>JAWPEI010000013.1:1312500-1874140 GCA_035578085.1 Solanum pinnatisectum | reverse complement strand
AGTACAAATGTGATCTAGCTAGGTATAGGAATAGATATTATCGGAAAAAGACATATAAAAAAATCAAAGGGTGACACAAATGTCAAGTGGGGGTTTTGGTTTGGAAATATGAACTACTTCGCAATCAAACAATAATGAAATAACAATAAGGAGAGGAATTCTCGGGATGTAATCGATTATAAGAAAATTTGATATATGGGTAGTTTAAACTACTAGTAAATAGCTAAATACCAGTGGTTAAGATAGACTATAATTGAAATAGCTTCTCTCGAACAACTATTCTGCAGCAAGTGTTTTCTCTCGAACATCAACAAGCATAGCAATTAAGAACAACCCATAACCTTAATACATCTTCTCTCTCGAGCAAGATGGGTAGGATTAGGTTTTGGATTAACTCTCTCGAGCTAAACCCAAATCAACCCAATACCTACAAATCATTAATCAATAATCTTAGTTCCAAAACCTCTCTTTCGAGCAAGCTAAGAACACAAGGATAGAACTGCATTTGCAACTACAATTCATAAATTAAACCACAATCACTGATTAAACCCACTTCAATATAGCATTTACATTAACAATTAACAATACCCATAAACTAATTCAACCCATAATCACATGATGACACCCCAAGAATTGGGGTTTTAGCCAAACATCATAAAAAACTAGAAATATTTACCAAATCGATTAGCCATCAACTGTGTACGAGTAATTAAGCCTTTACAATGCTTCAATTTGAAGAAAATTCGAAACCCACTTGCAAAATCTCTAAATTGATTCTCAAAACCTTTAAGTCTACTGAGGAAATTAAGAGAAAATTGTTCTAGACTAAATTGATTACAAAATTTGATACTAATTTAACTATTTAAAATCTAATTTATAGTCACCAAAAATAAGCCACGAAGGGCCGATTGGCGAAGTAAGTCGGGCTCGCCAAACCACTCGCCGAACCACCCTTTGACCTCTTCCATTGCTTTTTTGCCTTGGCATTCAATATCCTTGAGTTATGTAACTTTGGGCGATCTATCTTTGCTTCGCGGAACTACTCGAAGATTTTCCGACTGCTCCTTTTTGTCGTTGACTTGGTTTCTTCCTTTAGGGCTTGGCACACTGAATCTTTAGGCGGTTAGATTAGCCACTCGGTGACACGCCAAGTGCTCTTCATTCCTTTAGCTTGTTTTGTTCCTCCTTTCCTGTTAGTGTCCTTGCTTTGTTCCTCAATCCATATACTTGAAAATCAAAGCTTTAGCATCAGTTTTTGGCTCAAATTAAGCATTTGAGGGCACTAAATCTATATAAACAAAGCCCCAAATGAGTCCAAATCTTGAACTCATCAATCACATCTATTCCATTATAAGACATGCTCAACTCCATGTCATGAGGGCAAGCAACTAGATCTTCAAAAAAACTTTGGTTTAATTCCTTAAAGTATATACAAAAGCCCCTGGTGTATTCCTTGGATACACATCTATATTGCAAAAGTTTCTCTAAGTCTATGTGAGACATTTAGGCTCGTGTTTGTCCATTGATTCATAAAGTTAATAACCGGTTCTTCCTTTATTTGATGAGTATTCATAAGTTCTACTATTCTTAGTGAGTGCCTTGTGCAATAGAAGTGATTAAGAAACTCATGCTCTAGGTGCTCCTATCTATTGATAAAATTAGGTTCAAGACCCATGTACCAATAAAATGCATACCCTTATAGAGAATGGACAAAATAGTTGACTCGATAATCTCCATAGGTCCCATCGTTATTACATATCTCTACAAAGTATGCAATATGTTCCCTCGAATTTCATTTTCCTTCAAACTATGAAATTTGGGAGGTGGATAATGGTAGGCATTGAAGCTATCAATCCTTACAGTATACGACTAGGCATACATCAGAGATGACTTGGTCGAGACTTCACACTTATCTTTAATTTCCCTTTTGATAAACTCCTTCAAACTATCGAGTAGGATCATTCCTTCAGGAGAAACTGGCATATCCTTAACAAGTATTGCTTACCTCATAGAATTTTCAATTTTTTGAACTTCGATACCATTTCCATGCGCATTGATGGACTCTTCATATAATAATTTGTCCATATTTTCCATCAAAATATCAAATTGTTAATTTTTGTGGTGTATATACTTTATCAACCATTTTGCCAACTTTGTAGGTATTTCTTCGTTGAATAAAGCATCAATTATGGTTTCTTGCATGATCATTAGAGACGTTAAAGAGTAGCTTGAATTGTCACACTCAAAGGGCTCACATCACGTTATGCATGTTGATGTTTGCGTAATCAAGACACAACTTCCAATGCAAGTGTCTACGATCATACAATAGTAATGTAACCCAACCAAGGGTTGGGGTCGAGTCCCAAGGGAGTGGTTTTGAGAATTAATAGAAAAATAAAATTAAGTTCTAATTAGTCATAGCTAAAAACATTATCGAATATAAACATGTTAAATCTAAGGGGTGACACAAGCGTCAATTATCGATGGGGGTTTGTAACAAGAAAGCAAAAATAGCAAAAACATGCAAACAGTATTAATAAGGGAGATGGGATTCTTAGGATGTGATAGGAATACGGGATAAACTAAACTATTGGGTACATGTTTTTGATAATAAATCCATTGAATATTTGTGACTAGGCTAGACTATAGTGGGGGTAAATTCTCTCTCGAGCACCTTACCTCGAATTAACTCGATTTCTCTCAAACACCAAGTTGCCGCATGAAGAAAAGCCTCCGCCTTAGCCTACTCACTCTCTCGAGTTGAGTGGGTTGGAGAAGCACTAGGGTTCACTCTCTCGAGCTGAACCTTATGTCAACCCAATCCCACCGGCCATCAACTTAGTAGTCTTAGGTTTACGACCTCTCTATTGAGCAAGCCAAAAACACAAAGGTGAAATCGTATTTGCAACTACAATTTCATTAAGTTCCACCACAACTTCTAAACAAAATCACATCTAAACAACAAATAAATCATCAACAAGCAAGACCCAATAGATAATCTAACCCATATTCACAAACTCACACCCCAAGGATTGGGCTTTTAGCTAGACATGTAAAAGAGATAGACATTTATACCAATATGAGTTTGCATTCAAATGGGTATGAATATTTAAGTCTCAAAACAAGCAAAGAGTGAAGAATCCACAAGACCTAAGTCCAAATTCTTAGAGTTAAAACCTTTTGAATCTACAAGATCTTCAAAATCCTCTCCAAACTTAGAACTCAAAATACTATGTTAAAAATTCTATATTAAAAATTTGATATTAATCTACAACTCTCAACGAGTATTTATAGTTTTCAAAAATCTGTGTTGTAGTGGATCATTCAGCGTCGTTACTTGAGATTGCCGATCAACTCCGCGGTCTACCCTTTGTTAGGTTTCATCGCTGTCTTACCCGATCCTTCAGCATCGTCGTGTTTTAGATCATTGGGCGACATAGTACTACTTCACGGAACTGCTCGGCGACACACCGACTACTCCATTTCACCACCGATTTGATCTTTTCCTTTAGGGCTCAACACACTAGAACAAAAGGCGAGGATAAAACCTTTTGGCGACTCGCTGAACGGGTTCGATGATTCTCAGATCTTCATTTCTTCACTCTTTCAACTATCTTTGTTTCTTTTTGCTAAGTAGTGTCCATGCTTTCCCTCAAACTCCAAATACCTAAAACATAAGGGTTTTCATCAGATATTGAGACAAAATATGCATTTGAGAACACTAATTCTATCAAAACATAGCCCTAAATGAGTCCAATCGGTGGACTCATCAACACCCCTAACTTAAACTTTAGCTTGTCCTCAAGCAAACTCAAGTTCAGCGGTTCAAAAAGGGTGTCTCGAACAGTGCTACACAAGACTGAATCATGAATGCACACAACAAGACTCAATTTACTTATGCAAAGATCAAATGTGCACTCAAAGTTTCAAGTTTTGGCATACCATTATAAAAGAATCTCGAGCTTACAATACTTCCTTCGAATGCAAGTTCAAGCTTAACTATAGTGTTCAAATGCCCTCACACAAAGAATAATTCCATATTCACACAATGGTTCACAGTTTAAAGCTTCGGAATCAGATGCAATGCTCACACTCAGAAAGAAGAACACAGTGCATAATTTCACCCATAGGTTTGTCCGTATTTTCCAATCAACACTTGTTTTAACTCACTCAAGATCAAAAAGGTCTTTTCAAGGCTTGTAATAGGGCTGAGTGCAAAGGTATGGTCATTTAGGCTCAGTGACTTTCATCCTCATGAAATGTATTGTTCACAACACTTTCTTTCCTTTTCCTTCATCATTCTCTTTGGTACTCATAAGTCATCTTATTATTCACTCTCCATGGATTGTTTGGAAACCCCATTTCATTTGTACTTTATTCCACAACTTTTATATATATATATATATATATGGAGGGGTTCCATTTTTTCCAACATCATGGGTTAAAGAAGACTTTCCTTACACTTCTTGACTTTCCCTTTTATTTTCTCCACACCCCCAACTTAGGCTTTTAGCCTAAGTTGACTATTCAATCAACCACAAATCAAGATGATTATAGGTAGTGGATTAAGAGAGGTCTAGTTTTCATAAAGTTTCTTCCATTCTTCCAAAGAAAGGTAAGGCTCAAGAGGTGTTCAAAAGAGGTTCACACACTCACAAGGTAGGCCACAAAAGAGGTATATGTCAAATTGGCACACACTCTTAGAAGTTGCCTACGATCATATCAAGAGATAGAATCACTTAGTTGACCGGACCAATGGGGCAAATTCTAGGATCCATCATGCATAGTTCACAGGTAAACTCATCACACTATGCATTGACACTATAAATCAAACAAGACTCCACACTTTCTCTAGTGTGCAACGATCATCACAAGAGACTCAATTTGATCATTGGCTAGTCACAACGAGATGCAAAGAGTTCACATATTGTCTATACAACTTCATTTGACCTCATTGTAGCCGTACATTCATGTTTGTTCGATTATAAGCACTATCCAAGTTATCGGTATTGATTGGATCCGATATTCAAATTTGCGAAGGAACAGCCACATTCAACACAAAAGGGGTGGAAGAAATTTTTTAGAAGTTTCAAAATCCTTTTTCAATTTAAAACAAGGAGCCACAAGCTCAAACCTTCCATGAAAGCTATATTTAACACAATTATATCTTACAACCCAAATACATAAATGAAACACATTTCACGAATAGGACACAAAGGTGGGCCTCACCCCACCACAAATAAAAGAAATTTGCCCTCAAATGCAATTAACATAATATCCGGAATTTAGACTAAAGAAAGACAAAGAGGGAGGTAGAGAAAATCACGTCTACACAGTCGCTCCATCTGTCTGGGCACAAGTGCCCGATGTGTCATCCTAGGCTTGAATAATAGTACCCAGAGCTACTTCAGAAGGTTCAGCGTCAACTGGCTTGCTGAAATTAACCAAGTCATGAGGTGCTAAGAAGGAATGTATAACTGTGCAGAATCCACAATTCCAAGAAGGGATAGTGGGATCTCGGGGGATAAATCTCTTGCTGGAACTATGCTTTTTGCCCTCACTTCCCAGCAGCGGCGCCATTTTGATGTTTGCGTAATCAAGACACAACTTCCAATGCAAGTGTCTATGATCGTATAATAGTAAAGTAACCCAACTAAGGGTTGGGGTCGAGTCCCAAGGGAGTGGTTTTGAGAATTAATAGAAAATAAAATTAAGTTCTAATTAGTCATAGCTAAAAACATTATCGAATATAAACATGTTAAATCTAAGGGGTGATGCAAGCGTTAATTATCGATGGGGGTTTTTAACAAGTAAGCAAAAACAACAAAAAATGCAAAGAGTACTAATCAGGGAGATGGGATTCTTGGGATTTTATAGGTATACGGGATAAACTAAACTATTGGGTACATGCTTTTGATAATAAATCCGTTGAATATTTGTGACTAGGCTAGACTATAGTGGGGGTAAATTCTCTATCGATCAACTTACCCCGAATCAATTTGGTTTCTCTTAAAACACCGAGTTGCCGCATGAAGAACAACCTCCACCTTAGCCCACTCACTCTCTCGAGCTGAGTGTGTGGAGAAGGACTAGGGTTTACTCTCTAGAGTTGAATCTCATGTCGACCCAATCCCACCGGCCATCAATTTAGTAGTCTTAGTTTTACGACCTCTCTCTCTAGCAAGCCGAAAACCCAAAGGTGAAATCGTATTTGCAACTACAATTTCTTTAAGTTCCACCACAACTACTAAATGAAATGACATCTAAACAACAAATAAATCATCAACAAGCAAGACCCAACATATAATCTAACCCATATTCACAAAATCACACCCCAAGAATTGTGGTTTTAGCTAGACATGTAAAAGAGATAGAAATTTATACCAATATGAGTTTGGATTGAAATGGGTATGAAGATTTAAGTCTCAAAAGAAGCAAAGAGGGAAGTATCCACAAGACCCAAGTCCTAATTCTTGGAGTTGAAACCTTGTGAATCTTCAAGTTCTTCAAAACCCTCTCCAAACTTAGAACTCAAAATAATATGTTAGAAATTCTATATTAAAAAATTGATATTAAGCTACAACTCTCAACGAGTATTTGTAGTTTTCAAAAATATGTGCTGCAGCGAATCATTCGGCGTCGTTAGTCGAGATCGCTGATCAAAGCGGTGATCCGCCCTTTGGTAGATTTCATCGCCGTCTTGTTCTATCCTTCAGCATCGTCATGTTTTGTATCATTGGACGACATAGTACTGCTTCGCGGAACTACTCGGCAACACACCAACTGCTCCATTTAACCATCGATTTGATCTTTTCCTTCAAGGCTCAGCACACTGGAACAAAACGCAAGGATAAGGCCTTTTGGCCACTCGCTAAATGGGTTTGGCGATTCTCAGATCTTCATTTCTTCGTTATTTCAGCTGCCTTTGTTCCTTTTTGCTTAGTAGTGTCCATGCTTTCCCTCAAACTCCAAATACCTGAAACTTAAGGGTTTTCATCAGAAATTGAGACAAAATATGCATTGGAGGACACTAATTCTATCAAAACATAGCCCCAAATGAGTCCAATTTGTGGACTCATCACATGTCGAGAGGCTTCATCGATTGAATCAAAGTTCTTTTTTGCGATAAAGTTCTTAAAACCAGAGAGATCAAGTAGAGCTAGAGTCTTCTTGATCTTTTTGTTTTCATTATTCCAAGGAAATTAAATTGAAATTTAATCAAACACATATGTTGGATTTAAATAATTAATTTCATTATATTAATCCATTATATTTATTTGGACAAATATATATTGAATTAAATATAATTTGAATCATTTTATGAATTAATATAAAAAAAAAATTAAATTATTATACCATATTTTACAATTAAGTTATATATAGGACAAGCACAACTAATATGGAAATATCTTCTAAAGGGGAAGAAAACTCATTTTTTAACTGTCAATAGCACTGGTACTGTTAAATTGTACAATAGGTCTACGGCCGTGATTATAGCAAAATGATAAAATATGTATTAGCATGATAAAATTAATTTATTTCCAAAGACAAGTAATTGTTAAATTAGTTTTATTTATAGCACAATCAAGATTAGGGTTGAGAGAAACTCTACCTGATGAATTTTCTAATAGCTAACGTAAATACTATGCATATTGTTCATGAAGTCTAAAAATATTTGATCGACAATTGCTTCTATGAATACTTATCACACTCTTGTTTTCGACTCCAAGGGTTTTTTCAATTGAAGTGATAATATTGAAAATGAATTATTTTTATTTTTTCAATCACCGCTTGGAATTGAGTTATGATTTTCTAAGTCACCTTTTCTTTTTAATCCCTAATTAAAAGGAAATGACTCTTTATTTTGGTCTGCGAACTAAAAATTTGTGTATGGAATTTTGTTGACTTTGGGGAAGGTATTAAGCATTCATCGAGTCTCATGATTCTAGCATGGTCTCTTTTATCAACTTATACTTGAACTTAAATTATTTTTTGTTATATTATTATAGGTCATCATTTGTTCACATTTTTTTTATTGTTGAACTTTTGTTTAGACACAACCTAGATGAGTAACGACATTCTTGATCTTGAAATTTAGGGGCCTATTTGCCTTCTTCCCATTGCACCTAATAATTTGGTCTATAAGTCTTATTTTAAATTAATGAAAGTTAATCATATTTTTGGACAAGGTGTGTCACCGCATCCTTGAGTTTCTTTTAAATGTCTCAAAGATGTGCAACCACATTCTTTAGTGAAACAAATATTTTTAATGTGCCTAAAAGTTCATCCAATATTAAAATCTAATATTCAATCCTTATAAAGAAAATCAAATAACATAAAATAAATCTAAACTTCTAGGATATAATATAAAATTATAGATCATTTTATATTCTTTTTTTATTACTCTTAATATTACTGTTAAAATTAAGCATATACATATTTCATTCTTATTTCTAATCCAACAAAATAATGATGGATTGGTAAAATAAATCTTATTTTGTTTGATAAAATAAAAACAACGGTAGTTTCTTTGAGCCTAATAATCCCTACTTTATCATTATTGGCAAATAAGGACAAAAACACCGTCGTGGCCCATTCATTGTTAAGAGATCATAACTAACCAATATAAAAAAAAACAAATAAAAATAATCACCAATTAAATCCATGTTCATTCATTAAATAGAGATATAACACTTAACCCAATATTCATTTCAATTTAATTATGAATAAAACAAAACTATAATAAAACTAATCACATAATTACATCAAATTTCATAAATAAATTAAAGATATAAGGTAAAGTTTACCCTCAAATCAAGAAGATAAGTACCGCAAAATCTTGAACGAAGCTCGATTAGAACACCCACGATAGTATCTCTTTTTGATATTTGGTTGCAGATTAGATTTGCTATGTGTTGTGTTGGTTGTAAGTATAGTACGATATTGTATGCTTGTGTCTCTTTTGGTATGTGTTATATGCTAGGGGTGTCGTTGTATGGTGAAAGTGAGGGAGTGGATTAGTGGTTTTTTTTCGAATTGTGCAAATTGGTCTCTTTTGGTTTGTGCGTCTTTTGTCAGGGTGTATTTTATGTATATATATAGTGTAGGTGTGTGTGTTGTTGTAGGATAGAGGTGTGAAGGAGTATTGTGTTATGGAAAATGCGAAGGAAAGTGGGGGCTAAAAGGTGAGGTAATGGGGTAATGTAGGTGTAGTGGGGGTACTGCAGGTAGTTTAGGTTATTTTCTTTCAAATTTTTTGTTGTTAATAAATAAAATATAGTAATAATAACAACTAATTATATTGTCACGACCCAATCCCTCAATTCTTGATGACACCTACCATAACCCACCATTAGGTAAGTAAGCCTGTAACCCAGAACAACAAGTAATGGGTACAAGGGTACAACTAAATAAAAAATAACACTAACAACACAAAAAGATAGAAACATGAGCAAACCAAAACTATATACAATGGAAACCCTCCCATAACTTGGAATTCATGAGTATAGAGTTGTCTAATAAGATGAAATACACGTCCAAGAAGTGGACCACAACTGTAAAACATCGAAAATTGGAAAAGAAATAAAAGAAGTTATTAGGTTGCAGGTTGTGTCTACGGGCCCCATCTACGAATTGTAGGGGCTTGTACGGGCTGTAGATGGTAACCATAGAGGGAAAATAATTTTTTTAAACTAAGTCCCAGAACCCCTTTTTACAGTTCATCAGGATGGCCCATCAATCCTTATATGAGTCGTAGATAGGTCTCGTAGGTGAGTCCCAGACTTAGTGAAATTTTGAGGGTTAGGTTGGTTTTTATAGTTGATTTCTTTGGACTGTAGGAATACCTACAAGTTGTAAACATGTTCCATCAAAATGAGTCCAAAATCAAAAGTTTTTGTGTTTTTCTACGGTTGACCAGTACGGTTCGTAGGTCAGAACCGTAGAAGGGTCCAATAGTTATTTTTATGGGGCTTTTAAGTCTTTTACCTAAATGATTAATGCCTAAACTAGGTAATTTTGATCCTAACAGTAAGCCTTATATAAGTCCTTCAAGCCTAAAAACTACCCATTCTAAACCATTCTCCTGAATTCCTAAATTCCCTCCAAGATCTCCCCTAAATCCTCTCAAGAGCTAAGGAAGGAGAAAGCTAGGGTGTGTCTTAAAGAACTCCAAATCACCATGGAATATGGGAATTGATTACTAAGGTATGTAAGTATTCACCTATGGAATCCTTTCCTCCATAGGGTTCCTAAAATCTCCAATTCTATAAGTTAGATTCTCAAATCAAAGTTAGGGTTTTATTCAATCTTCATGGTTTCTTTTCAATTATGATTCAATTGATTGGTTCCTATCTTTTTATGCATGAATTGAAGTAATTATATGGTTTTAAGTTGAATTCACCAGAACCCATGTATGATCGATGATTTTTAGATGGTGATCATATGATGAAGATTATGAACAATGGAAGATGAATTTATGAAGATATGCATGTCATTTTGTGGAATTGATATAAATGATTTAAGGTTGCTTTGAGAGTAAAGTATCAATTTTTTTGTTGTGAATGGTTTTCTCACATACTACTAAGAACATTATTGTGAAGGGATTTCTCACAAAGGGATTCATAAGGTTGAAAGGTTTTCTCACCTATGTTGAATCAAGATTAAGGAGCAATTCTAAAGTAACTTTATCTTGGAATGGTCTCTTAACTGTGCCTTCCCTTGGATGATGAAATTCATAAGATAAATGACTATTCTGTGGGAATTTTTCCTAGCACTGAGAGAATATTGGATTGAGTCTCTCATGTTAGTAGAGGTCGGGTCTTAGTAGAAATCTTCTTATCCCATAACTATGTGCCACAATAGGATGATTGTCTTAGATAGACATTATCTAGTGGATCCACTTTAGCTCAGACTCATGGTTCTTACCTTGGTAAGTGAGGAAACCATTTTTCGATTTGGGGAAGACACTGGATTCCATGTTATAGCTCACATGGTCTATGTCGGTTACATGGTAAACTTCCCACATTAATGAACTAAGGTTACTTCTAAAGTATCTCACAAATGATTTAAAGATGTTTAGCTTGCATTGACCATGATTATGATTTATGTTTTCTAACCCTTTTATGATTCAACTTGTTAATTACATGTAATGTTAAGTCTTTTTTTAGCATGATTGCCTAACTCTTATGCATTGTTATCACACTTCCATGTACTAATGCATACTTGCTCCTATATTGTTTCACTAATATAGGGTCATGCGCTCCTACCTCTCACACTCGTGGCTACTTGATCTTGTGGCACTCAAGGATTCGTGAGTCCTCATGTTTCGAGGACCGAGACATTTTTACCGCTTTATGTAATTTCAATTTTCCGACTTGTATGTGATGTATGGTTAGGTCCTAATAACTTCTTTTGATGTAATAGATGGCTTATTGAGACTTATGTTGGACTTCCGCTTTTGTCAAACTCCTTTTTATGATATAAGACTTTTTCTCTGAAATATTTATTCATGTTATCTTCTATGATGTTTGCTAAGTGGCTTGTGTAAGGCCTCTTGGGGTTCTATATGTCATGTTTTGCCTAGGGTATACTTTGGGTCGTGACAACAACATGTTGTCTCAGAGGAAAAAAGATATCACAAAAGGCTCCAAGCCTGAAGTACCCTAATCCTAAGAAAGAACAGAACCTCCTGTAAGGCATCAGAGTCACATAAATAGAGAGAAGATAGAAAAGGCTAAGCAATGCAAGCGCCTAAGCTAAAGCTCATACTATCAGACCCAAGTCAGCTATTCTAGTCTACAAGAACCTAGTATGTCCGAGATTACGTCGGAAACATAATAAAGCTACAAACCTCGTGTGTCTAAGACATAACTATTCTATCATATACTAAGGCCAAGCATGCTTCACAAAATAGATAATAATACAAGTAAATCACATAGTACGATGCAGCACACATACAACCCCCAACTAGCATGGTATGACCCTCGAAATAGTATCAACAAATCCTAAAACATGGTTTGTAAGATGAAAAGTAGGAATAACTACTTACCAATCCCTAATTCAAACTAATAATCATGAATTTACACATTTATGCTCAATCTAAACAAAAAGGAAGTGGTAGCCTACCTATAGGCCGATAGCGCGCGCTCCAAATAACATGCCCAAAGTTTTTCTCTATTGAATAGCCTCTGAACATTGCCACGCTATCATAAATAGGATTACAATGTAAGTACGGTCATTAAGATACCAAAAACACATAAAATAGAAACTAACCAATTTTAAAATCAAATGGTAATTGAGGGATCGCACCAGAATATACAGAATTGACTATGTCAAAAGGTCCTAAACTATGCCTCAATCTTGTATTTTTAAAATGGAACATAATTCAAGGCCTAAAACATAAACAACCACAACATGCAAAGAAGTCACAAATTAAACCTTCAAAAGAGGTGGGAAAACAACTCTAAACAAGAATTCACCTCAAATAGAGGCTCACCAACATAGTTTGATCACTCCACCACATAGCCCCCACGATTACAAATGTGTGGGACTTCA
This sequence comes from Solanum pinnatisectum, assembly GCA_035578085.1. Taxonomy (NCBI): domain Eukaryota; kingdom Viridiplantae; phylum Streptophyta; class Magnoliopsida; order Solanales; family Solanaceae; genus Solanum; species Solanum pinnatisectum. The sequence continues at coordinate 1,861,585 of JAWPEI010000013.1, read as the reverse complement.
AATCACCAAAAATGGGGTGAAAAATGAGAAAGATTCAACTTTGAAGTTGGAACTCTAACGTTGAAATGGCTCTATCTATATATCTAAAGACAGGACAAAAATGACCTTCACGAACGCAGCCCAGAGGGCCTATGAATGCAAGGCTCTTGGGATTTTTCTTTGTGAACATGGAGAAGGTCTCGCTACTGGGAGGGGTCAGCAGGCCCGATCTTTGCGAACGCAGCAAGCTCACATGAATGCGGAGTCCAACAATTCGCTTATCCATAAACGCATCCAAGGTGGCCCATTATTAGGAAGGAAAAAATGTGTCTGCACCAGCTAATGCATGTCATCTGGTTTTTAGCAAGCCCAAAGCTCTGACATGATATTCTAAATTCATTCGAAACCCCTTACACATAAATGAGATATGAAACCCTACCAAATATGACATTTCAAACTCAATGGAGCAGTCAAAATTCACATATGAGGTCGTCTTAACAAAAAATAGGTGCATTGGTTTTCTCTAAGTTTGATTTAAGGTCTTGTTACCATCAGTTAAAGATTGAGGCGGTTAAGAGTTGGGTTCAACCAAGTCCTATGATTGAAATTAGCAGTTTTATGGGGCTCGCTAGCTACTATTGTCACTTGTGGTATGAGTTGACTCCAATTGGTATCTCTCGATTCTAATTTGGTATCTCAACAAATTAAAATAGATGACATAGTCCCGGCTGAAGGGACACAGGCAAGTTATTTGGAACTGAGAAGGTTCCAATTGGTATCTGGCCTTAGGGGTCGTATAAGGCATAGATTATCAGTAATGGTCGTCCATGGAACGAACTAGTTAAAGAATTTGGACTAGTCTGCAAGTTGTAACCGCTTGAGTGTCGTGAAACTTGTTGTGTAAAGAAAGTCATCACAAGATTATATGTAAGGGTCTATGTAATGACCTTAAAAATGAACTAGAGAAACTAGAGCCTAACGTGTGTGCGTTTATGTTTGTCATGAGATTTGATGGTGTTGTATGTTGTCCCGAGTCATGGTTGAGGTGTTTAGGGGTTAGAAGTCAAGGTACGACTGCCCAAGGACCACCCTAAGGGTCCTTGAGGAGGACCCTAAGTCTACACCCCAAGACCCCAAGGAAACCATAAAGTTGGCCAAAAAGGGGTGATCTACGGAAGGCATCCACACCACGTGGATGGCCTCCGTAGGTCAATGGGCTTCTAACCAAGCCACAGAAACCATTAATAGAATACCAATATGGTCCTTGAACTCATCCATGGTCCATGGATGGGGGGTCTCGTGAAGGAGACCTGGTTTGCTGTCAAGGGATACGGCCAACTTGGGGGTGAATTGGTAAATTCACCCCAAGTCCCAAGTAGTGTATGGATGGTTATTTTAAGTGTTTTAAGGTATTTTAAGAGTATTAATACATTAAAATGGTATTTTTAGATTTCATTATTCACTTTTACCCAAATCAAAACACTATCTCCCAAAATATCTTCTCTTTAAGAACTCCATTGAAGACCAAGAGGAGAAGAAGACTTAGGGCTTGAAGAGGAAGGATTTTGGGTAAATTTTCATGGGATTATTCAATTATAAGGTATGGGGATCCTTCATCTAGGGTTAGCTTTCACCCTAGTGTCAATTTCAAAGAAGTTTCAAAGTTTTCAAGTTACACAAAGCCCTAAGTTTTACTCAACCTCATGGGTTCTTGCATCAAACATTTTCAAATGATAAACTATGATCATATTGATGTTTGATTGATGATTTAAGATGAAAATACTCTATGAACCCAAGATTTCTCTCAATTCTGAAATTGTGCCTTATGAAGTGGGTTTGTTGATTATGAATGAATGTTGATGGAGTTATGCCTAGATTGATTTAGATTGTTGACTTGTATCATCATCTATGCCTAATTATGGTGAATTGTTGTAGTAGACTTGTGTTAGAGATGTTGATCCACTTGAAAAGTGGAGCTGTTTAGGTATGATGTAGTTACTTGATGTTAGTATAATTGTACATGTATTCTTGATTAACCTAAGATTGTAGGGTTATGTCGTGAAAGAGGCAAATTTAGGGTTAAATGTGATCCTCCAAGAATCATAAATTTCTCAATGTAATGTCTTAGATTAGATCACCTAGACTTGAATTGGTTTAGGGTAATGCTTCTAAACATGAATTGATTTGATCATGATATTATGTGCATGTTGATGAATACTTGGAGTATAAAGTGCCAATAATGATGTGATTAATGTATTGATGAGTTGTTGGATCATGGTATTTAGTTATATATTTTGCTATTGCTATATGTTTGGGATGAGTTGGTCCATAGCCCTTAAAGGGCATATGGTGAAGGTTTGTGTATGTTTGCAAGATTGTGTGTGAACTCATGATTTACCTAGAAGTTGAAAGTCCTATGACTATTGAGTATATTGTGGTATTGTTGAAAAAGGCTATTCTTCCCTTACCCCTACACTTGATATTGTATGAATGGTCTAGGATGATTATAATGTTGTTTATTGTGTCATTTCAAGGAAAATTACAGACACACTCCATGCATAAACATGATCATGATGTATCAATGGTGGTAATTGAAAGTATAGTTCTCATATGCACCTTTACACATTATTATGCATGAAATGTACATAACCATGTTGATCCTATTGTGTTGATTGAAAGTCCATTCTCATGAGAACACATGTTCTTGGTGTGATAGTTATTCTCACATACTAATGTTGATTCTAAGGTTGAAAGTACACTCTCACCTTTAATGAATGTATGAGCTATTTAGTGAGTTGTATTGAACGAGGGTAAAGTATGCCTTCACATATGTAGATACAATTCCGTAGTAATTTTGTATAATTTAGGAAATAATGCCTAGCAACGAGTGGATATGGACAATGAGGTAAAGGCCCTTCCACTAATGCAATAGGTTGGGTCATCTATAGTAAACTCATGAGATGGAAGTTCCTCCAATAATGCAATAGGTTGGGTTTCTAGTAGCAATCTCCCTATCCCATAACTATGTGCCAAACATAGGACTTAGCTAGTGTATCCACTTAGAAGCTAAATATAATTAGTTCTACCTTCGGCAAGTAAGAACACCTTCTTTCGGTGTGGGGTTATATGACACTGGATTTCATGTAGCTCACATGGTCTATGTCAGTTATGGCTAATATTCCCTAATAACAATAAGATAATGAATATGATAGGAACTATACTATGACTTCTTAATGGGTTTACTTGGTAGAAGTGGAGGTATGGGACTTCACTTTTACATTGCACAAGGAGACTTATTAAGATGTTGTGGAATGTTTTTCTTATGGTATGATAAGATAAGAATAGATGAATTTCCTTATGGTTAGTTCATGTACTTGTATAATTCCTCATTTATGACTATGGATTATTGTAAGCTTGAAGATTATGGAAATGAATATGTGGCTTCAAGGAATGTTTAGTAAGGTTGGTATTATGGGGTGCCAACCATACATTGCACAAGTGTTCTTAGAGGTTGCTAAGGTATTGATACCACTATGTTATGAGTGTATTGTGACTATAGCTTGTCTTCTATGTTTGAAAATGCATATTGGCTTTCCAAACTTAAAGTATGAAAGTCCTCTAAATGCATGAATGTGTCCTAAATGAATCTAATGACGAATGTTGGCTTTAATGCTTAAATGTAAAGATGCATGCTATACTTGGATTGTATTATGAGTTACTTCCTTTTATTGTCTATTCTATATGAATGTGCCTTGTCTATGGTGACTTCAAAGGAGTACTTAGTGTGAGTAGTTGTATGGGATGCTACTTACACATTGCACAAGTATGACTTAGAGTTGTCTTAGATGTTGATATTAATGTGATGATTTGATTCATATAATGTTTATGTCTCTTAAATGCTTTATTGTGTAAAGGTGGAAATGATGAATGGTAAGTTCACTTTTGGGTGACCTTAAGGTGGTGCCTTAGTGTGGGTGGTGGTATGGGACGCTACCCATACATTGCACAAGGCATAGCTTGAGGGTTACTTGAGGTGGAGGCTCAAGGTGAAGGTAAAGGTTTATATGTGATTTTGCTCAAATGTGAATTATATGACTTTGTATGTTGGTTGTGACTTTTATTATGCCTCTTGTATCAATGTTCTTGAAGTTTTACAAAAATGGCATTAAGCATGACTTTCAACAAAATATCCCGTTTAAAGCATGTTTTTGCATGGTCATCATACTTAGTACATTTTTGTGTGCTAACCCATATTTTCTTATTTTTACTGCAAGTGTAGGTTCTGGCAAGTGATTGCTTTCTCTAGGGAATCTTGGGATTAGAGTTCTCTTAAGACCTCTTTTGGTATGTCCTCATATGTCGAGGAAAAGAATTTTATATTTCTAGATTTTATGTTTAAGACTTTGTTAAGACTTCGATTGTAAAGGGTCGTGACCCTAGCTTGTTAAAGTTTGTCTAAGATGGCCATGTGAGACTTAGTATTTCACTGCTTTATAAATGAGTTTTGATAGTTTGGATTTATTAAAGAAAAGTTTTAAATTCTGCAATATTCCTATGTATCTAATGTTTTGAATGCTAAGAGGCTTGTATTAGACCCCTTCGGGGTCGAGTACGCCATGTTACGACTAGGGGGGTGCTCTCGGGTCGTGACAGTCTAGATAAATTATGATGTGATCCGTAAGAGAGAAATCTGGATGTGCTTTGCGACCAACTAATAATCGTGTGAGAGTTTGGGTATATCCTGGGGATATGTGTGTGGTAGTGTTGAAATGATGTAAAAGTATTCTAAAGTGCATACTTCATTGGGTTGACTGGGGGGTAGACAATGATTGGCCTAGATAAAGAGATTTTCTTAAATGCCTAGTTATAGCCAGGAAATATAGGGCAAATATAGAAAAGAGAGGAACCCGAGAAATTGTTGGCAGGGGTTCTGTTCCTGTCGGAGCCGTTGGGATGGGATAATATCACCAGCGTGAGACCACTAGTGTGGGATTTCTCCCGCCAGAGCAGAACAGGGAGAGACAGAATCTCAGCCCTGTCTCCCTTATTTTCCCCTAGTCACAATTATGGACCCCGAATCATACGCGAACTAACCCCTGCGATCTAATTCAGTGTTCATCAATCGAATATAAGTTATAAGATGTGTTAAAATTGTGGAGAACCTGGGCATATGAAGAGGAAATCAGCGAGGCCGTGGAGGCCGGGGAAATGGTAATGTAGATAGAGGAGTAGTGCAGCTAGGCGAGAAGGTTTCCCATCAAGACGATAGGGCTCACCTATATGCTTTTTTGGGAAAGATCGAATTTAAGGTGTGTGATGTAGTGGTCACTAGTGCTACTCTTGTCTTTGCCCGGATGGCTATTGTTTTGTGTAATCTGGGTTCTACTTATTCGTACATATCAGTTCAATTGCCTTGGGATAGGATATGATTTGTGATATACTTGATGCCCCCATCCATGATTCTACGTAGTTGACGAGTCAGTAGTCACCCATGTATATCGTGTTATCCTATTGTGTTTATAGATTTTCTTATTTGGGTTGATTTGGTTATGCTGGATATGACTGACTTGATATAATCTTAGGCATGACTTAGATGTCCCCTTATTATATCGGGCTTAATTGTAATACTAAGTCGATAACTCTAAAGATACACGATAGGGAAATATTAGACTGGGAAGGGGTGTACAAGCCTAAGCTAGATAAGATCATATCCTTCATTCAGGCTAGGAAACTGGTAGGGCAGGGTTGTTTGATTTATTTGGCTCATGTTTGGGTTGTTGAGGTTGAGTCTCCCTCTATTGAGTCTATTCATTTGGTGTCAGAATTGAGAGAGCTTAATCCAAAGGCTTCTTGATAAAGGTTTCATCTGTTCTAGTGCTTCCCCGTGGGGTGCTCCTATCTTGTTTGTTAAGAAGAAGGAGGGTACTATGAGGACTGCTAATTTTATCTTAAGCCATAAGGGAGTGGATTAATACCGGAATGACAAGCTTATAGATAAAGAAGGTCCCAATGAGTATACTTGGGTTAAGGCAATTGAAGATTTTAGTAAGAAAATACATATAAAAATTGATTTAGTCCTTTGAATTTGATGAGTATACCTGAGTTTGAGGTGTCGTATTGATGAGAAAGTTGACTTCGTAGTGATAATCAAAGCTGACTAAGCGTAATGGTAAGAAGAGTTCGTGATGGATTGTGATGGGATGCAGCTAAATAATAAGATTGTTTGTAAAGCGAATTTTGTATAGTAATTACGACTTACGAGTTTCTAAGGTTGTGGTTTTCTAATATTTGGTAAGTAATATTGGTGTATAGAAAGTTTTAAGAGATGGTGGGACACCATTCGAATAGAAATTAAAGAGCTAGAGTCATAATGAAGAATAATAGTGGGATGTAGTACAACCTTTAGACAAAGGCAAGAGCAGGTATATTTTATTTGATTGCAAAGGCTAAAGAGATATCTTCAAAGGGGTAGATAATTGGGTTTAGAAACGCGTGATTTTATTTGTTTTGATGTGGCTATGGTAATAGTATTACAAATCCGTCAGGTTGGTAAAAAACTATTGAAAAAGACTTGAGAAAGGAGTGTGCGGACATTAGCTTGAGTATGATGACAAGTGTTTGGTTTTGTTTTTGAGTCTAGTAATGAGTATGATTGAAATTTTAACGAAATATATGGTAAGATCGATGGAGATGTGATCAATGATAAACGGAGATCCATGAATTCATAAAAGTCTTCAAGGTACAAGCTAATGTTGATAGAGAAAGGGATTGTGTTATATGGCTGAAATTACATTTCAGATTTTTCATTCTGAGTCTACATTCGTGGTGATGTATTTTGTCAAGGTATGAATTGACAAGGTGATAAATGATCAATTGTATCTGGTATTGAGCATTTGAAAGGACTTACACTTGGGGTGAGTCGTAAGCTTACTACTATTGATTGTTAAGCACCTAAGAAAGGTTTCCATTTAAAAAGTGTTGGTTTAGAGTAAGGTATGTAGTCGGAGTGGCTATGATGGTTGTTAGTATTGAGAGTGTGGGCTTCAGTGGAAGGATGTCAAGAGTATGTAGAGTCAAATAAATGGAAATGGCTGGTATCGACTCTTCATAGGAAAACCTTTAGTGTTATTCTGTGAAATTCTTACATGACCATATATTTCGTTTTGTACACAACAGTGACTATGTTTCACTAGCTATAATATTGTGTGTTTTCACTTTTATGGGTGGATCCCTAGTGGTGGATCATGGGTACATTGGAAAGATTTGTTTATTTCGGACATAATTGTTGTTGTCTTAGAGTTGTTAAAAGTATTTTAGTGGTTCTACATGTACTGCCTTGTTTATGAAAGTTCATAGAAAAGCTACCATGTGTAATTATGGTTGTCCGACAATCTTAATATTCATCTAGTCATCAAGGTCATGTATTGATTATGTATGGTTGAATGTGGGAATCATTGAATCCAATTCTATTGTTCTTAAGACGTAATCTATAATTACTACATCTAGCATTTCAGTAGTGTTGCTAAAGGGTTTGTAAGCTTGGACATATCCCTCAATAAGTATCTAATGTCTAAAGACCAAAATTTTGTAACCTAAGCTTATGGAAATTTATGTTGTGAGAAGAAGATGTTGATAAGAACTATGATTGTTTGGGTATAATGAGTGTGTTGGTTAGTTTAGGTTCACTGCTATTTGTAGCGAGTAATGACTTGGAATTTATCATGCTTAAGTGCTAAAGGATTCGTCCGGATGATTGTGTCAAGGTCCTTGATAACATGTTGTAGACATGTGTATGATCAACCTTGGTGGTTGTTGGGAATCGTTTTTTATGTTAGTTAAGTTTACAAACAATAATATTTATCATTCGAGTATTGAGATGACTTCATCGAGGCATTGTAAGGGAGGATGTGTAGTTATTCAATTGGTTGGTTTGAGGTTGGAGATGTGAAACCCTTAGTGGGTAATGAGATTTGGTAAGAAAGTTTGTGCGACAAGTATCCTCAGGTATTCGATGATTCAGCTACAACTCTATTATTGATAATAGCCCTTTGTTCCTAGTTTGTCACTCGGGGATGAGTGATGGGTAAATTGGTTAACTATTGTAACGACTTGTTCCCGTCATTATAGAAAAGCTAATGGGGAAAGAATTGAGGCTAGAAATGTTTGAGTAGTAACTTTGGATTTCCCAACCTAGTCCAGATTTGGACGAAATCAGAGTTGTTAAGGTGTAGGGAAATCTAGTAGCAATCAGGTTACTTATTTATGATTTTGATTACATGAGTGGTTAGATAAGTTGTTAAGAATCTATATGACTTTACGGAATAGAATTCGGGTGAGTAGAACTCCCGAAATTGATCTTAGCGTGGACGGTATTTTTTGAGTGTCGTTGGTTAAAGGTGTGTTGTGAAATGGGGGTATTGAAATTACTAAAATAGCTCACTGGTTCCATGCAAGCTGCTGGGGCGGGATTTATGCCGCGAGGGCCGAGCCGATGTAGCAGGGGGAGAACCACTATGGCAGGTCCAACGCAACTTAAGGTCATAAATAAACCCCAAAACGTCTTTGTTCTGCACTTTTCAATTTTTAGAGCTAAGGAATGAACCCTAGGTGATTCTTGACAGTTTTCCACCATTCTTGAGGCTAAAGGTAAGATTTTAACTGCCCGAATCCATTTTTTGATCCGTAGAACATAATCTAATGGATAATTATTGATGGGGGGGGGGGGTTTTGATATTGAATCTATGGTGGAAACAACCCTATTTTGGGTACTTGGAATCATGGGTATGATATAGGGTTCATAGAATTGTTAGCAATTCGGGTAATTAGTAATTTCTTATTGATTCCCATGTTATTATGATTGTTTGTAGACCAAGAAGAAGCGAAATGAATCCGGAAAAGGAAGGATCAAGTTTCTTAGGGTTTCAAGCTTGTTTTGAGGTAGGTGATGGTTGTGATTTCATGTTGGTATGATATATATTTGTAATTGCTCGTTATAATGCATGTATGTATGCGAATGTTGGATTATTGATCACCCTAATCGTAAATGAGGATAATTTAATAATTGTATGCCATGAATCATATATTGTTGTATAATTGTGAGAATATACATTGTAATTGTGACTCTGGTTTGTTGAATGGATCGGGTGTTGTGTTTCAACACACTAACTTGGATCAGTTGCTAGGTTTCGGCATAAACATGGGATCGGTTGCCACATTCTGACATAAACATTGGATCGGGTACAACGTTCCTGTATACTAACAGTTTGGGTGTGGGTTCCATGAAAGGACCATTTAATTGGATTCCGTGAGACGACCAATGAATTGTGTTGTGTATCTAGTTGTGATTATTACGTCTATATCTAATGATGATTGATATTGGAAGACTGTATATTGCTCTAAATTGATAACTAATTTGTATTATTGAGCACGTGTGATGCTACATTGATCCGAAAAGATGACTAATATTGTATATGTTTGGTATATGCCTATTTTATAATGTTGTGGTTATTTGCATGTTTTTCACTTATTGGGATAGGCACGTGATCCTACCAGTACACTGTGGTTGTGTACTGATACTGCACTTGCTTGTTTATTGTTGAGTACAGGGCATCCTCAGGTGACTATTGATAGACCTTAGCCAAGTGACTATTGATCATGACCGGATTCAAGGGTGAGCCAGTTCTTTCAGGCTGCCATGGATCTCTCTTGTTTAAGACTATTCTTTTTGGACTCAGACTATTTGTTTAAGATGTTGTTTAGTTTCGGGGTTGTACCCCTTGTTCTTAGACTTGTCGTTAGTAGAGTTTTGGTACAATAACTTTCAGGTTCCAGGTGTTGTTCTTCCGTATTAGTTTGGTTAGTTGTTTGTTAAAACCATGGAGTTTATGAGGACTCCATTTGTATAGTCATTTAAACCTGCTTCTGTATCTTTAAATGCCTTAGTGTTCATAAAATTTGTTAGTTTGGGTTGTAGTAATGGTTCTCCCACCGGAGGGTTAGTGTGGGTGCCAATCACGACTGTCTGGGTTGTGACAAGTTGGGACCATTCTGAGTAAGATAATTGATGATCCCTCCTATAATGAAAGCTTCGTGCACTCATCATTTCATTTTACAAATCTGAACAATGAAAAGCCAAATCTTTGTGGATCACTATAACAAAGTCATTTCTCGAAAGATCGTGATAATATCTCTATTTCTCTGATCTCTTGTATTATGTTGCGTCTTGTAGTCATCAACAGACAGTATAATCTACTTGAGGAGCCTCCAATGATTACAATTCACTAACATCATTTTCCACGAGGAACGCCATTACCAAACCCCACGTAATGTCAACATCCAAGCTACATTGCATTAGCCACACTCATGTTTAAGTTAATATTGTTAAGTTTGTACAATTGAAATGTGACATTGTATAGAAAAGAGTTGGGAATATCAGCATATTATTTCTCTCATACCTGGATTGTCTGCGACAAATGTGATGACTGTCCATCCGTTAACAACTAGACTAGCGGTATTTCTGAGAGGTGGATCAACAAGGTTGAATTTAGCTGTATCGGTTTTTGTATTAAAGTTACCAGAACCCTCTCCAATAATGTAAAAATAATATCCGTGAAGATGAATTGGATGCTTCTCAACTGTGAAGATACTTGTTCCCTGTAACACAACTTGCACTTTTGCCCCATATTTGGTAGAATCTTTATATTCTTTCTTTTTTGCCTAGAAATATTCTATAGTATTTTATTTCCTTTCAAGTCCAGGGTTTATATTGATTGCAAAATATTTAGTTTCCTTTTAGTTTAGTATCTAGATGGAAAATAATATATTTTATTCTCTTTAATTATTTATAAATATTGATGTACTCTTCTATTTGAATCAATGTAAGAATCAAAAGAAAGAGTTATTATTCACTCTCTCTTTAATTTTTCTAATGAGTTTCTTCGATTCTATAATAGTGGTATCAGAGCCTTCATTTGATCTTAATGGATCTATGAGTTCATTGAAGAAGAACTTTCGACCAATTTTAAATAATACCTATATTTGATCTCATTTTAACCTGTGCTTTTCTTTTTAACGAAGGGCTGCGTTTAACCGATTTTAAACCTTATTTTCAAACCATGACAAGCAATACTCTCTCTTTCAATGCCCCATAAACCTTCAATGGTGAAAATTATCAAATTTGGTTGTTAACATGAAGTCTTATCTTGCGGTTTATGATTTGTGGTAAGGTGTAATGGAAATTAAACTCATAGAACCACTCTCTAAAAATTCTTCTGCGGCTGAAATCAAACTTCACTCAGAAAAGAAAACTAAAACATACAAAGCCAAAATTGTAATTCAAATATGTAATTCGAAATTCAGTTGCAAATACAATCTTCTCTAAAGTTATTGCATGTGAGACAAGAAATGAAGCTTGGCAAAAACTTGAAAAGAAGTACCGAGGAAGTGAACGACACAGACAAAATCATGTTCTAAATTTGAAATGAGATTTTGAATATCTTAGGATATAAGAGGATGAGACTATCACTAATTATTTTGACATAATTTATTTGATTGTCAGCAAAATCAAGTTGCTTGGCAAGGATTTTAAAGATAATATAATAGTTGAAAAATTCTTGTTACTCTTTCTAAGAGATTTGACTCTAAAATCTCTACCTTTGAATAGTCTAAAGATCTGTCTACCATCTCTCTTGTAGAATTGATAGGTGCTCTTTAAGCACAAGAGCAAAGAAGAGCTTTTAGACAAGATAAAGCTGTCGAAGGTATCTTTTATGCAAATATTGCAAACAGAAAACACACTACAAAAAAAATTGTTGGTGGAGATCTGATGCATTATGTGGAAGTTCCAAACAAACAGGTCATGTTACAAAAGTGTGTAAGATGATAGACACTCAAGACAAATCACTGGCACAATTAGTAGAAGAAGAATGTGAGGATGAATTCTATTAATTGCCACAATAAAAACAAGGAGAACATATTTTCAAGAATAATTAGGTGTTCAAACTCAAGTTGGATACACCTACTTGAGTTTGAGCGGGAATGTTGAGATTTGGTAGAATTTTTTTTCTTTTTAGTCTAGAAATATTCGATAATATTTTATTTCCTTTCAAGCCTAGGGTTTACATTAATTGCAAAATATTTAATTTCCTTTTAGTTTAGTATCTAGAAGGAAAATAATTTATTTTATTCTCTTTAATTATTTACAACTAGTGATGTACTCTTCTAGTTGAATCAATGCAAGAGTCAATACAAAGAATTATCATTCGCTCTCTCTTTAATTTTTCTTCCTAGTTTCTTCGATTCCATAACACTTTTGCCCCATATTTTAGCTTGTACAATTTCCTTCCTCAAATAGGTTGCCATAGAGACCACCTCATGTTGTATAATTCAATTTTAAAGCTGGCACACCGAGAAAATAAGCGGAGAAGACACCAGGTATGCCTTGGTAATGTGCTTATAGTAGTGAAAAATTGGACGGTAACACAAAATATACATTGTTCACACTGGCAGCGAATCGAGTTCTATTTGGACCTTGACAGTTACTAGAGCTTGCACCTCTTGGACAGTTATTAAGTCCCAGCCAGCCTGTGAAGAATAGATTCTCATCAATTTCAGTGTGCACCTCAACCTTTCTTGGGCTCCTAAATTTGGTTTTGAAGGCTGTAGTAGTGGTTGTGTCGTTATGTGCTGGTAGATATGGGAAAACTAGATTTGTCTTGACTCTTGACAAAATTGGAAGAACAAGAAGTTTTCGTGTACTCGAGGATAGGAGTATTCATGGTATTATTAAAGGGGGTACCTTAAGTGCTTGCATAGGCACGTGCTTCCATGTAGTATCTAGCTGGTTTCTTGTTATCTTTAATCAAGATACCAGTTGTCTGGCCTGGCCCAAGCATAAGGACAGATGTTGTGAAGGGCTTAACGTAAGAGGCGTCTTTTCCAACAACACTAAGCTTATGGTTGGCCACAGTAAAGAAAAGTTGTTGGTTCAATCTAGCATTGATAACTCGAAGTAGAATTGGTTTCGCCAAAGTCCACATGGACTTTGGTGGTCTCTGCATAAATAAGATTTATATGAAAACATGTTCTAAATAGGAAAACATCAACTCATAGCTTAGTAAATGCTACCATATCATCATTAGGTGGAACTTAGACTTTTTACTATGTATACTTGACTTTTTTCAAAAGAGTCGAGATACAACCTTCTTTTAATTTTGAGGCAAATTTATTGGTATCCTATTTTAAACTAACCTTGTTTCGAACACTTATAGAGGTCACCTGGTTGACCATTGATGGTGTATGCATCCGTTACATTAGGACCATCTCTTGTTCTTGTAGCGGTTCTTACAACGTCAATAGGATTTGTATTCCACCACCACTATTGACTTTTCACACCCCGTGCCTTTTGAAACACAACAAAGTATAAGATAGCAATACATATAATCGCATCTAATAGAATGAGTATAACATATATCAGTTCATTTGAGTTATGCATGCATGAATATTTTACTAGTGAATGGTTACATTTTATCAAGATCTATTAACAACGTTAACCACCAAAGTATCCTCATTGTTTACTGCCAATATTGGTCCAGGGAATGGCCAATTCACCGTTATGGCATTGGTGGTCTTGCACAACCTCTTCACTGGTGTTGCTTGAATTTGTTCCAAGGAAAAACAAAGGTCAGTATCATTGAATTTTTGTAAAATTTTTGACATATTTGTAAAATAACAATAGTAAATCTTGGATAACTTACAACAAAATCATGATGATGAGTTTTTGCAAAGGCTACATTGGCAAAGACAAGCAGAATGCATACAAAATAGAAAGAACTCAAAGGATTGGTAATTCTTTTGAAGGCTTCCATTTCTTTCTAAAACTTGATTTTTGAGTATATATTAGTAGAAATGCAAGACAGTGTTTGTTTCTAAAAGATAGTTAAACTCGATTTTCGAGTATATTAGTAGAAATATATAAAGGCTATGTTTATGTATTATACCTATTAAATTTGTTATATTTTCGTGTTTGGTTCTTTTATTTTGAGAGTTCAAGGAAGACAAAACTACTTTTGAGATATTGTATAAACATTTAATATTGGGATAAGACACAAGTACTCTCCTTGACTATGACCAAAATATTGGAGGCTCACCTTAACAACATTAGTGTTACGTCCTGAGTCTACACCCTAGACGTGGCCAGCTCTTTAGAACCATTGAATTAAAAGCTGAATTAAATTCAATAAACTCAACTTTAAAATAATCTGAACAATACTCAATAGATAACTTAGAGTTTGTGAAAACAACTAAAGGAAGATACAAAGGGAAAACTACTCAACTTTGTCTATCTATGAAGCCTCTACTATTACATAAGAATATCAGAACAAAACCAACGACATTTCAAAACAACTAACTGTAAGATAAAGGTGAAGTCCACCAGAATATAAGAAGGCTCAACAAAGCTGACAAGAATATCATATGACTTCAACAAAACGTATGTTGATGATTTGAATATATGTATCTGCATCATGAAACAATGCAGACCAAATAGCATCAGCACATGGAATGTTTGGGCATGTAAGTGGAACTCTAAAGCATAAACATAAGCTTGAACTGATGGAAAAAACTTACTTACCTCTTCTCAACTCACTCAACTCAAATCAACTCAAAGAAACATAGTTTAACTCAACTTAGATAAAATAGTTCAACTCAACTCAGAGAAAATAGGGCTCAACTCAATAAAGAGATACTCGACTCTGTGAAACATAGTTCAACTCAATTCAGAAAATAGTTCAACTCAACGATAAGATATTCAACTCAGTGAAATAAGGCTCACCTCAATAATAAGATACTTGACTCTCTGAAATAAGGCTCAACTCAATAATGAGATACTCGACTCTGTGAAACATAGTTCAACTCAACTCAGAGAAAATATGGCTCAACCCAACAACAAGATACTCACCTCTGTATACTCAACTCTTGATACTCAACTCTAGATATTCAACTCAATGCAAAGCAACAATAAAAGAGGCAATATATGGGAAACTTTTCAAAATAGTAGATAACAACTCAATGTATTGAAGAATACAATAATAACTCAGTTTGTATATAAAAATACAATATAACTCTATGGAAGATTCTCTAACCGACAACCATCATTATGAGCTATGTGATGATACACCATCTAGCCCACACTAAAAAGTATGACCCTTTCTACTAAGTGGATCCACGCTAAAAGTATGACCCATCTAGAACCTACTACTAAGTGGATCCACTAGTCTATTCTAAAATCATTAATGAATCATCTAAAAAGTATGACCCTTTCTACCCACATTGGCTACATGATTTATGGGGGTTGTGAATTGTCTTAACTCTCCCCCATGTCGGTGCTCAATACTAATTCCAAAATACAACTGACTCATATGTCTAAAAACATAACTCTTTCTGTAGTTTAAGATTGTTACTCAAAAATCTTTCTCTTAAAAGAGATGGTATTTAAAACTACTCAAAACTAATTAGGAAATCAATGTTTCTTCTCAACTTAAATGTGAAAACATTTAATCTGGGAAACACTTAGTTCCCATATATTATTTTAAATAAAATGAACTCAACTCTACTTTTTCTCAACTCAAGTACTCAAGTCTTAAAAAATGTTTAGAAAAAATTGTAAAAGACTTCTCAAAATAGGGTTCATGCAAAATTATGGACGTGAACGATTCAATTCAATAGCCATACATAGAACTCAAACTCGAAATTCAACAACTCCAGAACTCAAGAACTTCAATGATACTACTCATTTCAAGAATACTTAACTTATAGGGTTCATGCAGAATTATGGGCATGAACAACTCAACTCAAGGACTTTATGATAATACTCATCTCAATAATGCTCAACTCATAAGGTTCATGCGGAATTATTGGCATGAACAACTCAAGTCAAGGATCTTCATGGGCAACATGTTATAGTCACATGATTAGGAATATAATAGTCATATGATTAGGAATATAATCTCAAAAGGTTAAAAAAACTTAATACTGAAGACTTAGAACTTGATGATAATACGCATCTCAAAGATACTCAACTTATGTGGTTTATGCGGAATTTATGGGCATGAATGACTCGACTCAAGGGTCTAAATAACAATATGGAACTCATGTATACGAATCTTCTCAGTCTCATACTTACTTCCTCAAAACATAACTCAAAATCGGTAGTTGATCTCAAAGGATTCACAATTGAACTTAAGGCTTTCTTGAACTCTACTCTTAACTCTCTCTTGAACTTGAATTATGAATTCAAGAGTTATGATTCATGATATTAAGGATCTCGTGATGATATTGTATACTTATGAATAAATTCTCCTCATTCTCTTACTCAGTTGCTCGAGTCTTGAAACAAGTTATTAGAAATTATAGAAGACTCATCAAGAAGACTCAAAGGGACTTTCCAAAAATGGTCTAAAGAACTCTCAAGACATGACTCTTAACTCTACCTTGAGTTTGAATTATGAATTTAAGGTTATTATTTGGATATTTAGGATATCTCAACGATTACTGGAGTTTAGATAGCTTATAACAACAAACGAGTGAAGACACGAATCTGGAGGGCATAGGCACGACGCGGGGAATGATTTAAATATTTGGTCACGAATGAATTTCTGACATAGAGGACTCTTTATCCTCTCCGTGACGTGGAGAGGGAGTGCTCGACTAAGTGCTGAAAAATTTGAGGCATCTCCGCGATGCAGACATGGGCGCATAATATTGCATGATCTATTCCCTCCTCTCCCAAACTCGATTCAATGCATACCCACTGCAAATCTAAGGTCAAAATTCAGGAATTCTTATAACCCAGAACAATTCCAGCTAAACTTACACCAGAAACTATCAATTTACTCAACGAAAACTCATACTTAAATAATAGATCACAAACTTCAAGAATTCATCAATAAACTCAAATAAACTCAATCTTATGGACGAAATTCGAATATGTAAATCATGATTGTCGTGTGGGTGAATGAACCCAACATCATGAAAACTTATATACCTCTTAGGGATCAAACCCCTGTCGAAAATCAACAACAAAACTCAAAAATCTTGACGAATGCCTTGATCCTTTCCAGTTTTCTCCTTTTTTCTTTTCTTTTTTCTTCTTGAAATCCCAACTAAAATCCTAAGCTTAGACTAGGATTATAAAACTGAACCTAATTAGTTTATACTCCTAAAACCTTACTAAAAATGAATTAAATTTAATTGGGGAAGGAAAAGACCAAAATACCTATCACTATTTTCAAGTAACTTTCCTTAACTGCACAGCCTGACTTCAAAAGGGCATATCTCACTCATCCAAACTCTATACTTGGCAAACTTGGTGGTGTTGGAAATATAATTCAAAGATGTTTCATTTGATATCTTATGGGACACCTAACTCATCATGTGCTAAAAGTTATGGTCGTTTTAAGTTGACCCAAAACTTAGAAGAACTTTTGAATGACTTGAATCAACTCTCTTTAGTTCTTTTTGGAACTCAAGGTGCTACATCTAGTGACCTTAACACTCAAAAAATTAAAATTCCTTGGTAAAATCCTACTCACAACGAAGGATGATTCGAGTCTTAGCTAAAAAAAAATTATGGGGTGTTACAATATCTCCCCCTTAGGATCATTCATCCTCGAATGACGGCTGGACTGGGTATGGAACGAGGTTACTGTGATCATCTCTGTCATACCAACTAAAATTTGCCCGCATTACTATTCAAAACCTACTAAGGGCTCTCATTTAGCTATTTCTCATAGCAAAACCTCATCCTCCTCTTCCTTCACATTTATAACCTTAGATGGAATTATCACACCATCATTTTCTTGATAAGAATGTTAACCTTCTTCTTCTAACATCACTCTATTACTCAAAGGACCTCTTAAAAGATATCTCCCATACTATTTGGAACTCATTACTATCTTATTTGTAAACACTTGACTTGATTTCTCATCTTTTCATCTCCCCCTTAGGTCTAAAGCTAACATTTGAACGATGTGGACCTATTCCATCATCTGTAAACTGGTCTACATCCTCTTTTACTCTAACACTCGAGAGAAGTTTACCTCATGACTACTGAACTCTCGTTAAGTAGGTACTAAGACCTCTTTCTATGGTGTTTCTCCTAACCTCTTCTGATTACATACCTTTCAGTACACCTCTTAATGCTCTTGTTACTCTTGTGACTTAGCCATACTTCACTGCCCTTATCTAAAGGTTAGGGTCTCTCACTTGTACCACTCATATTCATTGCAGCTAACATCTCAATTTCTCACCTACTCTATGTTAAGTCTTCTAGATCAAATCTCAAGACTAACATCATCACCCTCATGTTGTCAGTATTTTTGTCATGACACTCATCTCAAATTCAAGGTTAATGTTTACTACTAAACCTTAATATCAATATGACTGCTCGCCTACTATACTAACTCACCACTACTATGCGCAAATTTTAGAAACACTCGTCCACTAGGACCTTATTATAAGTAGTCAATCCTTGCCTCTTAGTCTCCATGCTCACAAATTACCATCACATTCCACTTCACAACTTAAGTACTACTTACTCTCTTACTACGCATTCTCTCTCAAAAGTGCTATCCTCCTCTAATTACCATGGGGTTCTCCTTTCAACATTCATAATTCAAGCTTGGGTCTATCACTTCATGAGTACTCTGCTATCTAATTCCACACATATAATTAGTCTCCTCTATAACCTTATTTTTCCTTTTTATACTCATAACGGAACTCATTACTTATAAATGATTGGGTACACAATTGAAATAACATAATTTGCCCCATCACAATCTCCCTTCCTTAGATAATTGAACCTCTGCATACTTTTCTCTAATTCTGGTTACTTTCAGTACTACTGCTCATAATCTCATAACTCATGTTACCTTTTGGGGCGAAAATACTACCCAAGCTATAATCATACTTCCTCATAAGGATCTTAGTTGAAACAAGGCTTAAGGAAAAGAGTACAACTCACTTTCAGCTCAAACACACGATTCATGTAATTATGGGTGCATTCTTTCAAAACTCAATAGTCAACTGACTCACATACTTCTCTTAAGCCCCTCTGCAGTCTCATGACTTTCTCAAAACTCTTGCTAAGAACAACTCATCGATAAAGGACTGACTTTTCTTTTCACGATAGTCGAATGAATCTGAAAAACACATGCGTATGAATAAATATCTATGACATATCTCTATTGCATGATTTAGAGTATGAAAAAAGGGCAAATTTTCTTCAATGTCTATTGTCCCTCATTTATAGAAGAGGGGCCCTCACAACCATAAACAAGATCCTATTGACACGGCTTCATACACACTCTAGGACACTTGAACTCTGTGCTCTGATACTAAGTTTGTCACGATCCAAGTCTACACCCTGGATGTGGCCGGCACTCGAGAACCATTGATGGTCCCCAAGCGAACCCTCATCCTGGTTTACTACAAGCAGAAGACTAGCTCAAGCATACAAAAGCTTAAAAATTGAATTAAATTCAATAAATTCAACTTTAAAATAATCTGAACAGTATTCAATAGATAACTCAGAGTTTTTCAAAACAACTAAAGGAAGATACATCCTAAAAACTACTCATCTTTATCTATTGATGAAGCCTCTACTATTACAGAAGGATATCGAGACAAGACCCATGACATCTCAAAACTACTAATTGTAAGATAAAGGTGAAGTCCACCAGAATATAAAAAGGCTCACCAAAGCTGACTGGAATATCATATGACCTCAACGAAATGCCTGTTGATGATCCTGAATACCTAGATCTTCATCATGAAACCATGCAGGCTAAATGGTGTCAGTACATGGAATGTACGAGCATGTAAGGGGAACTCTAAAAAATAAACATAAGCTTGAACTAATAGAAAAGAAACATACTTACCTCTTCTCAACTCACTCAACTCAACTCAACTTAGAGAAAATAGTTCAACTAAACTCAGAGAAAATAGGGCTCAACTCAATAAAGAGATACTCGACTCTGTGAAACATAGTTCAACTTAACTCAGAATATAGTTCAACTCAACGATAAGATATTCACCTCAGGAAAATAAGGCTCAACTCAATAATAAGATATTAGACTCTATGAAATAAGGATCAACTCAATAATTAGATACTCGACATTGTGAAACATTGTTCAACTAAACTCAGAGAAAATAGGGCCCAACAATAAGATACTCAACTCTGTATACTCAACTCTTGATACTCAACTCAACATAAAGCAACAACAAAAGATGCAATATATGAAAAGCTTTTTAAAATAGTAGATAGCAACTCAATGTATTGAAGAATACAATAATAACTCAATTTTTTTATAAAAACAATATAACTTTGTGGGAGATTCTCTAACCAACAACCATTTTTATGAGTTATGTGATCATACACCATCTAGCCCACGCTGCCAAAACTGTCCTATACTTTGCCATGGTATAGAACCTACTACTAAGTGGATCCACTAGTCTAGCTAAAAACATTAAGGAATAATCTAAAAATTATGACCATTTCTACCCACATTGGCTACATGGTTTATAGGGGTTGTGAGTTGTCTGAACTCTCCCCCATATCGGTGCTCAATACTACTCCCAAAATATAACTAAATCATATGTTTAAAAACATAACTTTTTCTATGGTTTGATAATATTAATCAAAAATCTTTCTCTTAAAAGACATGGTACTCAAAACTGCTCAAAATTCTTTAGGAAATCGGTGTTTCCTCTCATCTTAAATGTGGAAACATTTACTCTGGGAAATACTTAGTTCCCATATATTAATGTAAAGAAAATGAACTCAATTATACTCTTTCTCAACTCAAGTGCTCAAGTCTTAAAACAAGTTTAGAAAAAATTGTTAAGACTTCTCAAAATAGGGTTCATGCAGAATTATGGACATGAATGACTCAATTAAAGGTTTTCAATAGCCATACATAGAACTCAATACTCAGAATTCAGCAACTCCAGAACTCAAGAACTTCAATGATACTACTCAATTCAAGAATGCTCAACTCAGATAGTTCATGCGGAATTATGGGCATGAACAACTCAACTCAAGGACTTCATGATTCTACTCATCTCAAGAATGCTCAACTCATAAAGTTCATACGGAATTATGGGCATGAACAACTTAACTCAAGGACCTTCATGGGTAACATGTAATAGTCCCATGATTAGGAATATAATCTCAAAAGGATTAGGAAGTCAATACTAAAGACTTAGAACTTGAAGATACTACTCCTCTCAAAGATACTCAACTTATGGGGTTCATGCAAAATTTATGGGCATGAACGACTCGACTCAAGGGTCTAAATAGCAATATGAAACTCATGTATACGAATATTCTCAATCTCATACTTACTTCGTCAAAACATAACTCAAAATCGATAGTTGATCTTAGAGGATTCACAATTGAGCTCAAGGCTTTGTTGAACTCTACTCTTAAGTCTCTCTTGAATTTGAATTATAAATTCAAGAGTTATGATTCATGATATGAAGGATATCATGATGATAATGTAGACTCATTAATACATTCTCCTCATTCTCATACTCACTTGCTCGAGGTCTTGAAATAAGTTATTATGAATTGTAGAAGACTCCTCAAAAAGGCTCAAAGGGGCTTTCTCAAAATGTTCGAAAGAACTCTCGAGACCTAACTCTTAACTCTACCTTGAATTTGAATTATGAATTCAAGGTTATGATTCATATGTTTAGGATCTCTCAATGATTACTGGAGTTTTAGATATCTTATAACAAGAAACGAGTGAAGATACGAATCTGGAGGGCATAGGCCCGACGCGGAGAATGATTTAAATATTTGGTCGCAAATGAATTTTTGAGACAGAGAACTCTGTATCCTTCCCGCAATGCGGAGAGGGAGTGTTCGACTGGGTACTAAAAAATCTGAGGCGTGTCCGCGACGTGGACCTAGGCACATAATCTTGCCCGATCTATTTCCTCATCTTCCAAACTCATTTCAAATCATACCCACTACAAATCTAAAGTCAAAATTCATGAATTCTTATAACCCAGAACAATTCCAGCAAAACCCATACCATATACTATCAATTTACTCAACGAAAACTCAAACTTAAAGAATAGATCACAAACTTCAAGAAACTCATCAAGAAAGTCAAACATACTCAATCTTATGGAAGAAATTTGAATATGTAAATCATGATTGGCGTGTGGGTGAACGAACCCAAGACTATGAAACTTACATACCTCTTAGGGATCAAACCCTTGGCGAAAATCCGCAACAAAACTTAAGAATCTCGATGAACGTCTTGATCCTTTCCTCTTTTCTCCTTTTTTCTCTTCTTTTCTCTTCTTGAACTCTCAACTAAATCCCTAAGCATAGATTAGGATTATAAAATAGAACCTAATCAGTTTATACCCCTAAAATCCTACTAAAAATGAATTAAATATGATTGGGGAAGGAAAAGACCAAAATTCCACTCACTATTTTCGGGTAACTTTCCTTAATTGAACAGCCTGACTTCAAAAGGACATATCTCACTCATTCAAACTCGAAACTTAGCAATCTTAGTGGTGTTGTAAAGATAATTCAAAGACATTTCATTTGATATCTTATGGGCCACCTAAATCATCTTGTGCTTAAAGTTATGGTCGTTTGAAGTTGACCCAAAACATAGAAGAACTTCTGAATGACTTGAATGAACTCTCTTTAGTTCTTTTTGGAACTCAAGGTGCTACATTTAGTGACTTTAACACTCAAGAGATTTTAAATTCCTTGATAAAATCGTACTCACAAAGAATGATGGTTAGAGTCTTAGCTAAAAAAAAAATTTGGGGTGTTACAATTAGGGTCCTATTACCTCCCTCAACCTTTTTTCTTTTTCTTTTTTTTTTTTTTTTTGTAATTTTGTACACCTTTTATCTTGTAGTTGAGGCGCGTGAGAGATATTTGAATGCCACCTAGGCCAAAAAGGTGTACAAAATTACAAAAAAAAAAAAAAAGGGCTATGGGGTAATAGGATCTTAGTTTAGTAAAGATGTTTCTCTAGAATTTCGGTCATACTCTAGGGGACACTTGTACCCTTTCCCTTTAATATTTAATTATAAGTTATTTGATGAATGGTAAAATTAAAAATTTCAAGTTGGATTGTTTTTAAAATAAAAAGATACCATTTTTTGTGACATGATTAAAAAAAGGTATCATATAACTTAGACGGAGAAATTAAGAGCCTGTTTGGATTAGCCTAAAAAGAAGTAGCTTTTAAAAATACAGTTTTTAAAGTCAAACTTAAATGACTTTTAAGCCAAAAAATACTCCTTTCATTCCATATTAGTTGATTGTTTTACTAAAAAGTAGTTGTGTCATATTAGTTGTCCATCTTACTAAATCAAGAAATTATTATCAAAATTTTCCTATATTATCATTGCAATTAATTCTTTTTTAAAGTGTCCGCATTTGTTTGTTAAATTCTCAAGAAGTTCTTTAAGGGGTTAATTAGTAAAATTATCTTTTTAGTTATGATTTCTTAATATGCTTGTAAAAACGAAAGTGATCAGCTAATATGGGACGACGGGAATAAAAAGTAGGGAGAGTTTATTTTAAGTTATTTTAAACTTATTGTAATTTATTTTTAAATTTGTCAAACACTCACAAAAACTAAAAATGACTTAAAAGTAGGTTTGATCAACTTTTAAGTCAATCCAACAGACTCTATGTATAACATGTTTTGATGGGTATTTTAGTTTTAGAAGAAAGTGTGGTTTTTTTAAGTTCTCAATCGGTAAACAATACTAAAACTAGGGTTTGAGTTTGAATTAAAGTTTCACGTTAGAGAGTATAATGCTAATAAAAACACTTCTCATATTTAGAGATCCAATCTAAAACTTCTAATTAAGAATGAAAGAGTACTTAATTACCACTTTATTATAATCTTTATATGTCGTTTTTAAATGAAGTTAGATCTTCAGTAATATAGTAGTAACAACTTTAATTTGTTATGAAAGAGTAAAATCAACTATTGCATGATGTCTAGTGGGATTTAGTTAAATATATTAAAAAGTCTTATTCAGTTTGCTGTGCCTTATTGAAATTAGTTTGTTAAACATTTGAATATTGGTTCTTAATTCTTCTATAAGATTTACTATTTCCTCCGTTTCAATTTGTTTTACATATTTTTCTTCTTAATCCATTTAAAAGAGAATGACTCTTTCCCTATTCACCATTTTTTTAAATTTCAAGTTTCTACATGACACATTTAAAATCATAAAATTAAGAAGTATTTTAATACATTTGATATATCTTAATTTATAAGCATAAGATTTAAAAATCTTTTTTATTTTTATAAATTTTGTGCCAAGTTAAAATAGATCAAATAAATTCAAACAGAGATCTGTCAATCCTTGATTTGCTAATATGATGTCCCTAAGTGAATCAATAATTTGGCACCAAGTAGAGAAATAATTGGTCACCAAGTTGGATGACAAAGTAGTGAAAAGATCACATTTCAAATATCATATTTTTACCGGTATTAATTTTGATGTTCAAATAAATCTTTTGGAAATAATTACAATATTACTAACCTAACTAGGTGTTCTGTCAATATATATATATATATATATATATATATATATATATATATATATATATATATATATATATATATATATATATATATATATATATATAGTAGTTTCTAGGCATGCGCTTTGCGCGTTTAATCCGTATTGATGAATATATTATTTCTTAAACAAATAAATACTATTAAATAATATTATTTGAGTTCTTTTTTATAAAATATGTCTAATTTAGTTTTCTTACTTTGTCTTAATTAAATTGTGACACTCCAATTTCATGACCTCCAAGTGAATGCACCAAGAAAATAATATGAGAAGTCAATAGAATAAACTCTATTTATAAGTCAAAAATAAGTTTGTAGAGCAAAAAGGAATAGATAACAACTATCTAAATTAAATTTCTCGATAGTGTTAAAAGATCCTTTTTGTTTGTAGAATAATGCATGTTAGAAGATCAAAAGATTGCATGATATTAATCCTCTGCATACCGTGGTGCAATATTAATATTTCTTCAATTAAAAGTTTGAGAGGAGATTATTTACTTTTTGTACCAAAACTGGTGTAAGATTAACTTTGAGTGAAAGGAAAACAAAACCTTTCAACTTTTTTACTTTGCCTTTTGAATCTTCTAATAATTATAATGAATATGTTCAAAATATTATATTAATTTTTTATCCACAAGCACTTTAAACTAATTAGTTAATCATAAATATATAAAACTAAGGTGTAAAAAGTCTTATTATTTATATTTTAAAAATCAGGATATTTATGAACATAACTTCTATTTTTATATAGAATTTAATTTTCTCTTCATACATAACTTCTCCACCATTAATCTAATGCTATATGTTTCACCTTCTTCTTTTCCACAAAAAATAAAAAAAGAGTAAACATTTTATCACATTCATTCTTAAAGATGAAAGTTACTCCCTTCATTTCAAATTAATTGAATTGTTGAGGTGTTTCACACACTTTAAGAAAAGAAGATTAAAACATAAATAATGCATAACTTTCCATTTTTACCCTTATTAATTATTATCAAATTTATGATTAAAACAACTACACATTAATTAATAACTAATTTCAATACTAACTGATGAAGGGTAAAATTGGAAGAAAACTCTAAAAGTAGTCTTGAAAATTGAACAATTAAGTTAATTTGAAAAATGAAAAATGTCTCAACAATTAAATTAATTTGAAATGGAGGGAGTAATGTATATGTAAAATTATAAGTACAAAGGAAAAAAAAAAAAGATACACATGAGCAAGACATTTAGACATTTCCTTTTTCTTTTGACTCTATAATTATAATAAAAACTGAATACAAATCTGAAACTAAAGCAAGTTGCTAACAAAACAACAATTCAACTATATGAAGAGATATATATTTGTCTTATTATAATTTTAATTACTACAAATAAGTATAAAACTAACGCACCGAGCTCTGATGCTTTAGTAAATGAATTCTTGTCTATTCTCGTGACTGTGTAAGGGGATCTCACAACTTTCACCATAAATTGTGAAATTATTTCACCTATTTAGAGCTCCTACACACAAGAATTGTGGGAGTAGCAAAATAAAAGTCTTTCTTAGAAAAGTTAAATTTATAGGATAAAAATTACGGAAACATGAAAAGTCGCATGAAACATTAAAAGGTAAAATACTCTTAAAATAAATATTAAAAAGATAGAGCATGAAATTTAACTTTAAAAGATACATGAATCTACTTTAATTTATTGTCTTTAAAGAATAATTACTCATTTGTATTCTTTTTTTTTTTTTATTTATGTGAGAAATTTGAAAGGTCAAGATAAGTAATGAGAATAAGAAGTGTATATATATATATATGAAAATTATAAAAGTTTTAATTTAGCCTAGGGGTAAAATGGTAATCTAACTTTTCATTTGTGGAGCTTCCCACTTTTAGTAATCCATACTAATCCTTCGAAAGAACAATTAAATTATAAGTTTTTGACAACCTTATTATCCATAAATTGTGAAGACTTGATTATTATGTAGTTGGAATAAAACAAAATAATGTCATATCACTAAATTATTGAACAATTATAAAGGAGGCGATAGTTGTCGCATGCCTTTGATCTTGGATTGGATAGAAGGCGAGGTTACAATTTGTGAAGATAGAATGTTCTTAGTCTAATAGGACTTATAATTATGTATTAGAGATCCAAAATCAATAGATGATTCTTCTCATTCCTTTATGACTTATTTGCATATCGTAAATTAAATATTATTGAATTAATCCCCTTTTAAAGGTATCCAACATAGAGAAATCAAAAGGCAAATTATAGAGGCAAGATCATTTCTAAGAAATTATCATTATCAACAAATTAGAGATATTATCAAAGAAAATAGAGTCATAAACTTCGACATTCATGATCATTTTGAAATATGTACATAGTGATATATGCAAAATTCCTACATAATTGTACTTTAAAATGTAACGATGAGTAGAAAAAAATCAAAAGAAGATATACATAACACAAATACAATTTAGGAAATTAATTGAACCAACTTTTCTATGCTTACCTCCTAGAGATAGCTAAATAAGAAGACGATAAATATTGCTACACATGAGATACCAAAAGCTTGAGAAACTATATATGACGACAATATTCTTAGCATTCCAAACAAAATTATCTTATTCTTTCATTCATGAGAGAAGCACAATATTTTTTTTTTTTTTGGAAATAATAACTAAATGACTCATATTTAAACATGGAAGGCTGAATTTTTGTTACATACATGGTAAGTTTACACCTACGATATATTATATTGTTTCATCCAAATAGTGAGAATTAGTTATATGCTAAATGTCCATTTATATAAGATAAATTTAATTTATCAAGTAGAAAATTCAACATTAATTTATGCTAATTATGATGGAAGGAAATCAAAAGTTTTGCAACAATGTTTATTGTATTTATTACTTAACATTTAAGATAATTTATGAATATAATTCATTGAATTTTTTTTATAGTTGTGCGCGGTAGGAATATCTAAAGAGATTGTTTTAAATATTGCAAAACTTTTGATTTTCTTCTATCATTTAATAATTTAAATATTCATTGTTTTTATATTAATTCATGTCATAAGTTGTGTTTTAACTTCTGAAAACTTGAAGTAATATTATGGGGTTTTCCATTTTAGAATATTATTATTTTTATTATTATTATGTATTTATATTTTTGTTCATAAATATATAAGAATAGTGTTTAATAGAATATGCTAATATTTATTAATAATTAATGTGTATTTACACTTTTGTTCATCAATATTATGACATTATAAGGACATTTTCATAATTCAACTTTTGACTTGGAGGCTTCCCACTTGTAATATAATAGTTTCTGGGAACGCGCTTTGTGCGTGTAACCCGTATTAATGAGTATATTATTTCTTAAAAATAAATACTATTAAAAAATATTATTTGAGTTCTTTTTTATAAAATATGTATAATGAGGTTTCTTACTTTATCTTACTACTAATTGTGACACACCAATTTCATGACCTACAAGTTAATGTACATAGATAATAACACTCCCTCCATTCCATATTAATTGAATTTTTGAGATGTTTCACACCCTTTAAGAAAAGTAGATTAAGATATAAATTGAACATAATTTTCCATTTTTACCCTTATTAATTATTGTCAAATTTATTGAAGTCATCATATTAAAAATCCAAATGAAGGGTAAAATTGAAAGAATATTTTAAAAATAGTCTTGAAGATTGAAATTTATGTTAGTTTAAAAAAGGGAAAATGCCTCAAAAATTCAAATAATATGGAATGGAGGGAGCATAAGAAGTTAATAAAATAAACTCTATTTGTAGGTCAAAAAATAAGCTTGTGAAGCAAAAAGGAAGAGATAACAACTATCTAAATTAAATTTATCGATAGTGTTAAAAGTTCCTTTTTGTTGATAGAATAATGTTACAAGATCATAAGATTGCATGAGATTAATCCTCTGCACATCGTAGTGCAATATTAATGTTTCTTCACTTAAAAGCTTGGGGGGAAGTTATTTACTTTATGTACCAAAAATGGTGTAAGATTAACTTTAAGTGAAAGGAAAACAAAACCTTTCAACTTTTTTACTTTGTCTTTTGAATCTGTTGATAATTATAATGAATGTGTTCAAAATATTATATTAAATTTTTATCCACAAGAACTTTAAACTAATTAGTTAATTATAAATATCTAAAATTAAGGTGTAAAAGTTCTTATTATTTATATTTTGAAAATCAGGATATTTATGAACATAACTACTATTTTTATATAGAATTTAATTTTTTCTTCATACATAACTTATCCACCATTAATCTAATGTTATATGTGTCATCTTCTTCTTTTTTTTTTCCCAAAAAAAAAGTAAACATTTTATCACATTCATTCTTAAAGATAAAAGTTAATGTATATGTCAAATTATTAGTACAAAGAACAAAAAAAAAAAAAAAAAAAGATACACATGAGCAAGACAATTAGGCTTTTTTTTTTTTTTTGTTGCTTTTGTCTCTATAATGAAAATTGAATATAAATAAAAATCTGAAATTAAAGCAAGTTGCTAACAAAAACAAGAATTCAACTATATGAAGAGATATAGAAAGTCTTATTATAATTCTAATTACTACAAATAAGTATAAAACTAACACATCAAGCTCTGATGCTTCAATAGTTGAATTCTAGTCTATTTTCATGATTGTATAAGGGGATCTCACAACTTTCACATAAATTGTGATATTATTTCACTTGTTTAGAGCTCTTACACACAAGAATTGTCGGAGTAGTAAATAAAAGACTTTCTTGAAAAAGTTAAATTTATAGGACAAAAATTATGAAAACATAAAAAATCACGGAAAATTGAAAGGTCAAATACTATTAAAATAAATATAATGATTCTTTCATTATCTTTATAATAAATAACTAACAATTAAATATTATTATTTAATTAATTGGAATGTTTAATTTAGCCTAGGGGTAAAATAACTATAATAATTCTTTCATTGTCTTTATAATAAATAACTAACAATTCAAATTATAATCAAAGTATTATTATTTAATATCTGGTTAATTAGACTATTTAATTTAGCCTAGGGGTAAAATGAATCTAACTTTTCACCTTTGGAGTTTACAAAAAATTACAGAAACATGAAAAGCCACATGGAAAATTGAAAGGTCAAATACTATTAAAATAAATCTAATGATTCTTTCATTATCTTTATAATAAATAACTAAAAATTCAAATAATAATTAAAATATTATTATTTAATATTTAATTAATTAAAATATTTAATTTAGCCTAGGGGTAAAATAAATATAATAATTCTTACATTGTCTTTATAATAAATAACTAACAATTCAAATAATAATAAAAATATTACTATTTAATATTTGGTTAATTAGAATGTTCAATTTAGCCTAGGGGTAAAATTAATCTAACTTTTGATCTTTGGAACTTTAAAAAATTTACGGAAACATGAAAAGTCACATGGAAAATTGAAAGGTCAAATACTATTAAAATGAATATAATGATACTTTCATTGTCTTTATAATAAATAATTAGCAATTTATAATAATTAAAATACTATCATTTAATATTAAATTAGTTAGACGTTTAATTTAGCCTAGGGGTAAAATGGTAATTTAACTTTTCATCTTTGGAGCTTCCCAGTTTTAGTAATATATAATATAGTATATATATATATATATATATATATTATATATACTAGATTTTTGCCGTTCGTGCTAGCACGGGCCTAACAAATTGCTTGATGAAAATTTTGATACTAAGAAAATTTCAATTATTACGAGATATATGAAATTAATTATTTGTATTACAAAGTTGTAAGGAATGCATATTTATATTTACAAAGATACTACAAAAGTTCCTCAGATATGGAGGAATGTCAATAGCCCTTTCCTGTTTGTTGAAAGTTTAACTAAAATAAGAATTCACACTGACATTTGATAAACAGTTCAACACATAATCACTGGAAAATATATCTAGGTCAATTCACCACTTGTATTTTCAGGAAAATAATTAATCAAATAACATGCTCAAAATATATTTCAGGCTAATTTTATTAAAATTTGTCTACTGAAAAAATAAAATAGGGAAAGACAACATTGTTAGTTCAGTACCTAGCCAGTTGAAACTTTGTTTCGAATCATCAATAAATATCAAAAAAGATTTACTATTCAAATTGATGGGTTAGAAACGTATAGTATCTTTGAAGCAACAATCATATAGGCATGAAGCTATCTGTTCACAAAATTTCAGTACCATGACAATTTGCAACATTTTTCGTTGTCTTCATGGGTGAATGTTAGATCAGGTGTATTGTGCACTTTCAATTAAATTCAGTATTATCCTTAAAATCTGAAAGGATCTAAGTACTTACTCCTTAGGTTCATAAGATCAATAGTAGTGACAACATCCAAGTATATTAATGTGATCCAAGGTGTATGTCTAAAAATGAAAGAAAATAACAACAAGAAGAAAAATTTTTGATACACATCTTAAATCTAAGCTTCTTATGTAACATTATAACAAAAAAGTTGAATTGGAAAGCACAGATAACGACAAGATGATCATAATCAAAGTAGAAAATGTAATGTGAATAGATTATGGAAATGTCACCTTGGTATTGTTATTGATAAAGAATAATACAACCGGATAGTAGTTGGTCCTCTTTAAATATACAGAAAAGGGTCAAAATTACCCTCAAACTATTCGAAATAGCTCATATATACCCTTTAATTATGTTTGGGATCAAAACCACCCTTGCCGTCTATGTTTTGGACCACAAATACCCTTGAAATGTTATCTTTGCCATTAGAGCTGACATGACAGTCCGCCTAGGCAATTCAACATGGCAAAAATATTTCCTCTCAATATTGTTGTTCTTCCTTGTTCATTCCTATCATAAAAAGAAATTATCAAATATAATTCTTTCATTGTTCTTGTTTGAGTTGTTATTCAGACTTTGGAGCTCCAATTTCAAAAATGTGCTGAAGTTTGTTTGAGGTTGTAATTGCATGTTGAAGGATCAAGTTCATTGTTTGAGATTTTGGGTCATAGATTCATTTTTAGATTTTCAAGCTTTTAATAAGATTATTGGTTATGACTTTACCTAGTACCTCAAAAAAGTAATGGAAGAAGTATAAAACTATTTAAAACCAGAAAATTTACACAAAGTTCATCAAAAAGCTTGAATGACTAAATAATAGGGCAAGAAGGTGATGAATTTGGAAATGAGGAAGGAGCTGTGAAATTCTCAAATTTAAAGTGGTGCAATAACTTTCAAATGATGCGTAGGTAAAATGTCTCAAGGAAAAAATAATTAACTATGTAACGATCCAAACCGTCATTAATTAGGAGGGACAAAAATCCAGCAAAAATATGGGCCATTGTCCCGCCACAGTGGGCCATATGCCGCTAGTGTAGCAGCGCCAGGGCAGGTAAGTTGGTACCAGAGCGGGATAGGCGAGGCAGAACGTAAATTACGAGAAATCCTATTTTCTCCTCCTTCCTAAAATACCTAAATAAGTCATAAAACACCCTAGAAACCTCAGAAAAGTTGCTCTAAGCTTGGAAAGGAAGGAGAAGAATTCTAACGTGATGATGGCAATATCTTGCGAATTCTCGGCCAAATTCACCGTCGCGAAGCCCAAAAAACCGAAAACAAAGTCAAAACTCCGTGCATCTGCTTGGCGCCCAGATAGGCTAAGTTTTATGAATTGAGTAGTATAAATATGAGCTTACTATGTAATATGTGGAAATCAATGGTAGGGTTATGTGTAGACCTTCGTGTACCAAGTAAAATCCATAAGTAATCCCTAGAAATCAAAGTATGAGGGGTTTATGCTTTGAGAAGAGAAATTGATGAATTGTTAGGGACTCTAGAATTGTTATCATGGATAGAACTAGTTTAAGAATAAGACTATATCATGAATGGAACTAGATTTATGAATGCATACTAGATCATAAATTAGAGTGATTGAATTGAGGGTTTATGATGGATTGTGACTAAACCCTAGAAGGAAGCCTTAGATGATGAACTAGGGCTAAATATAGTCAATTTAAGGAATTTATATGAATGTTGCATTGTTTATCACATTTGTTGATAATGAGATGAAGGCCAGGCGCGTCAATGGCGCCTTTTCGTCCCAAAACCCCTATTTTCGACATAATTTCCCCGGTGAGTTATTTAACTATCGTAGAACATAAATAAGAAATTATTTCAACAAATTAACTCCTAAAAGAGGCCTAAATCGGAGTTTTACACTAAGAGACCCTTCGACTTCCTCCACCCGTTTTGGTACCATTTTACTCGTATTTTTACGAAATCCTTATGTCTAGGACATTGTGGGAATGTTGGGGACGTAAGGGAAGTAACCATGCTACGTTTTCTAACAAATCTAGCAACCTAGTTTAATTTCGAAAACTAACCCCAAAACCATCTATTTTCGATCAGTTAATCGTCATGCAATTATCGTAATCATGTAATGAAGTAAAGAGTGAAGGGGAAACGAGAAATTACCTTGAGTTCGGCATCCAGAAGTGAAACAATCGAGAGGTTTTGGGAGAGTTTAGTTGGGGAGATAGGGAGAAATGAGGGAATTCGTTCCTCATTCCCCCTTTACTATTTTCGATCTCCCGCCACAGCGGCCCCACCATAGCGGGAGAGATGTCACCCTAGCGGGCCAGGCTGTGTAAATTTAATGCATTCAATTCTTCGTGTGGGTTTTAATTGTTTCTCTAGTACATTGGGTATAATATTCTTTCATGTGAACGAAGTGAAAAGTCGACATTCATCGTGGTCCCTATTGGACAAATCCTTTAATTTAATAATGAATTGCAGTAGGGTGCATAATGTTCATGCACTAGTTGTTTGGGGACGAATGAGGTAAATTGGTATCTATTGTAATGACCCGAATCCTCATTCATTAGGAGGGACAAAAATTCGGGAAAAATCTGGGCCATTGTCCTGCCACAGCGGGCCATATGCCGCTAGGGCAGTAGTGCCAGGGTGGGGTAAATTGGCGCTAGAACGGGATAGGTGAGGTAGAACATAAATTACGAGAAATCCTATTTTCTCC
This sequence comes from Solanum pinnatisectum, assembly GCA_035578085.1. Classification (NCBI taxonomy): domain Eukaryota; kingdom Viridiplantae; phylum Streptophyta; class Magnoliopsida; order Solanales; family Solanaceae; genus Solanum; species Solanum pinnatisectum. The sequence goes on along the minus strand of JAWPEI010000013.1, from coordinate 1,827,894 downwards.
TCCTTCATAAAATACCTAAATAAGTCGTAAAACACCCTAGAAACCTCAAAAAAGTTGCTCTAAGCTTGGGAAGGAAGGAGAATAAGAATTCTAACGTGAGGATGGCAATATCTTACGGATTCATGGCCAAATTCACCATTGCGAAGCCCAAAAAACCAGAAATAAAGTCAAAACTCCATGCATCTGCTTGGCACCCAGGTAGGCCAGATTTTATGAATTAAGTAGTTATAAATTTGTGCTTACTACATACTATATGGAAATCAATGGTAGAGTTATGTGTAGACCTTCGTGCACCAAATAAATTCCATGAGTAATCCCTAGAAATCAAAGTATGGGGGGGGGGGGGGGATGGTTATGCTTTGAGAAGAGAAATTGATGAATTGTTAGGGACTCTAGAATTGATATCATGGATAGAACTAGTTTAAGAATAAGACTATGAATCATGAATGGAACTAGATTTACGAATGCATGCTAGATCATAAATTGGATTAATTGAATTGAGGGTTTATGATGAATTGTGCCTAAACCCTAGAAGGAAGCCTTAGATGATGAACTAGGGCCAAGTATAGTCAATTTAAGGTATTTATATGAATGTTGCATTATTGATCACACTTGTTGATAATGAGATCGGTGAACTATGATTGCCATGAATCATGACTTAAATGCATGATCTTGAAGATATACTTGTGATTGTGACTATGGTATGTTGAATGGATAGGTTTCCACGTTCCAGCATAACTAACTTGGATTGGTTGCCACGTTCCGACATAACTATTCGATCGGTTGCCACGTTTCGGCATAACTATAGGATCAGTTGCCACATTCCAGCATAACTAACTTGAATCGGTTGCCACGTTCTGCAATGCTAACTGTTTGGGTTTGGGTTCCATGAGAGGAGCAATGATGTGATATAAATGTGAAGTTGTTCGTTGTTCGTAAATATTGATTATATCGTATATGTTTGATATGAGCATGTGAGTATAGTGTTGTATTGACTTGCTTATGTTATACTTAGTGGAAGGGAAAAGTGTTCAAGGGGTGAGTAATAGATAGTAATGGTTGTTCGTGTGTTGTAATGTCGAGAAGCAGAGGTAGTGGTCGTAATGTAAAACGCTTAGGTGGATTTCACCTTGGGGGAAAGATATTGGGTTAGTGTTAAGGGAGCTTGATGTAAGGTATTTGTAACTATGGTTGGGTAATGTGACGAGGAAGTAGGGGTATGACACGAACGTTTAGTCAGCAATGTTGGTGGTTGTATTTGGGGGATTCTTCTACGTGTTAGAAGGGTTAGGCTATGATCAAGTACCTAGTAAGTAGGTTGACTGGAAGGTGGTTAGTAGTTAGAGTGCTAGGGTGATTTGGAGGTATTTCAAGAAAGGGTAAAGATGGAGAAATGAGTGGTTTATTTCATGATCTTACTTGTTGGTTTCTTATGTTATGTGGTGGGCATCGGGTTGACCAATGATGCCTACCAGTACGCGTGTTTTGTACTGATACTACTCTTGCTATGTCTTTTTGACATAGTTTGGATCCAGGATTGGTGACGTTTCATTAGGTGAAGACGAAGAAAATCTCCAGCAGCTTCTATTCTTCTTTCCGCATGGTGGGAGCTGTGTCTTTTATTTATTTGTCCAGTTGTATTCTTAGTAGCTCTTGTACCTGTTTAGACTAGATCCATGGGAGTAGTTAAATTACTTTGCAAGTTTTAACTAAAAGTATGTCTAAGGATATTATTCATAAAATCATGTTATTGTAATTACATATGTTTTCTTTAATTTTTCCGCATGTTTGACTATTAGGTATGAGGGTTGTCCTACTTAGGTGTTAGAGTGGGTGCCCACACGGCCCGGTGGGTTGGGTCCTGACAAGATAAGCACAAATTTAAAAGATAAACCTGAAAATACAATAAGCATGAAAGTTTAGACATTGCAAACTATAGATTAGCTTGACCAATCACAATATGACACTTTAGATTAAATCTATTTTGTTGAAACCATAAGAATAGATATTAAGCCTACTTTTATTCAATGCATTCTTATTTTCTAATATTTCAGTGTCCTTGAAGATTTATATTTTTATTTATATAAAAGAAAAATATTAACTTAATTGATGTCGTATAGCAGACCTCCGAAAAAACCCTCTCAATTTATCGCAACATAAAGCAAGTCCCGTAAAGGAGGTACATCAAATTGAGTTAAAGATTATGCATCATTGTTTTATGCAACAAATCCATCAGGAAATGCTGATATTTTAGACAGCTTTTTCAATATTTTTTTCACTGATAAGTTCCTTTCCTAATTTAGTAATATCAAAATGCAAGATATGTATTTTAGTAAGTTTAGCTACAGTACCTGAAATGAAGATGAATAATAATCATACAATTCATTCAATAGAGATAAACATAAACCTCCTTCAACTTACCATTGATCTCTATCGTGCAACCTTAAATTGCATGAATATTTTTGTTTAAAAAACCAAACAAAACTATAAAATCTAAGTAAAAGAAAAAAATATAAAAAAGTTGAAATAAAAAAATGACGATGTATGTTTAAATGGTAATCTTGTTCTTTGCTAGGGTTCAACTTTGTTTAGTCGATTCTTAGAAACATCAGACATGGTTTTTCTCCTGCGCAGGTACAAATTATCATTTGACATACAAAAAGTGCTAAGCCAAATTTGGGAACCTCCTCACTGTTTGTACTTATAAGTTCAAATTGTGTATCAGAATACTCTAATGGTCCAATGTTTTATATTTATAGGAGCTCACTTATATATGCTCCAAGTGCATAGTTTCCAAAAAACTAAAGAAGTCTGATAAGTAGAGAATGAATGAATAGAACATTTTATTTGGTGGTGATGCAAAGGAGAAGCATGTTCTAAGCACGGACACAACATATTAAATGTAACATCTTGAGGAGGAGTAAGAACATTCCAACTCTAATCTTAAAACAAAAATGTAAGCCATATAAATAAAATAGCTTATCCAATGACCAACAATATATGTTAACTATCTTATCCATCCTAAAATACATTTGTGGACCTCTAGCATATAATCTCATCAGAAGTCACTCCCTTACAACAGGTATTTCTAAAACTTATGTAAAATATATATGGACCTTTTGGTATTTCAACTCAACAGCTTCCAACAACTTCAAATGTTAGGTAGAAATAGTGTTTCTCTCACATGCACAACACAATAAGCATTAGAACTTGTAACACGACATAGCCAAAGCAGGGAATTACTTGCATGTATAAAGAAAAATATAGAAATATAAGATGCAATATAGTTGGTTTAGACATCTAGGGTATTCAATAGTAGTAAATTCATTCAATAACAACTTTTAAGCAGCGATCTACTCCATTTACAATTCTAACTAGAAAAATCAGGGACATAACATTAAAGGGCATAAATTTTAAAAAAACAAAAGTTCAGTAACATTAACTCCTTTAGTTTCTACCACTACGTACCTGCCTATACATGACATATATAAGCTTAGCTTTTAAAATCTTGGCTACATGTTCAGAAAAAAGTAGGAATACTTTCAGTTACTTGTTTGACTTAAATAAAAAATATGTGTTCAACTAAACTCATAAAGAGTCATGGAGAAGGATTTCTTACTAAGTTACTTTGTAATGCATCTTCGAGAGGCTTCTACCAACTATATTTGCATTATGGCTGATTGTAGTTCTTTGAAAGAATCTCAACTGATCATTTTGTAGGAGAAGCATCTGAAAAATTGTTATGCATTTATAGATGTTGTTTCTCGTAGATAATGGCATTACCATATCGCCCGAAGAATGGTGCTTCCCTATGGAAAAATTCCGGAAAAAAGGAGCAATATATCTGAGAATTTTTCAGATATTAGGTGACATGCTATAAGTTCTTCAGCAATGACGCTTGACAGCTAAATGTACTCGAGATTCTCTTAGCGATTTTGTTCTGCTTATTCGAGTCAGTATCAAGAAAAATGAATCATGAAAACTATAAACTTTTACTCATGTAAAAAACAAATAAGATCAACTAACATTATGATTAAAACATGGCAGTGAAATGTGTAAAATGAAAAAAAAGAACTTAGTCTAGATCGTTAATTCACAATCGTATTATATTTGTTTTTCTTGCAGGTACAAAACAAACAGTTAATTTTTCAAAACTTGCATAAATAACATATGAAAGTCAGTAAGCAACTTTTAGTTATATATATATATGTATGTTAAGTAGATCTTTCAATTATAGTTTTATATAATGGAAGACAAAAGATGACTTCAACATTGAGGTTTTAAAAGTTCCATCATTCATCCCCTATTATGAGACATGACAAGCATAAATACCCATGGATCTTAATGTCATTTATCAGCTCTATACAACCATAAGAAAGTAAAAGAGAGAGAGATAAAAAGTTAGGATAAGAAAATTGTACCAATATCTTAATGCATGAATTATGAATGTTCAACATAAGAAAACTAATCACCTTTGCATTCTTAGAAAAACACTGTCAAACTGTTATTAAGTGCATTTGATATAAAAACACTCAAATTTATTCATAGCTAAATTAGTGTATCTCATAAAGTAAATTAGTAGCAAATAAATCGAGAAGCTATATGTCGGTAGTCATTTCGTGCCTCTAATGTTGGAACCTCTGAAAATGAAATTGGAACATTGTCCAAACAACATGATCTTGTGGACTCTCTCGTCAAATATTTTTATGACCGAGAAACTTCCGAGATAATGGATTAATTATCACAATGTTGTTCTTCACTTAAAAACAAAATTTGATCCAACACCCAAAATTCAAACGTGTTATGTACAACTAGGCCCTAGTACATTTTCGCGTTCCACATAGCACAACATTTACTATTGAACCAAACCCCTAGAACATGGGAATTCTCTTGGCATTCACCAACCATTTGTTTTTAAAAAATAAACTGTTCGTTGTTTCTTCATAGGTACTCTTTTTATAGATTAACTAATTTAGTGAAGAACAAACAATCCTTGGTCCCAAATAAAAAGGTAACTTTTTCCCTCATAGATTATGAAAAATACTGCAGATATTAGATAGTAATTTATTCGATTAGGTTATATGGTAAGACTTTCTCCTACATGCCAATTGTGTTTGAAAACATAAGGTACAGTAGATGACATGCTTATTCCATACAACTTAAGCTATCCATCTATAATTGTGGTGGATAATTATTTTTTAGGAAAAAAACTATGCCACATCTTATAACTATGTTTTTTCTATTCCTTTAATCTTATTCTTATTGCTTCCCAAGAGTCAAAACAATGGATAATAGAATAATTGTAAATTGCCTATGACATATTTCTCAAATAGGACTTCATCTATGAGATATTTAAACAATCGTTTAAAGCCTAAATAGCCTAAACTGTAAATACTAAATACACCTCTGTTAACTTCTAAACAATCTTTTAATCATAGCCACTGGCCCTGTTGGTCCTATACATATGATTTTCCATTAATGAAATAGCGATATCTAAATAGAGGTGGGGCCGGAGTCACCCTCTAAAACCTAGTGATAAATGTGATAGCTCATGTCGAAGTTCATATGAGCAACTCAAATCCAAAAGTTGAATAAAACTTCCCATCCTCAAAGTTTTGCAAGCATATAGTTCTAAGTCACCATCATCTTTACATCAAAAAAAAAAAAAAATTATTTCATCAAAAGTCACCATCTGAATGAAAATTTTAATATATAACACCTAAATATCATAAGAAGAACAAAGAAAAAAATACCAAAAAGGAACAAGAAAAAAAAGTACTCCCTCTGTCCCAATTTATGTCACTTACTTTCCTTTTTAGTCTGTCCCAAAAAGAATGTCACATTTCTATATTAAGTAATAATTTAACTATAACATGTCCATTTTACCCTTAATGAAATGATTTACAGACACACAAATTTCTGTCCTTTATTTTGAACCACAAGTTTTAAAAGTCTTCCTTTCTTTCTTAAACTCCGTTCCGAGTCAAACTACCTCACATAAAATGGGCCAGAGGGAGTAACTTGCTACTGCTTTCCAGAAAAAATGACAGTATATACCTGGATCTAAATTCTATATATTACAAGCTCTAAGTGTTTGTTGAAACGTCAACACCTACAAATAGATCAAAAAGCAACTGTTAAGCAAGCTGAAAATAGTAAAGGAACTGTATCAAATGTATACGCTTCTCTGCTAAAATATTATAGAAAGTGAATAAGGAGAATTGCAAGCTATTCTTCTTTTTTAATTTTTTATAAAATTGGGGTAGGAAAATGGGGATGAAATTACAATGTGGGTGGAGAATTGAACCTTGGATTGGAGCTCTGAGATTCCCCAAACTGAAGGCTATTCTGTTTTAGCAACAACCAATGCTTTTGGTTTGAAACATAGAGGAAGTTTTTAGGTCTTCTTCCTCAAATCTCGAACTATATAGTTAATTTAGCTCGTAACCCTTAAGCTTTAGGAGATTCGGGAAGAAGAGATATGATGAAGATGATAACACTTGACTCTTTGGCCTAAGAAAATAACAATTGTTAATCATAATCTGGAACTATAGGAAAGTGTCATGACCCAGGGGTACCCCATAGATGTAACAAGGCATACAATACCACAAGAGGCTCATACAAGCCGCTTAGCATTCATAACATAAAATAATAGAAATTACGAGATTTTCAAAACATTTCAACACAATCAAAATCTTTATAAAGCGAAGCAAAATTCTAATACACTTTGTCTTAAACCATCTAAAACAATAGAATATTTGGGACATAGCCCATACAATAATGTTCAAAACATAAAATGAAGGAACATAAAAAAATGGTGGCCAAATCCTCGAATGCTATGAGGAATCACCAATCTTCAAATCTTGCTCCTACTATGATCCTAGCCACGAGGATGAGAGTCAATATAATGATGGACCCTACATTTGGATAAGAAATGTAGGCAAGAGTATGCGTTAGTACAAACATCTACTAAATATGATAGCTTGCATAAATATCAACATAAGCATAAGAGTTGGACAACATAAGTCATAAGCATAATCAACACAAGTGAATGTCATCTCAAGACATACTTACGATACTTCCTTGAAGTAACCTTGTTTCATCATAGCAATACTAAATTGAATGTGAGAAGTAGTCAAGTCTTATTTGTTCTTACTATCCATGCAAGGCACATCATCTTACCAATCCAAGCTAAGTCATCACCCATGTAAGAGCACATCATCATGCTAATCCAAGCTATCAGTGGAAAGGTATCATCTCACCAATCCAATCTACCATGGAAGAGTACTACTTACCAATCCAAGCTACCATGGAAGGATATTACTTACCAATCCAACCTACCATGGAAGGATACTACTTACCAATCCAAGCTATCCATGAAGAAGTACCTCATTATGCTCATCCAAGATATCGATGGAGAAGTACCTCATTATCCTAATCCAGGCTAGGTCTCATTATCATAGTTCAATGATGGTTCAAGCCAATAGAGAGGTTGCGGTTCCCGTGAACCCAAACGTGGATATGGAGGAATCTTGAGTAAGGGACTTCACTAGAATGAATCCCCTAGAGTTTCATGGTTCTAAGGTTGAGAAACATCCTCAGGAGTTCATTGATGAGGTTTACAAGGTGTTGATGATTATGAGAGTGACGCTAGTGGAAAAGGCAGAATTTGCCGCTTATCATCTTAAGGGTGTTGCTCAAATTTGGTTCAACTAATGGAAAGAACGGAGACCGAAAGTTGTGGTACCTCTTGTTCGGGAATAGTTTAGGTGGCCTTTCTTTATAGGTTCTTTCACCTTTAGATGAGAGAGGCAAATGTACTATAATTCATCAACATTAGGCAATGAAACATGGATGTGAAGGAATATGTTTTAAAGTTCACACAATTGTCTCATTATGCTCCTACAATGGTTGTCGATCCTAGGGCAAAGATGAGCAAGTTTGTTTTAAGTGTGTCCTAAATGGTGGTTAAGGAATGTCGTACCTCCATGCTTGTTAGTGATATGGATATTTCTCGCCTCATGGTTCATGCTCAACTAATTAAAGAGGAGAAACTTAAGGAAAAGTCTTCAGAGGCAAAGAGAGCGAAGACCGGTGGTGGATATTTCTCACATCCAAGGTATGATGGACATGGTCGTTCTAAGTTCCGACAAATGTTTTTCAGTCAAGGTTACTCCAATGCTCTTTCTAAGTTCAACAAAGATAGGGTGTATAACCCTAAGCTTCAAAGATGAAATGGTAGTGGGTCGTTATTGTCTACTTGTGCTAAGTGTGGAAGAAAGCACGAGGCCAAGTGTCTAGCGAGTTCCAATGCATGTTTTGGTTGTGGTAAGATAGATCACAAGATAAAAGATTGCCCTTCAGTTGCTAAGAATGAGGGATATAATCATTGAAGGGCTCAACCTAATCCTTCATCCGGTCCTAGTGGGGGTCATAAACAAAATAAATTTTATGCACTTCAAACTCGTCATGAGCAAGTTGGTTCTCCCGATATGGTTGCCGGTATGTTGAAAGTCTTCCAACTTGATTTTGATGCTTTACTTGATCCCGATGCTACCTTGTCTTTTCTGACGCCATATGTGGCTAAGAGGTTTGATGTTCTTCTGGATATGTTGTTAGATCCCTTTTTTGTCTCTACTCCTGTTTGTGATTTTGTGGTGGCTAAGAGGGTCTATAGAAAGTGTTCCATTTCCTTGTCCCATAGAGTTACTCTTGTTGACCTGGTAGAGCTTTGTATGTTAGATTTTGATGTTATTCTCAATATGGATTGGCTGCATGCATGTTGTGCTTCTATTGATTGTAGAACTCGTGTAGTCAGATTTCAGTTTCCAAATTAGCTTGTCCTATAGTAAAGAGGGGGAAATTATATGCCTAAGGGTTAGTTTGTTTCTTGTCTTACAAATAAAAAGATGATTGCTAAGGGTTGAATTTACCATATAATTAGGGTGAGGGATGTACATTTTGAAACCCCTACTCTTGAGTCGGTCCCCATTGTTAGTGAGTTTGCAGAAGTGTTCCCAGATGATCTACCCGGTATTCCTACCGAAAGGGCGATAAACTTTGTTATTGACCTTCTTCCAGACACATAACTTATTTATATTCCTCCTTACCGAATGGCTCCAGTAGAACTCAAGGAGTTGAACGAGCAATTGAAAGATTTGTTTGATAAGGGTTTCATCCGACCAAGTGTATCTCTATGTGGTGCTCCAGTGTTGCTTGTTAGAAAGAATGATGGTTCTCTCTAAATGGGTATGGACTACTGGTAATTGTAACAAGGTTACAGTTAAAAATAAATATCCTTTCTCAAAGATAGTTGATTTGTTTGACCAACCTCAAGGGGCAAGTTACTTTTCTAAGATTAACCTCCGATCGGGTTATCATCAATTGAGGGTGAAGGAAGATATTCCAAAATAGCTTTTAGAACCTGATACAGACATTTTGAGTTTTTGGTGATGTATTTTGGGTTGACCAATGCTCTGGCCACTTTTACCGATTTGATGAATAAGGTGTTTAAACAATACCTTGACATGTTTGTGATTGTGTTCATTGAAGATATATTGATTTATTCGAGGTGTGAGGATGATAGCATCAATCATTTGAGGATTGTGTTGCAAATTATCAAGGACCAACAACTCTTTGCAAAGTTTAGTAAATGTGAGTTTTGGTAAGGTCTATGGCATTTCTTTGTCATATTGTGTCAAGTAAGGGTATTGTGGTAGATCCTAAGAAGCCGAATGCTATAAAGAGTTGTCCTAGACCTCTATCCTATTCGGATATTAGAATTTTACTGGATTTGGCTAGTTACTACAGAAGGTTTGTTGAGGGGTTTTTTTCTATTGCTTTTCTTTTGACAGCGTTGACCCAAAAGAAGACTAAGTTTATATGGTCTGAAGCATGTGAAAAGAGATTTCAGGAATTGTAGGATAGACTTTCTTCCGTATTAGTGTTGACCTTAACAGAAGGGACTGATGGTTTTGTGGTTTATTGTGATGCCTTGAGAATCGGGCTAGGGTGTGTGCTTATGCAAAATGGAAAAGTTATTGCCTATGCTTCAAGGAAACTTAAGATTCATGAAAATAATTATCCTACCATGACCTTGAACTTGTGGCGGTTGTTTTTCCATGAAGATTTTGAGGCACTATTTGTATGGTGTTCATGTAGATGTTTCTACCGCCCACAAGAGTTGCAATATATGTTTAACTAGAAGGATTTGAATATTAACCAAAGGAGATGGCTTGAGTTATTGAAGAATTACATATAAGTGTTCTCCATCACCACGGCAAGGTGAATGTAGTGGCGGATGATATAAGTTGATTATCTATGGGTAGTGTTTCTCACATTGAGGATGATAGAAAAGAGTTGGTTTAAGATGTTCATACATTTGCTCGGTTGGGTTTTCAGCTAGTGGACTCTAGTAATGGTGGGTTATGGTTCACAATAGTTATGAATCATCTTTTGTGGTCAATGTAAAGGTCAATCAAGGTCTTGATCCGACGTTGCTCAAATTGACGGAAACTGTGCTTAAAAATTCTATAGAGGCTTTCTCCCTAGAGGAAGATGGGGTACTTAGATATCAAGGTCATTTGTGCATTCCTAATGTTTATGATTTGAGAGAGCAAATCTTGTCAGAAACCCATAGTTCTCGATATTGCATTCACCCAGGAGCCACCAAGATGTACCATGACTTGTGGGAGATCTATTGGTGGAATGGGATGAAGAAAGATATTGCGGAGTTCATGGCTAAGTTTCCTAATTGTCAACAAGTTAAAGTTGAGCATCAAAAGTAGGGAGGTTTATCCAAAGATATTGGCATTCCTACTTGGAAGTGGGAAGACTTGAATATGGACTTCATTATTGGTTTTCATCACACCCAATGACAATATGACTTGATTTGAGTTATAGTAGATTAAATGACGAAATCGTCTCATTTCATCCCCGTCAAGGTTTCTTATTTGGCAGAGGACTATGCTAAATTGTACTTGAGGGAAATGGTAAAGTTGTATGGAGTGCCTTTATCCATTATCTTTGATCGTGGTACTCAATTCACTTTATGGTTTTGGAAATATTTCCAAAAGGGTCTTGGTACTCGTATTAAGCTTAGTACGGCCTTTCATCCATAAACCGATGGGCAAGTGGAGTGTACTAACATTGGAAGATAGGTTGAGAGCTTGTGTCACTGATTTCAAAGGTAATTGGGATGACCACTTGCCTTTTAGTAAGTTTGCCTATAACAATAGTTATCACTCAAGTATTTGTAAAGACTTTGAAAACTAGTAGGTGAAACTAGAGCCTTACGAGTGTGTTGTTGAGTTTGATATGGGGTTTTATGTTGTAAAATATATTCCCGAGCTTAGGTTGAAAAGTTTAGGGGTTAAACGTCAAGGTACGACTCCCTAAGGACCAACTAAGGGTCCTTGAGGAGGACCCTAAAGCCTAACCCCCAAGGCTCCCCAAAACTGCCCTAGTTGCCAAAATCATAGGAACTACGGATGCGACCTATGCCTCGTAGGTCCATCCACGCCCTTGGGGGAGGTCAGTAGGTGAAGGCTCCAAAACGAGGAGTTTCTAAACCAAACCACATATGTGCAGTACAGGGCGTCACCCCACTTATGGTCTGTGGGTTGGTGGGCGTGAGTCTCACCTAGGAATCTGCCTAGGTTCGGCCTTGGGAGGGGCAACTTGGTAAATTCATAGGGTGGTTAGTTAAGTTAGGGGTTGGTTTATTTTGATTAATTATAGTTATTTAAGGCTTTCTAAACTATTAAATACCCTTTACAACTTATTATTCCCAAAACTCAAAGATAGAAACCACATCCTCTCTAAATAATTCTCTCTTTAGAAACCTCCATTGGAGAAGAAGAGGTCAAGGTTTGGAGTTCAAGAGTTCATCTTTCTCACTCAATTTCGTAGAGCTTCTTCAATCAAGGTATGGTAGTTTTCATCCTTGGTTAGTTTCCATCCAAGGAGCCCCTTCAAAAAATGATTTCAAAGTTTGCAAAATCCCCCAAAAGTTAGTGTTTCAATCTTAGTCATGGGTTCAACTTCAAAACGTTTTCAATGATTGTTTTATGATGACTTATGATTGAATTGAGGAATTAATGCTGATTTATTATGAAATTCCCCCATGAACCCATGATTTCCCCCAAAATACTAAATTGTGAATTGTGATTTGGGATTTATTGATTATGGAAGCATGTGAAGAGATTAAGTTTATATTGATTTAGTTTATTGAATTATGTCATTATTCATGCCTAAATTGTAGTATTCTAGGTGTGTTGGTGAATTGTTATTCATGGTCTTGAAGGGCAAATTATGAAGGATTGATGTATAATCATGACTCTATGTATGTGCTTTGTAATTTCAATGAAAGTAACTTGATCATGTGTAGAATGAAATTGTGTTATTATTGAAAGTTTATTATCAATTTAACACTTATGAATGATGATGATATATGTGAATGGTTTCTTCAATGTAATGATACATCTTGAATTGGTAGGCTTAGGCATCCTCTTCTTGTAAATGAAAGTGATCTGGATTGATGTACATTGAATTGGTAGGCTTAGGGCATCCTCTTCTTGTGTAATTAATGTATCTTGACTTAATGAACATTAATCTATAGGCCAATGGCATTACTTTTATAAATGACTAATGTAGTATTCTAAGGCTTTGTCTTGAATCGATAGGCCAATGGCATTCCTTTCATAATGAGTGAATGAACTTATGTAATGATGAATCTTGAATCGATAGGCCAGTGTCATTCCTTTAATGTTGATTCAATGAGCAATACTAATAATGTACCATAAATCAATAGGATTATGGAATTCCTTTCATGTGTGTAATAATGTACCTAGGGTTGATAGGCCAATGTCATTCCTCTCAAGTAAAATAATGTTAATGTGAATGAACTACTCTATGGGAATGGAGGCTGAGTACCGAGTGGATATGGTAAGTGGAAGCTCTCCCTATGTTAGGCCGGGCTTCAATGAACATCTTTCTTATCCCATAACTATGTGCCCACATAGGTTATTAGCTAGTGGATCCACCTAAGCTAAAATGTTACCGGTCCTACCTTAGGCAAGTAGACCAACCCTTTACGGTATGGGATAGACACCAGATTCCATGTCAAACTCACATGGTCTATGTCGGTTAATGCTTATTCCCATTATGTGAGATACTTGCTATGGTTACTTAAGAGGTTCTATGAAGTGTGGGTGTTAGTATGGGATGCCATTCATACATTGCATGAATAGGCTTTGAGAGGGCTATGGTGTGATTCTCCAATGTCATAATGTCTAATGAAATGAATGTGCTCCTAATGAAGCTAATGAGAATGTTGACTTAAATGCTTAGTGAAATGATGAATGTTTTACTTGGAAATGTTATTATGAGTTACTTTCCTTGTCATGACTTATGATATGTGAATGTTTCTTCTGCTTGAGTATTGACTAAAGATGAGTATGAAGAATGAGAAGTTCTTCTATGGTGGCCTCAAAGTGGTACTTAGTATGAATGGTAGTATGGGATGCCATTCTTACATTGCACAAGTATAACATAGGGTTACTTAAGGTGATGTTTCTATTGTGTTTTAATGACTTATATGTTGAATATGATTGTATCTTATGCCTTTTACACTAAACTTCATGATGTTTCTTAAAATTGGCATAAAGCATGGTTTTCAACCAAAATGTCCTTTTTAAAGCATGATTTTGCATGGCTATCATACTTAGTAAATTTTTGTGTACTAACCCATATTTCTTCTATTTTTCTACAAAGTGTAGGTTCTGGCATTTGAGGTGATTCCTTCTAGTTAAATGCTTGGATTGATTCCTTCCAAAGTTTGTGGTATGTCACCATGGATCCGAGGACAAGTGCTTTATTAATTGTTTCATGTCTTTCATTGTACTAGACACATTTTAGACTTTCTATTGTAAGGGTCGTGACCCTACTTTTTATTCATGACGTATTAGATTGCCATGTGAGACAAGTAGACTTCTGCTGTTTCAAATGAAGTTTTTTGATTGTATATATTAAAAGAGTTTTAAATTCCTCACTATTTCTTATGTCTTATAATATGAATGCTATGAGGGTTGTATGAGGCTCTTCGTAGTCTTGTACGTTGTGTTATGTCTGGGGTGTAGGCTCACGTCGTGACAAATATGGTATCAGAGCACAAGATGTTGGGATGGCTTTTAGGATTGATTTCTCACGAGCCACGTCAAGTAGAGTCTTGTTCATGGTCGTGAACCACACCACATTTATGAATGAGAGGCTATAAGACATTAGGAAGCTACACATCTTTCATTACTCTTTAAGTTGTGCCATAGAATTTAGCTCTATAAAATTCCTTTTCCTAACCCGTCTCTTGTGTATATAAGATATGAATACAAGAAGGGCGACCGCAAGAAGGATGGAAGAGGAGAATGTGAATGAGGGAGTTCCTCCCCAAGGACCCCAAGGTCCCCAAGAGCCTCAAGTTCCTCAAGGCAATAAAGCTTCGGTTGAAAATGTGACCCTAGAAGAGCTTAGGACCACTATCCAAATGATGGCTCAAGCTCAAGCCGTAACTACTAAAGCCCAAGCTAATAGGGGTGTTGAGACTCATGTGAACCCTAATGTGAGGACTATGGCTTCTAGGTTGAGGTATTTTGTGAGGATGAATCCTCCGATATTTCTTGGTTCCAAGGTGGGAGAGGGTCCCCAAGAGTTTGTGGATGAGGTGTATAAGGTAGTTAATGCTATGGGGGTGACTTCTATAGAAAAAGCGGAACTAGTCGCTTACCAATTGAAGGATGTTGCCCAAGTTTGGTTTACTTAATGGAAGAGCAATAGGCCGGTGGGAGTGGGTCCTATAGCTTGGGAGGTCTTTAAGAAAGCATTCCTTGATAGGTTCTTTCCCCGTGAGAAGCGTGATGCTAAGGTAGAGGAGTTTATCAATCTTAGGCAAGGTAGCATGAATGTTCAAAAGTATTCTTTGAAATTTACCCTATTGTCTAAGTATGCTCCATCTTTGGTGTCAAACCCTACGGATTAGATGAGTTGATTAGTTACGGGTGTATCCGACGTAGTTGAGTAAGAGTGTCATACGAAAATGCTCCATGATGACATGAACATCTCTAGGCTTATGGTATATGCTCAATCAATTGAGGAGTCCAAACTTACGGGAAAGAATAGGGAGATGAAGAGTGTTAAATTCGATGAGCAAGGTCAACCAAGGTTCAAAAAAAGAGCTTTTAACCAAGATTCTTCAAGCATTCCTAGGGTTAACCAAGAGAGAGGTAGTGGGTCTCCATTTCCTAAACCTATTTGCACCAATTGTGGAAAGAAACACCATGGGAAGTGCCTAGCCAGTACGGATGGTTGCTATGGTTGTGGAAAGAATGATCATCAAGTGAAAAATTGCCCTACACTCACGGCCAAAGGAAGAGAGGCCAAACAAGCTTCTCTAAGTGGCCCAGATCCTTATGCTCCAAAGCATGGTCGTTTCTATGCACTCCGGTCTAGAGAGGAAAAAAAAGCTCTTTCGGATGAAGGCACCGATATGTTGATAGTTCCTTGTGGTTGTGAATGTTTTATTGAGGTCCTTATGTTATTTTCATGTTAGCCTAGGTATGGGTCTACTCCCAAGGAGGATATGGTATGTTGAATAGTAAGTTTGTTGAGATTTCCAATATCCTTATCTCTTTCTTTCTATTCCTATTCAAGCCTAAGGCAAGGAGTTCCTTTTGGCTTGTTACATGTTTTGGAGTCATTTGTGATTATGTGTTTCCATGGTCTGCTTATGTTATGCATGTTCATGATGAACTCATGTTTAAATGAGAAAATGAGATCTTTGTTCCTCATGTTGATGTGCATTTGGTATGAGTTGCCTATATGCTTCATGAGGTGAATTGTTGAACATGCCTAAATGTCCTTTTAAGAGTAATTGCATAATTTGCTTAATGATGTTATGATGAGCATGATTTGAGTTGGAGAAGGTAATTCCTCCAATGAAATGAGAAATGTTAAAGTTTTCATGCGTAATGGGTTTGTAGATGTAGTTCCTACTTCCTTGTGTTGCATTGAATATGTTGGAGATTGGGTTGATGTTTCCTCCTAGTTTTATGCATTGTTTATTATGTTTCATGCATGATGGGCTGCTATTCTTTATTCTTTAATTCTGTAAAGTGTTTAAAGTGTCATTCAAGGACGAATGTTCCCAAGGGGGAGATAATGTAACGACTCGGAAAAACTAGTAGGTGAAACGAGAGCCTTACGAGTGTGTTGTTGAGTTTGATATGGGCTTTTATGTTATAAAATAAGTTCCCAAGTGTAGGTTGAGGAGTTAAGGGGTTAAACGTCAAGGTACGACTCCCCAAGGACCAACTAAGGGTCCTTAAGGAGGACCTAAAGCCTAACCCCCAAGGCTCCCCAAAACTGCCCTAGTTGCCAAAATCATAGGACCTACGCCCCGTAGGTCCATCCACGTCCATGGGGGAGGCCCGTAGGTCAAGACCCAAGACAAGGAGTTGCTGAGCCAAACCACAGACGTGCAGTATGGGGCGTCACCCCTTCATAGTTCATAGGTTGGTGGGCGTGAGTCTAACCTGGGAATCTGCCTTGGTTTGGCCTTTGGGAGGGGCAACTTGGCAAATTCATAGGGTGGTTAGTTAAGTTAGGGGTCGGTTTATTTTGATTAATTAGAGTTATTTAAGGCTTTTTAAATGATTAAACACTCTTTTACAACTCATTATTCCCAAAACTCAAAAATAGAAACCACCTCCTCTCCAAATACTTCTCCCTCTAGAAACCTCCATTGGAGAAGAAGATATCAAGGTTTGGAGTTTAAGAGTTCATCTTTCTCACTCAATTTCGTGGATTTTCTTCAATCAAGGTATGGTAGTTTTCATCTTTGGTTAGTTTCCATCCAAGGAGCCCCTTCAAAACATGATTTCAAAGTTTCAAAAATCCCCCAAAAGTTAAGGTTTCAATCTAAGTCATGGGTTCAACATCAAAACGTTTTCAATGATTTTTTTTATAAGGAATAATGATTTAATTGAGCAATTAATGTTGATTTATGATGAAATTCCTCCATACACCCATGATTTCCCCCAAAATACTAAATTGTAAATTGTGATTGGGATTGATTGATCATGGAAGCATGTGAAGATATTAAGTTTATATTGATTTAGTTTATTGAATTATGTCATTATTCATGCTGAAATTATAGTATTCTAGGTATGTTGGTTAATTGTGATTCATGGCCTTGGAGGGCAAATTATGAAGGATTGATGTATAATCATGATGCTATGTATGTGATTTGTGATTTCAGTGAAAGTAATGTGATCATGTCTAGAATGCAATTGTGTTATTATTGAAAGATTATTCTCAATTTAACACTTATGAATGATAATGATATATGGGAAAGGTTTCTTCAATGTAATGATACATCTTGAATTTGCAGGCTTAGGGCATCCTCTTCTTGTGTAAATGAAAGTTCTCTTGATTGATGTACATTGAATTGGTAGGCATAGGGCATCCTCTTCTTGTATGATTAATGTATCTTGACTTAATGAACATGAATCGATAGGCCAATGGCATTCCTTTCATAATTGACTAATGAAGTATTCTAAGGCTTTGTCTTGAATCGATAGGCCAATGGCATTCCTTTCATAATGCGTCAATGAACTAATGTATTGATGAATTTTGAATCGATAGCCCAATGACATTTCTTTGATGTGGATTGAATGAGCTATCCTAATAATGTACCATGAATCGATAGGCTTATGTCATTTCTTTTATGTCTGTAATAATGTACCTTGGGTCGATAGGCCGATGGCATTCCTCTCAAGTACAATAATGTTAGTGTGAATGAACTGCTCTATGGGAATGGCGGCTTAGTACCGAGTGGATATGGTAAGATGAAAGCTCTCCCTACGTTAGGCCGGGTTGCAATGAACATCTTTCTTATCCCATAACTATGTGCCCACATAGGTTATTATCTAGTGGATCCACCTAAGCTAAAATGTTACAGGTCCTACCTTAGGCAAGTAGATCAACCCTTAACGGTGTGGGATAGACACCAGATTCCATGTCAAGAACACATGGTCTATGTAGGTTAATGCTTATTCCCATCATGTGAAATACATGCTATGGTTACTCAAGAGGTTCTACGAAGTGTGGGTGGCATTATGGGATGTCATTCATACATTTCATAAGTAGGCTTTGAGAGGGCTATGGTGTGATTCTCCAATGTCTTAATGTCTAATGAAATGAATGTGCTCCTAATGAAGCTAATGAGAATGTTGACTTAAATGCTTAATGAAAAGATGAATGCTTTTTGTTGGAAATATTATTATGAGTTACTTTCCTTGTCATGACTTATGAAATGTGAATGTTTCTTATGCTTGAGTATTGACTAAAGATGAGTATGAAGAATGGGAAGTTCATCTATGGTGGCCTTAAAGTGGTACTTAGTATGAATGGTAGTATGGGATGCCATTCTTACATTGCACAAGTATAACATAGGGTTACTTAAGGTGATGGTTCTACTTTGTAGTAATGGCTTATATGTTGAATATGATTGTATCTTATGCCTTTTAGACTAAACTTCATAATGTTTCTCAAAATTGGCATAAAGCATGGTTTTCAACCAAAATGTCCTTTTTAAAACATGATTTTTGCATTGCTATCATAGTTTGTACATTTTTTTTGTGCTAACCCATATTTCTTCTTTTTCTACAAAGTGTAGGTTCTGGCATTTGAGGTGATTCCTTCTAGTTCATAGCTTGGATTGATTCCTTCCAAAGCTTGTGGTATGTCCTCATGGATCCGAGGACAAGTGCTTTATTGATTGTTTCCATGTCTTTCATTGTACTAGACACTTTTTAGACTTTCTATTGTAAGGGCTATGACCCTACTTTTGATTCATGATGTATTAGATGGCCATGTGGGACAAGTAGACTTCCACTGTTTTAAATAAAGTTTTTCGATTGTATGGATTAAAAGAGTTTTAAATTCTGCTCTATTTGTTATGTCTTATGTTATGAATGCTATGAGGCTTATATGAGGCTTATATGAGGCTTTTCGGAGTCTTGTACGCCATGTCACGTCCAGGGTGTAGGTTTGGGTCATGATAGTATTGGGATGGCTCCATTTGAGGCATTATATGGTAGTAGGTGTATATCTTATATAGGATGGTTTGAGATGGGTGAAGTTGCCCTAGTAGGTCCTCAATTGGTTCATGATGCTTTGAGATTAACGCTCAGTTGACACCACTTCCAATGATAGGTTCTAAATTTGTTCATGATGTTTTGTGATTAATGATTACTATCTAGGATAAAACCCAACGAAGAGTTCAGGTCGAACCCATAGGGAGCAGTACATGTTCGAATTCAATTATGAAGTAAAAATGTGATCTAATTGATTATAGGAATAGAAACTATTGGAAACATACAAACTAGTCTAAGGGGGTGACAACAAATGTCAGATGGGGTGATTGGTTTGTCAATTAACAACTAAAACAAGTACGAAAATAGGAGAAACAACAATATTAAGAGATTTCTCAGGATGTGATCGATTATAAGCTAATTATGAAATATGGGTAATTGAAATTTAACACTAATTTGCTGAATCATTATGGGTAGGCTAGGCTATAAGTGCAATAGTTTTCTCTCGAACAACTATTACGATTCAGGCATTTCTCTCCAACATCGACAAACTTGAAAAGATAAACAACCCACAACCTAAATGTATCCACTCTCTCGAGCAAGATAAAATTGAGTTTAGAATTCACTCTCTCAAGCTGAACCCACATTAACCCAATACCTACAATCATTAATAAAAAGATTTTGTTGCAAAACCTCTCTCAAGCAAGCCAAGAACTCTATGCTAGAATTTCATTTGCACTTACAATCCATAGATTAAAATGTAGCTAATGATTAAACCCACATTAAAACAACAAAATAATCATTAAAAAACAATACCCATAAACAAATTAGACGAATAATCACATGATCTCAACCCAAGAAGTGGGGTTTTAGCTACACATCATAAAAATAGAGAAATGATTACCAAATACATTAGCCATGATCTAGGTATAGGTTCTCAAGTCTTTACAATTGTCCAAAATGAAGAAATTCAGAAACCCACTTGCAAATCTTCAAGTTTGAGCCTCAAATGTTTCAAAGCCTACAATGGAAATTCAAGAGATAAGAGAAAACTCGAAATTTAGAACTCAGGAACTTAGAATTGGGAGAAGTCCCTAAAATTTCATTTTAAAATCCCAATTTATAGTTGCCCAATTTTTTGCCAAAAAAGCCATTGGGTGAGATAAGTCGGGCTTCGCCGAACAGGTCGTCGGTCCTCCTTTTGCTCCAATCCATTGCCGGTTTGCATTGGCCATTTGTTCTCAGGATTCTGTGACTTTAGGCGATCAAGGTTGCCATCGCGGAGTCGTTCAGTGATCCACCGACTACCCATTTTTGTCGCCAAGTTGGTTCTTCACCAAAGATGGCACACTAGATCGCTTTTCTTCACTTCTTCACCTTGTTTGCTCCTTTTTGCCCGGTAGTGTCCTTACCTTGCACCTTAGCTTTAGATGTTGTAAATCAATACTTTAACATCAGCTTAGAGTATAAATTAGGCATTTGAGGAATCTAAAACTATCAAAACAAAGCCCTAAATGAGTCGAAATCTCGGACTCATCAACACCCCCAATTTAAACTTTTTCTTATCCTCAAGTAAAAACTCAAGATCAATAAGTTCAATAAAGATGTCTACAAATAGTGCTGCTTAAGACTCAACATAAATGCACACGCAAGGTTCACACTACACATACAATGCTCAATTGTGCACTCAAAGATTCAAATTATGACTCACGATTATCAAGTGTACTCCAGCTCACAATGCATGCTTCAAATGCAAGTTCAAGCACAACAAAGGTACTCAAATGCCCTCACGACAAAGATGATTCAATATTCCCACAAAATTTCTCAAAGATTTGAAGTCCCAGAATCACTTATAACTCTCATACTCACAAAGATGAACACATGCATGACTCCACCCATAGGCTTGCCCCTATTTTCCAATCAATATTCGTTTCAACTCACTAAAGATCACAAAGATCTTTTTAAGGCTTGTAACGCTGTTGAGTGTAAAGGTATGGTCATTTAGGCTTAGTGGCTTCTACCTTCATGAAGTATGGACAGAAAATTACTCTTTGTCCTTCTCTTTTACATTCAAACATGTTCAAACTCCACCCCATTCTTTTTCCTTCTTTTCACACACTTTATTTCACAACTTTTGCTCTTTTTCAGTCTTTTTTTTTCTTTCCTCTCATTCTCTTATTTATATTTTTATGTGGAGGGGTTCCATCTTTTTCAAAACAATCCATCAAAGGGGGAATCTTTACACTTCTTGACTTTCCTTATTTTTCACCACACCTCCAACTTAGGCTTTTTGCCTAAGTTGGCTATTCAAACATACCAATACTTCATGAAGGTATAAGCCACTAGAGCTAATAGTCATACCTTTACACTCAGCCCCGTTACAAGTCTTAAAAAGACTTTTGTGATCTTGAGTGAGCTGAAATGAATATTGATTGTAAACTACCACTCCCAGGCAGCAGTACCATTTTAATTAAAGCTCAACCACACCTCATCCGATACTAGGTGTGGGCGATCGTAATCTAGTATAAAACCCAACAAGTGAGTTGGGGTCGAACCCACAGGGAGCAGTACAAGTTTGAATTCAATTATGAAGTTATAACTGCAAATTAATCGATTGTAGGAATGAAAATTATCGAAAGCACTTAAATAAATTGAGGGGGTGACATGAATTTCAGATAGGGGATTAGGTTTTCAATTAGCAACTAAGGCAATCACAAACAATAAAGGGGAAACAAGTAATTAAGAAATACTCAGGGGTATGATCGACTAACTATCAATTTCACTAAATGGGTAATCGGTAATTACTAATGGTTTCTAACTCGTAGCGGGTAGGCTGGACCTTAGATGCAATAGCTTTCTCTCAAATAACTATTATGATTCAGTTGAGTTCTCTTGAACCTCAACAACCTTTTCCCGATAACCTCACTTCACCTACTCTCTCGATCTAGATAGGTAGCATTGAGCTTAGAACTTACTCTCTCGAACTAAACCCGCAACAACCGAAAGACTACAAATGCTAATTTATAACCTTAGCTTTACACCTCTATCTCATGCAAGCATAAAACACTAAAAATATTGAAATGCACATTCCAATATATCAATTAAACAACACCTATAAATCAAACCCACTTCAAAATAACATTACGATTAATAATCCCTAACACCCATCAGCTAAATCAGACAATTAGTCATATAGTCACACCCCGATGTATGGGGGTTTTAGCTATTCATCATAAAAAGTAAGAATTCAATACCTATTATATTTTCCATGACTAGGTATTGATCTCCAAGCTCTTAAAATGATTCAATGGAGCTTTAATTACAAAACCCACTTTGAAATTTACTTGAAATCTACTTGAAAGCCCCAAAACTCAACAAGAACAATGTTTTTCATTCTAGGTAAGAGTTTCCCAATGTTTTGATGCCTTCCCTCTCTTCAAAATATCAACTTATACTGATCCAAAATTTGGCTTTTTTAGAGCAAATTGGTGAGAAAAGTTGGGTTCACCGATTACTTCGGTGCCTCACCAATCGCCCATGTACATTGCCTTCTTACTTCATGTTTTCATCTAATATGAACTGTAACTTTAGGCGATCTATGTCGGGCTTACCGATGGATTCCGCAATGCACCCTTTGCTCCTTTGGATTGCCAATTTGCTTGCATCTTCACTGCACATTCTGTAACTTTGGGCAGTCTAATCTATCTTCGCCGATTTAATCGATGCGTTGCCGATAGGGTTTATGCCTAGCCTAATTTTTCTCATCCCCAGGGATGGCATGCTGGAACTTTGGGCAGAGTGATGGGCAACTCAGCGATTCACTAAGTGGTTTTGGCGATCACCAGGATCATTTTTCTTCACTTTTTTAGCTTGTTAGCTCCTTTTTGCCCAGTAGGGTCCTTACCTTGCTCCTTAGCCTTCGTAGAAGCAAATTAACATTTTAACACTTGTTTAGAGCATAAATTAGGCATTTGAGTACACTAAAACTATCAAAACAAATCCCTAAATGAGTCAAAATATCATACTCATCATCACCCCCCAACTTAACCTTTTGCTTGTCCTCAAGTAAAATTCTAGATAAATCGGTTCAACAAGGATGCCTACAAATAGTGCTCCTCAAAATTCAACATAAATGCAAAGACAAGGTTCAAACTACACATATAATGCATAATTGTTCACTCAAAGATTCAAATTGTGACTCACCATTATCGAGTGTACTAAAACTCGCAATGCTTGCTTCAAATGCAAGTTCAAGCTCAACAAAGGTACTCAAATGCCCTCACAACAAAGATGATTCCATAGTCAAAAAAAAATTCCCAAAGATTTAAAGTCTCGAAGTCACATACAACTCTCACACTCACAAAGATGAACACATGCATGACTCCACCCATAGGTTTGACCTTATTTTCCAATCAACATTTGCTTCAACTCACTCAAGATCAGAAAGGTCTTTTTAAGGCTTGTAATGGGGTTGAATGTAAAGGTATGGTTAGTTAGGCTTAGTGTCTTCTACCTACATGAAGTATTGCCTTAAAATCACTTTTTCTCCTTTTCTTTCACATTCAAACCTCTTCAAACTTCACCCCATTGTTCAACTCAATAGGAATCACCGGATACCCCATTATTCTTCATTCTTTTCACACACTTTAGTTCAAAACTTTTGCTCTTTTTTAGTCTTTTTGTTTTCTTTCTTATCATTCTCTACTTTGTTTTTTTTATATGGAGGGCTTTTAGATTTTTCAAAACAATCCATCAAAGGGGGAATCCTTACATTTCTTGACTTTCCTTCTTTTTCACCACATCCCCAACTTTTGCTTTTGGCCTAAGTTGACTATTCAAACAAACCAATACTTGATGAAGGTTATGGGTGATGGGATAAAGAGGTCAAAGTTGTTCATGTTTCTTCCAAGAAAGTGGTAGGCTCAAAAGGTGCCAATCAAGGTTCACACATCTCACAAGGTTTGCCACAAAGTGGTATATCATTAAATTGGCTCACTCTTCAAAAATTCTTGCCTAGGATCATTTCAATTGCTTGCTTCACTCAATCAATCGGACCAACGGAAAAAATTCTAGGTGTCATCAAGCACAATGTTCAAGACAACCTCACCACACAAGGCATTGGTACAAATATCAAACAAAACTCCACACTTTCTAGCTAGCGTGCAATGTTCATCACAAGAAACTTCATCAACTATCGGCTAGTCAGAACAAGAAGCTAAATGTTCACATATTGCCTATTTAACTTAGTTTGCCTCATCGTACCCGTACATTCATGTCATTCAATTAAGAACACTATTCAATTCATCGGTATTGATCCTAACCGATACAGAAAAATGCAAGGGAACAACTTCATTCAAATGCATCTAGAGGTGGTATTTCTAACAATGGTCTACACCAAAAAAAAATCCAACATTCTTTTCAATGTAAAAGAAATAAACAAACAAGGAATAAAGATAGAAATGTAATAGCACTGAATGAAAAGATCAGGTTAGGAGGATTCTTCACTAGGTGGACATTCGGTGAAATAATATGGAAAGCGATGAACGATTTGGCATTCGTATAACTGTATGCAGGTCGCTAAAATATCCAAAATACTGGCTTTTAGATTAGGACCAAAAGGCAGTGAAAGTTGGGCTCCCTAAAAACATTGGTACATCATCTAATGTCGTGAGTTCGTCGCCTTAATATCCTGTACCCCAGCCTTTCAGGGTAGGTTAAAAGGCGTTGAAAGTTAGGCTCGCCTAACCTCTTCGG
The DNA here is from genome assembly GCA_035578085.1 of Solanum pinnatisectum. Classification (NCBI taxonomy): domain Eukaryota; kingdom Viridiplantae; phylum Streptophyta; class Magnoliopsida; order Solanales; family Solanaceae; genus Solanum; species Solanum pinnatisectum. The sequence goes on along the minus strand of JAWPEI010000013.1, from coordinate 1,802,995 downwards.
TACATCACCGAGTGAGCATTCTTCTTCGTCAAATATTCCAGAACTAAAGTCCTCTTTCTGAAGGAAAGAAGGTGAGCCAAGTCGCTATCACCTTTCCATTTGACGGTTCGTCAAAATGGCCATACCCTCGAATAATCGTTTATACCTGCACAAATAGCACACATTATTCAAAAAAGAACTAAAGATTGGGTTTCCTCCCAAGAAGAGCCTTATTTAACATTGTGGCACGATGTGGAAATGCTCCAAGCATCTTCGAAATACACCACTTCAATAACTGAAATCTCATGACACTTGCTGAAATAAAGCTTCAGACGCTGCCTATTCATCTTGAAAGTTGGACCCTCCTTACCTTCAACTTCAATAGCCCCATTCATGAACACTTGTGTCATTTTAAATGGCCCGGACAACTTCAACTTGAGCTTACCTGGGAAGAGTCTCAATCTAGAGTTTTAAAGAAACATAAAATCTCCGACTCAAAATTCTCTTCTATGAATTTTACAGTCATGCCATTTCTTCATTTTCTCCTTGAAGTGAGCTGAAAATTCATATGACCTTAATCGGAATTCTTCCATCTCATTCAACTGATCTATTCTCCCTTTTGAAGCATTCACCTAATCTAGATTTAATGTCTTTAATGCCCATAGTGCTTTGTGTTCAAGTTCATTCAGTATGTGACTAGATTTCACAAAAACTAGTTGATATGGAGACATACCAATTGGTGTCTTGTAAGAAGTGCGATACGCCTGAAGGGCATCATTTAGCTTTCGAGACCAGTACATCCTATTTGAATTTACTGTCTTAGCCAAAATACTCTTAATCTCTCGATTCAAAACCTTGACTTAGCCACTCATTTATGGGTGATATGGCATTGCGACTTTATGTTTCACTATGTATTTACTCAATACGGATGCAAACAGCCGGTTGCAAAAAAGCAAAACTCCATCACTTATAATAGCACGTGGGGTACCAAATCTTGCAAAGATGTATCATTTGAAGAGTTGAACAACATTCTTCCCTTCATTGTTGGGTAGTGCGACGTCTTTCATACATTTAGAAACATAATGTACGGCCACCAAAATATACTTATTTTCCAACGAGCTCACAAACGGCCCCATGAAATTGATTCCCTAGACATCGAACAACGTAACTTCCATAATAGGATTAAGAGGCAACTCATGCCTTCTGGACACCCCACCTTGATTTTGGCATTGTATACATTTCTTGACAAACTCATGAGCATATTTGCAGAGGGATGGCCAGTTGTAACCACTTTGAAGAATTTTAGTGGTTGTTCGCACACCGCTATGATGACCACCAACCAACGCAACTTCCATAATAGGATTAAGAGGCAACTCATGCCTTCTGGACACCCCACCTTGATTTTGGCATTGTATACATTTCTTGACAAATTCATGCGCATATTTGCAGAGGGATGGCCAGTTGTAACCACTTTGAAGAATTTTAGTGGTTGTTCGCACACCGCTATGATGACCACCAACCAGCGATGCATGACAAGCATTTAGAATTTTATTGATGTCCTCTTTTGGTACACATCGCCGAATAATATTTTCTGCACAGTCTCTGAATAGATATGGTTCATCCCAGAAATATCTTTTGACAATGAACAAGAACTATATTTGGTGATAGAAGTTCAGGTCTTCCGGCATTAGCCCACATACCACATAGTTAGCAAAATTAGCATATCAAGAGAAATATTATCCGCATGTAATAACTAAAACCCACTGGTGGTTAACAACACCATGTAATCACAAAATAGGAGCAAAAAGAGTAGGAAATAAAATACGTAAAGATACAGAATGGATAAAGGGAAGTGAAAATATTACACAAAAGTTAGAAAATATGCCAAATAATACTAACAATATAGAATACATAGTATTCACAATAGATAAATTAAGTCCAATAAAAAATAGACTAGAACAATTATATAGTGAAGACCCATTAAAAGGATGGAATAAACATAAAATTACTGTAAAAATAGAATTAATAGATGAAAATAGTATAATAACTCAGAAACCCTTAAAATATAATTTTGATGATTTAAAAGAATTTACAATGCATATAACAGAATTATTAGAAAAAAGATATATACAAGAAAGTAATAGTAAACATACAAGCCCAGCATTTATAGTTAACAAACATAGTGAACAAAAAAGAGGGAAAAGTAGGATGGTTATAGATTATCGAAATTTAAATGCAAAAACTAAAACTTATAATTATCCAATTCCAAATAAAATATTAAAAATAAGACAAATACAAGGATATAATTATTTTAGTAAATTTGATTGTAAATCAGGATTTTATCACTTAAAGTTAGAAGAAGAATCTAAGAAATTAACAGCATTTACAGTACCACAAGGATTTTATGAATGGAATGTATTACCATTTGGATATAAAAATGCACCAGGTAGATTTCAACATTTTATGGATATATATTTCACAAAATTAGAAAATTGTATAGTATATATAGATGATATACTCTTATACTCAAGGACATATGATGAACATATAAAATTATTAGAAAAATTCATAAACATAGTAGAAGAATCTGGAATAAGTCTAAGTAAAAATAAAGCAGAAATAATGAAAAATCAAATAGAATTCTTAGGAATACAAATAGATAAAAATGGAGTAAAAATGCAACAACATATAGTACAAAAAATTATAAATTCAGAAGAAATATTAGATACAAAAAAGAAATTACAATCCTTTTTAGGATTAGTAAATCAAGTAAGAGAATATATACCTAAACTAGCAGAATATTTAAAACCGTTACAAAAGAAACTGAAAAAAGATGTTGAATATAATTATGAGGTCACAGATATAATGCTAGTACAAAAGATAAAAGAACAATGCAAAAAATTACCAAAATTATGTTTTCCAGATGAAAATAGAAAATTCAATTATATAGTAGAATCAGATGCAAGTGAAAATAATTATGGAGGAGTATTAAAATATAAATATGAAAATGAAAAAACAGAACATCATTGTAGATATTACTCAGGAACATTTACGGAAACGGAAGGTAAATGGGAAATTAATAGAAAAGAATTATTTGCATTATATAAATGTTTATTATCATTTGAACCATATATTGTGTATAACAAATTTATTGTTAGAACAGATAATACACAAGTAAAATGGTGGTTAACAAGAAAGGTACAAGACTCGATTACTACAAAGGAAATTAGAAGATTGGTACTAAATATTTTAAACTTTACTTTTACTATTGAAGTAATTAAGACTGACAAGAATGTTATTGCAGATTACTTATCAAGACAAAGCTGTGCAACAGACTTTTGAAGAAGAACTTACAAATACAGTACTTATGAACGAAATATTGGAACAACTTAAGATGCTCAACAACAGAGTATCAGTTATGGAAACAAAATATGTGGAGACGGACCACAATAAAAAACCAGAGCTAGTAGTGCAGTCGGAGCACTTAAAACAACCAGACCTAGAAGGTGACGTTGGGAAACACCTAAAAACCCAAATTACTAACAATTTACTTAATATTGCAGGTACATCTAAAGAAAATACACAAGAATCATTTACTACTGTTACAAAAAGAAAAAACTTCAACTTGAATAAGGTATTTGAAAAGCCTTATGCCCCACCCCATATACAAAAGAATGAATTATTCATACCTCCACAAATACATACATATGCAACCTCACTTAACCAAGCCAAGAAAACATATAACCATATAACCCGGACATATATTGAAAACATTGAGAAAATCCAAAAATACCTAAATACACAACCTATAGAAAATCCGGAAAAATTAAAAAACCATCAGGGATATATTACCCAGAAATTACAAAATTATAACAAACTAATTGCATTACCAGGTACCAAACCAAACTTAGTAGCTACATGTTACTCTTATGGACTTATATCAACTGTATATACAATTACAGGAGATGAACTTAGCCTAATACCAGAATTACATCAAGCTTTTATGAATTATAAACGAGTTACTAAAGGACAATTATTCTATGTAAGATTTTATTCAGCTACAGCAGAAATATTATTCGACGAAATTAAACCAGTAATTACGGTGATAAAGATAGGAATGAATGAAGGACTATATTATACGGAGGAAATTACAGCTCAACCAGTTATACAAAAAGCAGAGTTACCAGAGTTTTACGCAAATAAACGTATTATTGGACTTAGCACAATATTGACAGAATTATCAAATGTCTATGATGAAACAAACTACATATGGAAGTATTGTTCAAGGAATCACTTATTAATCTACTCCACAGCAAAGGAATTAAGATATATGGACAAATTAGAAGTGAAAAATTGGGCCTTGACATTACTTAAACCAGAGCAAGAACCTATGACAAAAGCAATTAGAAAGGGATTTATTTCAGAAGATAGCCTAGATCAGTATTGCAAACTTATTGGAAGAAAGTATACGGAACATGAATGTAGCAGATGCAGCGGTACAAACAACTACATACCAGATGTCGATATAGATTAGAAGACAAGTGGACGACCAAGAGATAAAAAAGACTCAATTATCAAGGAATCTACTTTTTTGAAAAATTAGGACAACACCATGTGAAGACAAAACCAAGTGGACGGATAAAACTTAAAGAAGCAACAATTATCGGAATCAACTTTATGTAAAAGTCAAGATAAAAGGATAAGAAGAAGACAAAGAAGATAAAGAAGAAAGTGACTTATGTCGGGGACTAAGATGTAAATATTTAGGGACTTACTTTGTAATTAACTTTCTGATTTTGCAACATAGATCCTTAGTTTGTAAGTATATATAGATAGGATTTTATTTGTAAAGACAATCCGAAAAATCTCACCACATCTCTCTCTTACATTTCTAATATTCCAGCTTTGTAAAAATATATATTTTCAATAAAAATTACTTAAAATTCCCCAAATGGAGAAAGACTTAGCAAAAACTACTGAGGTATGACTATATACCTTTTATGATCTATACTTAGTAATAATTATAGTAATAATTAGTTATGATTTATGTTATGAATTATGATTATAAACTATATGAATTAATGATCATGTTTAGCTAAAGCAGTTAATTCCTGTCAACCATAAATATTATGTGATATGATTATGATTGTTATTATGAATTAGAATTATTCAATATTTATTATCTAGTTTGCTAGCATAGAGAAAAGTAGGAGAAGACTTCTAGAACTATGCATCCAAAAATGGGAAACCATTGAAGGCAAGAGAAGCCGTGTTAGGGGAGTACCTAAGTGTTGATGCGCTGTTTAGGAAGATAGTATCTGAAAAAGGTATCATGCTAGTAGTGACCGGATGATAAAAATGAATACTCTAGATCATAATAAGCTATCATAAGATTACCATATGGTAGACATGGAAGACGGGAATAAATTAATAAATTGCTAAAATCGATAAGATAAAAATATTAACATTAATGGATATTGCTAATATACCTACTGCAGTAATTAATAATAGCTATTTTGAAGATAATTATAAGATACTTATCTTTAAAGTATTAGAAAAAATAACTGAACCTAGCATAAAGAAAATAATATGGGAAAAAATAATGAAATACGAAGAAGAAGAAATGAATAACTTACTAAGACAAAATTGGTTTGATGACATAAGAGAAATAATACAAGAATTATATGACCATAATGATTATTTAGACATATACTCAGACTACAATAGTGATTAAATTATGATAAATGAAGAATATTTTCAACTTTGGAAAGAAGTTATGATTGAAATAGATTCATGGGAAAATATCATAAAAACGTATTTAGAAGAATACCTTAAAACACAAGACATACAATACTTAAAATTGCTAATAGAAGGAGCCCAAATAATTTTACATAAGAAAGAAAAAGAAGATGAATTTTACAAAAAAGCATTTAATTGATAAAAGACTATTTCCCATATTATTTTCTTTATGCTAGGTTCAGTTATTTTTTCTAATATTTTAAAGATAAGTATCTTATAATTATCTTCAAAATAGCTATTATTAATTACTGCAGTAGGTATATTAGCAATATCCATTAATGTTAATATTTTTATCTTATCGATTTTAGCAATTTATTAATTTATTCCCGTCTTCCATGTCTACCATATGGTAATCTTATGATAGCTTATTATGATCTAGAGTATTCATTTTTATCATCCGGTCACTACTAGCATGATACCTTTTTTCAGATACTATCTTCCTAAACAGCGCATCAACACTTAGGTACTCCCCTAACACGGCTTCTCTTGCCTTCAATGGTTTCCCATTTTTGGATGCATAGTTCTAGAAGTCTTCTCCTACTTTTCTCTATGCTAGCAAACTAGATAATAAATATTGAATAATTCTAATTCATAATAACAATCATAATCATATCACATAATATTTATGGTTGACAGGAATTAACTGCTTTAGCTAAACATGATCATTAATTCATATAGTTTATAATCATAATTCATAACATAAATCATAACTAATTATTACTATAATTATTACTAAGTATAGATCATAAAAGGTATATAGTCATACCTCAGTAGTTTTTGCTAAGTCTTTCTCCATTTGGGGAATTTTAAGTAATTTTTATTGAAAATATATATTTTTACAAAGCTGGAATATTAGAAATGTAAGAGAGAGATGTGGTGAGATTTTTCGGATTGTCTTTACAAATAAAATCCTATCTATATATACTTACAAACTAAGGATCTATGTTGCAAAATCAGAAAGTTAATTACAAAGTAAGTCCCTAAATATTTACATCTTAGTCCCCGACATAAGTCACTTTCTTCTTTATCTTCTTTGTCTTCTTCTTATCCTTTTATCTTGACTTTTACATAAAGTTGATTCCGATAATTGTTGCTTCTTTAAGTTTTATCCATCCACTTGGTTTTGTCTTCACATGGTGTTGCCCTAATTTTTCAAAAAAGTAGATTCCTTGATAATTGAGTCTTTTTATCTCTTGGTCGCCCACTTGTCTTCTAATCTATATCGACATCCGTATGTAGTTGTTTGTACCATTGATCTGCTACATTCATGTTCCGTATACTTTCTTCCAATAAGTTTGCAATACTGATCTAGGCTATCTTATGAAATAAATCCCTTTCTAATTGCTTTTGTCATAGGTTCTTGCTCTGGTTTAAGTAATGTCAAGGCCCAATTTTTCACTTCTAATTTGTCCATATATCTTAATTCCTTTGCTGTGGAGTAGATTAATAAGTGATTCCTTGAACAATACTTCCATATGTAGTTTGTTTCATCATAGACATTTGATAATTACAATATTGTGCTAAGTCCAATAATACGTTTATTTGCGTAAAACTCGTAACTCGCTTTTGTATAATCTGGTTGAGCTGTAATTTCCTCCGTATAATATAGTCCTTCATTATTCCTATCTTTATCACCGTAATTCTTGGTTTAATTTCGTCGAATAATATTTCTGTAAATGAATAAAATCTTACATAGAATAATTGTCCTTTAGTAACTCGTTTATAATTCATAAAAGCTTGATGTAATTCTGGTATTAGGCTAAGTTCATCCCCTGTAACTGTATATACAGATGATATAAGTCAAAAAGATTAAAATTTAGCTACTAAGTTTGGTTTTGTACATGGTAATGCAAATAGTATTTTATAATTTTGTAATTTAAGGGTAATATATCCCTGATTGTTTTTTAATTTTTCCGGATTTTCCATAGGTTGTGTATTTAGGTATTTTTGGATTTTCTCAATGTTTTCAATATATGTCCGGGTTATATGGTTATATGTTTTCTTGGCTTGGTTAAGTGTGGTTGCATATGTATGTATTTGTGGAGGTATGAATACTTCACTCTTTTGTTTATGGGGTGGGGCATAAGGCTTGTCAAATACCTTATTCAAGTTGAAGTTTTTTCTTTTTAAATAGTAAATGATTCTTGTGTATTTTCTTTAGATGTACTGCAATATTAAGTAAATTGTTAGTAATTTGGGTTTTTAGGTGTTTCCAACGTCACCTTCTAGGTGCAGTTGTTTTAAGTGCTCCGACTGCACTACTAGCTCTGGTTTTTTATTGTGGTCCGTCTCCACATATTTTGTTTCCATAACTGATACTCTGTTGTTGAGCATCTTAAGTTGTTCCAATATTTCGTTCATAAATCTTTGTATTTGTAAGTTCTTCTTCAAAGTCTGTTTGCCTGACTTTGTCTTGATAAGTGTCTGCAATAACATTCTTGTCAGTCTTAATTACTTCAATAGTAAAAGTAAAGTTTAAAATATTTAGTACCAATCTTCTAATTTCCTTTGTAGTAACTGAGTCTTGTACCTTTCTTGTTAACCACCATTTTACTTGTGTATTATCTGTTCTAACAATAAATTTGTTATACACAATATATGGTTCAAATGCTAATAAACATTTATATAATGCAAATAATTCTTTTCTATTAATTTCCCATTTTCCTTCCGTTTCCGTAAATGTTCCTGAGTAATATCTACAATGATGTTCTGTTTTTTCATTTTCATATTTATATTTTAATACTCCTCCATAATTATTTTCACTTGCATCTGATTCTACTATATAATTGAATTTTCTATTTTCATCTGGAAAACATAATTTTGGTAATTTTTTGCATTGTTCTTTTATCTTTTGTACTTGCTTTTTATCTGTGTCATCATAATTATATTCAACATCTTTTTTCAGTTTCTTTTGTAACGGTTTTAAATATTCTGCTAGTTTAGGTATATATTCTCTTACTTGATTTACTAATCCTAAAAAGGATTGTAATTTCTTTTTTGTATCTAATATTTCTTCTGAATTTATAATTTTTTGTACTATATGTTGTTGCATTTTTACTCCATTTTTATCTATTTGTATTCCTAAGAATTCTATTTGATTTTTCATTATTTCTGCTTTATTTTTACTTAGACTTATTCCAGATTCTTCTACTATGTTTATGAATTTTTCTAATAATTTTATATGTTCATCATATGTCCTTGAGTATAAGAGTATATCATCTATATATACTATACAATTTTCTAATTTTGTGAAATATATATCCATAAAATGTTGAAATCTACCTGGTGCATTTTTATATCCAAATGGTAATACATTCCATTCATAAAATCCTTGTGGTACTGTAAATGCTGTTAATTTCTTAGATTCTTCTTCTAACTTTAAGTGATAAAATCCTGATTTACAATCAAATTTACTAAAATAATTATATCCTTGTATTTGTCTTATTTTTAATATTTTATTTGGAATTGGATAATTATAAGTTTTAGTTTTTGCATTTAAATTTCGATAATCTATAACCATCCTACTTTTCCCTCTTTTTTGTTCACTATGTTTGTTAACTATAAATGCTGGGCTTGTATGTTTACTATTACTTTCTTGTATATATCTTTTTTCTAATAATTCTGTTATATGCATTGTAAATTCTTTTAAATCATCAAAATTATATTTTAAGGGTTTCTGAGTTATTATACTATTTTCATCTATTAATTCTATTTTTACAGTAATTTTATGTTTATTCCATCCTTTTAATGGGTCTTCACTATATAATTGTTCTAGTCTATTTTTTATTGGACTTAATTTATCTATTGTGAATACTATGTATTCTATATTGTTAGTATTATTTGGCATATTTTCTAACTTTTGTGTAATATTTTCACTTCCCTTTATCCATTCTCAGATCTTTACGTATTTTATTTCCTACTCTTTTTGCTCCTATTTTGTGATTACATGGTGTTGTTAACCACCAGTGGGTTTTAGTTATTACATGCGGATAATATTTCTCTAAAAATGGTATTCCTAGAATTATGTCTTTTGTAGGTAAATCATAATTATATATTTCATCTATTTTAAGTATCTTATCCCATATTTGTATTTTTATGTCCTTTGCTTTAAAGTGTATTAAACTCCCTTCATTATTAAATCCTTTTACCACTATTGGTGTTTTTAATTTTATCCACTTATCTTTGGTAAACAAATTATATTTACATATGTTAACTTGCTCTCAGATCTATCATTGGCGTATAATATCTATTATAATATCCTTCTATTATTATTTTCATAAGTACGTGTATTTTCATAATATTATTCTTTTTATTATTATCATCTTATTATTATAGGTAGCAGTTATGTAAGTAGATTCTATTTTATAGGGTTCATTTCTTCTAACCACTTTAATCCTAATATTAGATCTGCTTGTTGTTCTTCCTTAATTTCTAATTTTATTTTCATAGGTATTTCTGCTATTATTATTTCTTTTTCTATTTCTAGTTGAGCTACTATTAATGCTGGTAAGTCTGAGCATTTTTGTTTTGTCATTTTATTTATCTCCATTTCTTCTTTATTTAATAATTTATCTATGATATAATTATCTTCTTGTTTTATATCTACTAATATTAAATGTTCTTTTTCTTCTATTATTCCTAATATGTAGTATTTATTAGGGATCATATCATATGCTATCTTTTTTGTGTATTCTCTTTGTGGATTATTTTTAATTTTTCTAGTCCTTCCTATTCTTTCTTCTATTATTTCTAAATTTTCATTAGTATCTATTTCTTGGTATGAGTAATTATTATTATCTATTATTTTAACAAATTGTTCAAATGGTGTTTCTATCTCTATTCCTTTTATTTTACTTTTTGCAGTTATTTTATGTTTAGTAGTTAATACATATAAATTTTTACATCTAGCTGTACATATTTTGCTTCCTGGGGTTAAAGTTATTCCATTTATTTTCCAATATAATACTAATGCTTTATCTATATTCTGATCTGTTAATGCTACTGAATAATTAGTATTAATCAGAATTTAAATTTTTGGTAGATTAAGTTTCCTCTTACTGCTGTAATTACACTTTTTTCTATAGGTTCTATTATTCTATCATCTGCTAAGTATATTTCTATTGGGATATCTATTCCTTCTTTAAAACAAGCTTTTACAAGTATTTCTATTCCTCCTAAATGTACATATTTAATTTGTTCCTTACTTTTTATTTTCTGTACTTCTTTATTTAATTCTCTTTTATTTATTATTGGTATTTCAGCTTTTCCTTGAGCATATTTACAATCTATAATATGTTCTTTTTGGCTAATTATGTAAAATTCCTCTTTATTTCTTTTAAATGGATTTTTTATTAATGGCATACTAAATATCTTTTCTACACTTAAATCAATTTCTTTTCCTTTTACTTTTTCAAATATATTATTATCAAAAATTATTTTTTGTTCAGAGTAATCATCTGTTGTATATTCTTCTCTTATAATTTCTATATTTTCTTCAGTCATCTAATTGTTCTATTTCATTATTTATTTCATTATCTCATTCGATATTCTTCTTCATTTTCAGATATTTCATAAATACTATCTTCACTTTCTAATTCATAGTCTAAGTATTCTAATTGTAAGCAAACTTCTTCTTCTATAATTATTTCTGATATTTGTTTTTTATTAGTATTTTTTGGTATTTTACAGTCTTTTGCAATATGTCCTAATTTTCCACAATTATAATATTTACATTCACTTATACTTTTCTTTCTTCTATATGGTCTTTTAGATTTTGTAAAATATCTTTTTCTTGGATTTCTATATTTATGTTTTATTTTCTTATAATTTTTAAACCTTTTCTTTTTATGTTTTTTATAATATTTATCATCGCAACCAAATTGTGGTGCTATCTTATCTTTACAACATGCTAAATTTTTTATTATTGTTTTTTCCATTTTTATATTTTCTATATTGTTCACATGTATTTGCATACCATTGTCTTACAAATTTTATTCTAGCTCCTAATGTATCATGTAATTTTGCTTCTTCCCATGCTTTTATTATTTTTGAACTAAATGGTTCTGGTAGTTTTGTAAAATATAAATGTCTTATTCCTGGACTTTCTTGTGTATTATATACTCCTTTATAATAATATTCTTTATATGCACAAGTATATTCATCTAAGTAACACATGTTACATATTCCTAATTTATTCATTAAATTTCTGTTTATAATTTTATCTTTATTTCGTTCTTCTTCCTCTCGTTGTCATACTACTAAATTCATTTCTTATAGTTTCATATTTATAAAGTATATCCATTCTCGATGTTGTTTCTCTAGCTTGTATATCCTTACTTGTTCTTAATGTCTTTTACTTTCCTCTTCTAGATTTAAGAACCATAATTTTACTTCTCCTATAAATGTTCTTTCTATGTATCCACGGTACTTCTATTATATTAATTTTATTGTCTATTATTTGTTTTGCTATGTATCCTATCCATAATTGTATGGTTTGATTTATATCTGTTACACAATCTAAGTTTAAGTATTCAGGTTGTAAATTTATTTGTTTAGGATTCCATTTCTTTATATTTAATCTTTTATTCCATAATGTTTCATATCTATCTGAACTTGTATAATCTCGTGTATATATCTGTGGTTTTTCATGTTTTGGATATGTTCTTCTTGTACTAGATTCTCCTGTTTCTTTCATTTTTTCGTCATAATTTATTTCTACTTCCGTATTTTCTATTAATTTTTTATTTTCCATATTTTCTGTTTCCATAAGTACTGTATATGTTTCACTTATTTCTGAAGTTTGGTCTACTTCCATATCTTCTTCTATAGTTTCTATGTGTACTTCATTTTTATTTTGATTTTCTACTTCTGTTTTTCCTGTAATTTTTTCTTTATATTTTTGTATTTCTGTTAATAATTTATTTTCTTCTTCGTGTTCCTGCTGTTTCTCATATATTTCTTTTAACATTTGTAATTCTTTTTCTAATTCTTTTATTCTATTATTTTTTGTATTTGTTATTTGTTGTATTTTTTCTTCATTTTTAATCTTTATTTTTTCTATTTCTTTTTGTCTATCTATTTCTTCATTTTCTCTTGCTATTCTTACCATGGCTGTTAGACTATCTTCTAGTTTTAATTCTTCTTTTTCTAGCATTAAGTATAATTGGTCACCTATTTTTTTATATCTTCTTCCTAAGTTTGAGAAAATTATCTTTATTTTTAATCCGTCATAATTTTCATATGTTTTTTCACTTACTGCAAATTCTTCCTTATTCATTTTATGTATGTATTAATCTTTGTTTTAGCTTAGTTATAAACTTATATTCTAATATTGATACCTGTGTAATTAGTTTATCTAATCTATGGTTGTCTTCAGTAGTTTTGTTAATTTGTTTATTCAATCTTTTATATTCTACATATAAGTTTTTTAAGTCATGTTTTATTTGTTTATACGTCTGAGTGTTTTTATAAGGTCTTCTCATTATTTTCTAATTTTATTAGTCCTATGCTCTGATACCAATTTTGGGGGTAAGTGCGGAATTTGGGCTATGTTTAAGTTTATCATAGTCTTTTATCAATAATTTTGGGGAGACGGACCACAATAAAAAACCAGAGCTAGTAGTGCAGTCGGAGCACTTAAAACAACCAGACCTAGAAGGTGACGTTGGGAAACACCTAAAAACCCAAATTACTAACAATTTACTTAATATTGCAGGTACATCTAAAGAAAATACACAAGAATCATTTACTACTGTTACAAAAAGAAAAAACTTCAACTTGAATAAGGTATTTGAAAAGCCTTATGCCCCACCCCATATACAAAAGAATGAATTATTCATACCTCCACAAATACATACATATGCAACCTCACTTAACCAAGCCAAGAAAACATATAACCATATAACCCGGACATATATTGAAAACATTGAGAAAATCCAAAAATACCTAAATACACAACCTATAGAAAATCCGGAAAAATTAAAAACCATCGTGATATATTACCGAAATTACAAAATTATAACAAACTAATTGCATTACCAGGTACCAAACCAAACTTAGTAGCTACATGTTACTCTTATGGACTTATATCAACTGTATATACAATTACAGGAGATGAACTTAGCCTAATACCAGAATTACATCAAGCTTTTATGAATTATAAACGAGTTACTAAAGGACAATTATTCTATGTAAGATTTTATTCAATGCAGAAATATTATTCGATTTAAAATTAAACCAGTAATTACGGTGATAAAGATAGGAATGACGAAGGACTATATTATACCAGAGGAAATTACAGCTCAACCAGTTATACAAAAAGCAGAGTTACCAGAGTTTTACGCAAATAAACGTATTATTGGACTTAGCACAATATTGACAGAATTATCAAATGTCTATGATGAAACAAACTACATATGGAAGTATTGTTCAAGGAATCACTTATTAATCTACTCCACAAAGAAAGGAATTAAGATATATGGACAAATTAGAAGTGAAAATTGGGCCTTGACATTACTTAAACCAGAGCAAGAACCTATGACAAAAGCAATTAGAAAGGGATTTATTTGGAAGATAGCCTAGATCAAGATTGCAAACTTATTGGAAGAAAGTATACGAACATGAATGTAGCAGATGCAGCGGTACAAACAACTACATACCAGATGTCGATATAGATTAAAAGACAAGTGGACGACCAAGAGATAAAAAAGACTCAATTATCAAGGAATCTACTTTTTTGAAAAATTAGGACAACACCATGTGAAGACAAAACCAAGTGGACGGATAAAACTTAAAGAAGCAACAATTATCGGAATCAACTTTATGTAAAAGTCAAGATAAAAGGATAAGAAGAAGACAAAGAAGATAAAGAAGAAAGTGACTTATGTCGGGGACTAAGATGTAAATATTTAGGGACTTACTTTGTAATTAACTTTCTGATTTTGCAACATAGATCCTTAGTTTGTAAGTATATATAGATAGGATTTTATTTGTAAAGACAATCCGAAAAATCTCACCACATCTCTCTCTTACATTTCTAATATTCCAGCTTTGTAAAAATATATATTTTCAATAAAAATTACTTAAAATTCCCCAAATGGAGAAAGACTTAGCAAAAACTACTGAGGTATGACTATATACCTTTTATGATCTATACTTAGTAATAATTATAGTAATAATTAGTTATGATTTATGTTATGAATTATGATTATAAACTATATGAATTAATGATCATGTTTAGCTAAAGCAGTTAATTCCTGTCAACCATAAATATTATGTGATATGATTATGATTGTTATTATGAATTAGAATTATTCAATATTTATTATCTAGTTTGCTAGCATAGAGAAAAGTAGGAGAAGACTTCTAGAACTATGCATCCAAAAATGGGAAACCATTGAAGGCAAGAGAAGCCGTGTTAGGGGAGTACCTAAGTGTTGATGCGCTGTTTAGGAAGATAGTATCTGAAAAAAGGTATCATGCTAGTAGTGACCGGATGATAAAAATGAATACTCTAGATCATAATAAGCTATCATAAGATTACCATATGGTAGACATGGAAGACGGGAATAAATTAATAAATTGCTAAAATCGATAAGATAAAAATATTAACATTAATGGATATTGCTAATATACCTACTGCAGTAATTAATAATAGCTATTTTGAAGATAATTATAAGATACTTATCTTTAAAATATTAGAAAAAATAACTGAACCTAGCATAAAGAAAATAATATGGGAAAAAATAATGAAATACGAAGAAGAAGAAATGAATAACTTACTAAGACAAAATTGGTTTGATGACATAAGAGAAATAATACAAGAATTATATGACCATAATGATTATTTAGACATATACTCAGACTACAATAGTGATTAAATTATGATAAATGAAGAATATTTTCAACTTTGGAAAGAAGTTATGATTGAAATAGATTCATGGGAAAATATCATAAAAACGTATTTAGAAGAATACCTTAAAACACAAGACATACAATACTTAAAATTGCTAATAGAAGGAGCCCAAATAATTTTACATAAGAAAGAAAAAGAAGATGAATTTTACAAAAAAACATTTAATTGATAAAAGACTATGATAGGAATTTGGGCTAAATATTTTACTTCCTGGTGCTAATTCTATTCC
Source organism: Solanum pinnatisectum (assembly GCA_035578085.1). NCBI lineage: Eukaryota > Viridiplantae > Streptophyta > Magnoliopsida > Solanales > Solanaceae > Solanum > Solanum pinnatisectum. The sequence goes on along the minus strand of JAWPEI010000013.1, from coordinate 1,787,075 downwards.
TGACATTTTCTAGTATAGTACTAGTGATTTATCTATGTTTTTGTCTTCTATTGCTACTGAATAATTTGCACTTATAATAAATTTAAATTTTTGATATATTAGATTTCCTCTAACTGCACTTATTATACTTTTTTCTATAGGTTGAATTATTCTATCATCTGCTAAATATAATTCTATAGGTGTATCTATTCCTTCTCTAAAACATGCTTTTATTAATATTTCTGTTGCTCCTAAATGTACATATTTTATTGGATTTTTTGATTTTAAATCTTGAATTTCTTTATTAATTATTTTTTTATTTATGATAGGTATTTTAGCTTTTCCTTTAATATATTTACAATCTATTACATGTTCTTTTTGGCTTATTACATAATATCTTGTTTTAATTTGAATAAATTTTTTAGTTTAGGTACTTCTAATATCTTATCTATGCTTAAGTCTAATTCTTTTCCTTTTATTTGTTCAAACATATTATTGTCAAATATTATTTTTTGTTCTGTATATTCATTATCTTGATATTCTTCTTTACTTATTATTTTTATATCATTTTCAGTCATAATAATCAGAAGCTGTCTCTATTTCATCTTCTAGTTCAATATCTGTAAATTCGTATATGCTATCTTCATTTTCTAATTCATAATCTAAATAATCTACCTGTTTATATTTATCGTTTTCTATTATTACCTCTGTTATTTGTTTTTTCTTTAAATCTTTTGGTAATTTACAGTTTCTAGCTAAATGTCCTAGTTTTCCACAATTATAACATTTACATTCTGTTATATTTTTCTTAACTCTATGTGGTCTTTTGTGTTTATAATTTTTTATATAATATCTTTTTCTTGGGATTTTATCTTTATATTTTGTTTTGAAATGTTTATATTTCTTTATCCTTTTCTTATATTTATATGGATTTTTACATCCAAATTGGGGTGCTAATTTATTTGTACAATATTTTAGGTTTTTTACTAATATTTTTTCTAGTTTTAATTCCTCTTTATGTTTTTCACATAGTTTTATAAACCATTGTTGTAAGAATTTTACTCTAGCTCCTAGTGTATCTACTGTATTTGATTCTTCCCAATCTTTTATTATTTTTGAACTAAATGGTTCTGGTAATTTTGTGTAATATAATTTTCTTATTTCTCTACTTTCATCATTTGTATATATTCCTTTATAGTAATATTCTCTAAATGCACATGTATATTCATCTATGTATCTCATTTTACATATTGCTAATTTATTCATTAAATTTACATTTATTATTTTATCTTTCTGTTGTTCTTCTATTTCTGTTGTCATACTTCCAAATTCATTTCTAATTGATATTTCATATTTAGTTAATATGTCTATTGCTGATGTTGCTATGTCATTATTAAGTTTCGTATTATTTCTTAGTGTTTCTAAGCTTGTTGTTGTTAAATTTTGTAACCATATTTTTACTGTTCCTATAAGCGTTCTTTCTATATATCCTGGGGCATCTATTATTGATATTTTGTTGTCTATTAATTGTTTTGATATATAACCTATCCATAATTGAATTGTTTTATTTGTATTCGCTGTGATCCAAATCTAAGAAATTATTTTGGTCTGTAGTTTGTCTAGGTATCCAATTTTTATTTAGTCTTTTATCCCATAAAACTTTATCTCTATTTTCTTTTTCGTAAGTATAATATGTTGGAGTTGTATCTATTCTTGTTTTAGAAGTTGAAGTACTTGGTTTCTCATCTAAATTTCCTACATTTATTTCTCTATTTTTATCTTTTTCTATAAGGTCAGTATATGTTTCTGAATATGATTCATAATTATTTTCTGAAATATTGTCATTTTCTTCTTCTTTTATTTCATTTATTTCTTCTATTTTTAACTCAGGTAATTCTTCTGTTTCTTCTAACATTGTTTTCATTTTTTCTATTTCTTGATTTAACTTTAATTCTTCAGTTCTTTTTTTATATTCTTCTTTTGCTTTTAATTTTTCTTCATATAATTGTTTAAGTCTTTTTAATTCTTTTTGTAATTCTTGTATTCTAGTATCTTTTACTTCTTCTATTTGTTTAATTTCTTTTTTAGCTTGTTCTCTAATTTTTTCAATTTCTTTTCTTCTATCTATTTCTTCATTTTCTCTATTTAATCTTACCATAGTTGTTAGACTATCTTCTAATTTTGCTGATTCTTTATCTGGCATTAGGTATAGTTGGTTCCCTATTTTTTTATATCTTCGTTCTAAGTTTGAATGTATTATTTTTATTTCTAATCCATCTTGACTTTTATATATCTTTTCTTCTACAGCATATTCTTCTTTATTCATTATAAGTTATGTTGATATTTATATTCTAAGTGTTGTAATTGTAGATCTAATAAGAATATCGTTTTTCGTTGTGCTTTTATAGATTTTTGGCATACTCCTGCCCATATATTTTCTTCTAGTCTATTTTGTCTAAATCTTAATTCTTGTTTTATTTCATTAATTTTTTCTAATAATTGGTCTTTGTAAGTTTCATCCATTATAAGTTTGAAAACATTTTTTCATAATATCCTTGCTTTTTTTATCACAAGTTTTTGTATTTCTTTTATATTTTCTGAAATATATTCTAAGTATTCCATATCTTGGGTTCTTCGATATATTATAATATTATTTATTAAAAGTTTATTTAGTAGATCTAAATCTTCCATAGTTTATAACCAATATGTTAGATATTCGTAATTTATCATTGTTCTGAACACAAGTCATATAATTCATATATATTTTGGATAGTTAGTTCTTGCCAATTTTGTTCTATTAGTTCATTTATTCGGTCTAATTCTATTATTTCTTCAATAAGTAAAAGGTCGTAAATTTCTCTTTTTATGTCAATATTTAATGTTCTAAGGATATATAAAATAAGTATTTTATATTTATCATCTCCATTTAGTAAGTATGTAGGTACCATTTTCATATTTTCTAAACAAGTTTATTCCTTCTAACCTTCTTGTTTGTTATTATCAATTATCAGATTATATTAAAGTTATCCTAAATAAATTCTTTTGGTCACTACTATGATTTTCAGCTTCAATCAGTTACCCTAACAGCGCCTTCAACTGGTACGTACTTCCCCTCAAACGGCTTCTCTTTTGCCTAACTGGGTTTCCGTTTTAGGATGGCATAGTCTGGGCTTACCTACTCTCAGCTTACCTTCGTTCATAGCAAACTACTTCGAATTTATTCAGTATAACAATACTATAACATGATAATTATCAAATAATAATCAAGAGATTATCAGGAATAAGATAGTTTAGTTATTCATATTGAAATATGAACATACCTTAGTTTGTAGATTTTCTGGAATTGTTTCCTTCGTAGATTCCTGGTTGTTACTAGATTTCTCCATTTATATTTTTCTTATATCTGTATCTATATCAGCCAATCTCTGAGGTGAGGGTGCGACGGTCAGTCTAGAGATTGAAAGGAAACTGAAAAAGGATACTTTATCGAATATGCCAGGCCCGCGTCTTCCATCAGTCTAGAGAATACGGGTCTCTCAAGGGGTCGGGAACACTGTTAGCTGGATTCCAAATCAAAGAATGCAGACATGGGAACTGAATAGATAGCTTGGGGGTAAGTGCGGAATTTGGGCTATGTTTAAGTTTATCATAGTCTTTTATCAATTAAATGCTTTTTTGTAAAATTCATCTTCTTTTTCTTTCTTATGTAAAATTATTTGGGCTCCTTCTATTAGCAATTTTAAGTATTGTATGTCTTGTGTTTTAAGGTATTCTTCTAAATACGTTTTTATGATATTTTCCCATGAATCTATTTCAATCATAACTTCTTTCCAAAGTTGAAAATATTCTTCATTTATCATAATTTAATCACTATTGTAGTCTGAGTATATGTCTAAATAATCATTATGGTCATATAATTCTTGTATTATTTCTCTTATGTCATCAAACCAATTTTGTCTTAGTAAGTTATTCATTTCTTCTTCTTCGTATTTCATTATTTTTTCCCATATTATTTTCTTTATGCTAGGTTCAGTTATTTTTTCTAATATTTTAAAGATAAGTATCTTATAATTATCTTCAAAATAGCTATTATTAATTAATGCAGTATGTATATTAGCAATATCCATTAATGTTAATATTTTTATCTTATCGATTTTAGCAATTTATTAATTTATTCCCGTCTTCCATGTCTACCATATGGTAATCTTATGATAGCTTATTATGATCTAGAGTATTCATTTTTATCATCCGGTCACTACTAGCATGATACCTTTTTTCAGATACTATCTTCCTAAACAGCGCATCAACACTTAGGTACTCCCCTAACACGGCTTCTCTTGCCTTCAATGGTTTCCCATTTTTGGATGCATAGTTCTAGAAGTCTTCTCCTACTTTTCTCTATGCTAGCAAACTAGATAATAAATATTGAATAATTCTAATTCATAATAACAATCATAATCATATCACATAATATTTATGGTTGACAGGAATTAACTGCTTTAGCTAAACATGATCATTAATTCATATAGTTTATAATCATAATTCATAACATAAATCATAACTAATTATTACTATAATTATTACTAAGTATAGATCATAAAAGGTATATAGTCATACCTCAGTAGTTTTTGCTAAGTCTTTCTCCATTTGGGGAATTTTAAGTAATTTTTATTGAAAATATATATTTTTACAAAGCTGGAATATTAGAAATGTAAGAGAGAGATGTGGTGAGATTTTTCGGATTTTCTATAGGTTGTGTATTTAGGTATTTTTGGATTTTCTCAATGTTTTCAATATATGTCCGGGTTATATGGTTATATGTTTTCTTGGCTTGGTTAAGTGAGGTTGCATATGTATGTATTTGTGGAGGTATGAATAATTCATTCTTTTGTATATGGGGTGGGGCATAAGGCTTTTCAAATACCTTATTCAAGTTGAAGTTTTTTCTTTTTGTAACAGTAGTAAATGATTCTTGTGTATTTTCTTTAGATGTACCTGCAATATTAAGCAAATTGTTAGTAATTTGGGTTTTTAGGTGTTTCCCAACGTCACCTTCTAGGTCTGGTTGTTTTAAGTGCTCCGACTGCACTACTAGCTCTGGTTTTTTATTGTGGTCCGTCTCCACATATTTTGTTTCCATAACTGATACTCTGTTGTTGAGCATCTTAAGTTGTTCCAATATTTCGCCTCATAAATCTTTGTATTTGTAAGTTCTTCTTCAAAGTCTGTTTGCACAGCTTTGTCTTGATAAGTAATCTGCAATAACATTCTTGTCAGTCTTAATTACTTCAATAGTAAAAGTAAAGTTTAAAATATTTAGTACCAATCTTCTAATTTCTTTTGTAGTAACTGAGTCTTGTACCTTTCTTGTTAACCACCATTTTACTTGTGTATTATCTGTTCTAACAATAAATTTGTTATACACAATATATGGTTCAAATGCTAATAAACATTTATATAATGCAAATAATTCTTTTCTATTAATTTCCCATTTTCCTTCCGTTTCCGTAAATGTTCCTGAGTAATATCTACAATGATGTTCTGTTTTTTCATTTTCATATTTATATTTTAATACTCCTCCATAATTATTTTCACTTGCATCTGATTCTACTATATAATTGAATTTTCTATTTTCATCTGAAAAACATAATTTTGGTAATTTTTTGCATTGTTCTTTTATCTTTTGTACTTGCTTTTTATCTGTGTCATCATAATTATATTCAACATCTTTTTTCAGTTTCTTTTGTAATGGTTTTAAATATTCTGCTAGTTTAGGTATATATTCTCTTACTTGATTTACTAATCCTAAAAAGGATTGTAATTTCTTTTTTGTATCTAATATTTCTTCTGAATTTATAATTTTTTGTACTATATGTTGTTGCATTTTTACTCCATTTTTATCTATTTGTATTCCTAAGAATTCTATTTGATTTTTCATTATTTCTACTTTATTTTTACTTAGACTTATTCCAGATTCTTCTACTATGTTTATGAATTTTTCTAATAATTTTATATGTTCATCATATGTCCTTGAGTATAAGAGTATATCATCTATATATACTATACAATTTTCTAATTTTGTGAAATATATATCCATAAAATGTTGAAATCTACCTGGTGCATTTTTATATCCAAATGGTAATACATTCCATTCATAAAATCCTTGTGGTAATCAGAAATCTGTTAATTTCTTAGATTCTTCTTCTAACTTTAAGTGATAAAATCCTGATTTACAATCAAATTTACTAAAATAATTATATCCTTGTATTTGTCTTATTTTTAATATTTTATTTGGAATTGGATAATTATAAGTTTTAGTTTTTGCATTTAAATTTCGATAATCTATAACCATCCTACTTTTCCCTCTTTTTTGTTCACTATGTTTGTTAACTATAAATGCTGGGCTTGTATGTTTACTATTACTTTCTTGTATATATCTTTTTCTAATAATTACATTATATGCATTGTAAATTCTTTTAAATCATCAAAATTATATTTTAAGGGTTTCTGAGTTTATTGTACTATTTCATCTATTAATTCTATTTTTACAGTAATTTTATGTTTATTCCATCCTTTTAATGGGTCTTCACTATATAATTGTTCTAGTCTATTTTTTATTGGACTTAATTTATCTATTGTGAATACTATGTATTCTATATTGTTAGTATTATTTGGCATATTTTCTAACTTTTGTGTAATATTTTCACTTACCTTTATCCATTCTGTATCTTTACGTATTTTATTTCCTACTCTTTTGCTCTATTTTGTGATTACATGGTGTTGTTAACCAGGTGGGTTTTAGTTAGTACATGCGGATAATATTTCTCTAAAAATGGTATTCCTAGAATTATGTCTTTTGTAGGTAAATCATAATTATATATTTCATCTATTTTAAGTATCTTATCCCATATTTGTATTTTTATGTCCTTTGCTTTAAAGTGTATTAAACTCCCTTCATTATTAAATCCTTTTACCACTATTGGTGTTTTTAATTTTATCCACTTATCTTTTGGTAAATGATTATATTTACATATGTTAACTTCTGCTCCTGTATCTATCATTGGCGTATAATATCTATTATAATATCCTTCTATTATTATTTTCATAAGTACGTGTATTTTCATAATATTATTCTTTTTATTATTATCATCTTATTATTATAGGTAGCAGTTATGTAAGTAGATTCTATTTTATAGGGTTTCATTTCTTCTAACCACTTTAATCCTAATATTATATCTGCTTGTTGTTCTTCCTTAATTTCTAATTTTATTTTCATAGGTATTTCTGCTATTATTATTTCTTTTTCTATTTCTAGTTGAGCTACTATTAATGCTGGTAAGTCTGAGCATTTTTGTTTTGTCATTTTATTTATCTCCATTTCTTCTTTATTTAATAATTTATCTATGATATAATTATCTTCTTGTTTTATATCTACTAATATTAAATGTTCTTTTTCTTCTATTATTCCTAATATGTAGTATTTATTAGGGATCATATCATATGCTATCTTTTTTGTGTATTCTCTAATAAGAATATCGTTTTTCGTTGTGCTTTTATAGATTTTTGGCATACTCCTGCCCATATATTTTCTTCTAGTCTATTTTGTCTAAATCTTAATTCGTGTTTTATTTCATTAATTTTTTCTAATAGTTGTTCTCTATAATTTTCATCCATTATGAAAACATTTTTTCATAATATCTTTGCTTTTTTATCATAAGATTTTGTATTTCTTTTATATTTTCTGAAATATATTCTAAGTATTCCATATCTTGGGTTCTTCGATATATTATAATATTTTCTATTAAAAGTTTATTTAGTAGATCTAAATCTTCCATAGTTTGTAGCCAATATGTCATATATTCGTAATTTATCATTAATCTGAACACAAGTCATATAATTCATATATATTTTGGATAGTTAGTTCTTGCCAATTTTGTTCTATTAGTTCCATTATCTGATCTAGTTCTATCATTTCTTCAATAATTAAAAGGTCATAGATTTTTCTTTTTATGTCAATATTTAATGTTCTAAGGATATATAAAATAAGTATTTTATATTTATCATCTCCATTTAGTAAGTATGTAGGTACCATTTTCATAATTTCTAAACAAATTTATTCCTTCTAACCTTCTTGTTTGTTATTATCAATTATCAGATTATATTAAAGTTATCCTAAATAAATTCTTTTGGTCACTACTATGATTTTCAGCTTCAATCATTACTAGCTTCAAGTGATAATTACTTCCTCAAACGGCTTCTCTTTTGCCTAACTGGGTTTCCGTTTTAGGATGGCATAGTCTGGGCTTACCTATTCTCAGCTTACCTTCGTTCATAGCAAACTACTTCGAATTTATTTAGTATAACAATACTATAACATGATAATAATCTAATAATAATCAAGAGATTATCAGGAATATGACAGTTTAGCTATTCATAATGAAATATGAACATACCTTAGTTTGTAGATTTTCTGGAATTGTTTCCTTCGTAGATTCCTGGTTGTTACTAGATTTTTTCATTTATATTTTTCTTTTCTAGCTCTGATACCAATATAAGGATCTTTGCGGAATTTGAGAGAATTGGAGAGAAGTGGGAGATGAGGGATGGATGATCGTCCCTTCCTCCTCAATGTTATTTATAAACAAATTTACACGTCTGTTACTATTCATGAATAACCTCTACTATTCATGAACAGTAATGAACAGTAACTCTACTATTCATGAACAGTAACTACTATTCATGAACAGTGACCGACTTTTACTATTTACACAGTAACTTGACCTTTACTATTTACATAATTGACATTTTACTATTTATGAATAGTACTACTATTCATGAACAGTATCCTGTCTGACAATGACTCCAAATAAAAACAAACTACTTTACTTTTACTTTACAAAAGAAAACAAAAACTTTACAGAAAGTAAGATAAGATGCTTATCCTACTTTTGACTTTTTACATATGTGTCTTCATCATATTTTGTTTTGTCGGCTGTCTTCATCAGGCTGCCGGCTATCTCTTTGTCTTTTTGTCTTTGGTATTTTATTCCAGCTGTACGGTTGGAACTTCGTTATCTTCTCCGTGACACTTGGAACATATATGCTCTGAGTATTTGCTGCTAATAGTTGTGCAATATCTTGTCAATATCATCGTGAAATAAAATTTTTCTTGATAGCTCGTGTAGTTGGTGTATTTTCTCGTTTTAGGAGACTTAGTATCCACGACGTATTTCTTCCATATCTCCTTCTCTTGTTTCGACAATTTGAATATATCATAGTGTTATCTACTGTAGTAACTCCATATTGTATTGTTATTTAGATAATTATTTGCTAACTCCGTTAATATTGTAGCTATTCCGATAACTCTTTTATTGGCGTAGAAATCAGGAATATCTACAATAGGTATCTCATCTTGTTTTTCTATCTTTTCCGGAATTAACATATCTCTGGTCAAACCAATCTTTATTACTGTATAATCGGTTTTATTTCACATATAGTATTTCATTGTGTTGAATAGAACTTTATAAAAATAGAGTTCCTTTAGTTATTCGTTTATAGGTTAAAAAGGCTTTGTATAGTTCGTATCTTTGATATTTCATCTCCTGTAGTGTGTACACTGTACTAAGTAGTCCGTAGTTGTAACAAGTTGTAACCAAATTTGTATTTGTACCGTAGGGCAATTAGTTTGTTGTATCCTTGTAAGTGTTGGGTAATATAATCGGTATTTGGTTTTTGGATTTATAGCTCGGGGTTTTTATTTAAATAAGTTTGGACTTTGTAAATGTTTTCTATATAGGTACGTGTAATGTGGTTATATGTATTTTTCTGTTGGGCTAGGCTATTTTTATATGTAGTTGTTTGTGGAGTAGGTGCAGATTTTTGTATTTTTGAGTCAGATATGGTTTATCAAAAAGTTTAGTCATATTTGTATTTGTATAACTTTTTTCTTCTTTTGTTTTCTTTGTAGCTCCAGATGTACCTGCACCTGCATTTAAGCAAACGTTATGGGTTTTAGGAGTTTCCCAACGTCTCCTTCTAGCTCGAATTTTAACGTCTTCCGATCGACGTAGCTCGCATTTTTTACGTCATGCTGCTGACTACTAGCTTGCTCTTTGAGCTTTTGTATCTCACCTTCCATACTATCCACTTTTTTGCAAAGTGTAGTTAGGAGGTTTAATATCTGATCCATTGTATTTGTCTGTTCAATATTTTTCTCTTGAGAGGTGATCTGCAATCACATTTTTGTCAGTTTTTATAACTTCAATTGTAAATGAAAAATTCAATATATTGACCACTAATCTTCTTATTTCTTTTGTTGTAACTGAATCTTGTACCTTTTTAGTTATCCACCATTTTACCTGTGTATTATCTGTTCTAACAATAAATTTGTTATATACAATGTATGGCTCAAAAGCTAATAAACATTTATATAAGGCAAATAATTCTTTTCTATTTATTTCCCATTTTATTTGTATACAGACCCGAAATAATATCTACAGTGATGTGGTACAGTGAATGCTGTTAAATGTTTAGATTCTTCTTTTAGTTTTAAGTGGTAAAATCCTGATTTACAGTCAAATTTACTAAAGTAATTATATCCTTGTATTTTATCTACTGTGAATATTATAATTTCTATTTTATGATCATTAGTTGTTACATTTTCTAATTTTTGGGTAATTTTTTCACTTCCTTTTATCCATGGTGTATTTTTTCTGATTTTATTATTAACTCTTTTTGCTCCTATCTTGTGTTTACATTTGGTAGTGAACCACCAATGCGTTTTTATTATAGTGTGTGGATATAGTTTTTCTAAAAAAGGCATTCCTAATAATATATCTTTATTTGTAAATTCATAACTATAGATTTCATCTATTAATAATATTTTATCCCATATTTGTGTTTTTATATTTTTAGCTTTATGTGTTATCATGCTTCCTTCATTATTAAATCCTGTTACTATTAATGGTGTTTTTAACTTTTCCCATTTACTATCTGGTAGACAATTATGTTTACACATATTTGCTTCTGCTCCTGTGTCTATCATAGGTGTATAATACCTGTTATAGTATCCTTCTATAATTATCTTTGCTAAAATGTATATTTTTGTCATTATATTAAGATGTTGTTATTTTATCATATAATTGTTCTTTTAATAATTACTTTCTTAGTTTCATAAGTTATTGTTAATTGTTTATCATCTAAATTATATGGTCTAACTGTTTCTAGCCATTTTATTCCTAAAGTAATATTATTATTTCCTTGATGTATTTTGAATTTAATTTTTATTGGTATTCCTCCAATAATTAGTTCTTGTTCAGTAGTTTCTTCTATATTTAACAAAGCTCTAGGTAATTCTGTATTTATATTTTCTCCTGTAATTATTTCATGTTCTTTGACTAATTCTCTTATAATTTGGTTTTCTGTTTGTCCTGTATTTATAGTTATTAAATATTTTCTTTGGTCTAATATTCCTGTAATATAATATTGGTATGGTTGGATTTCATCTTCTAGTTCAATATCTGTAAATTCGTATATGCTATCTTCATTTTCTAATTCATAATCTAAATAATCTACCTGTTTATATTTATCGTTTTCTATTATTACCTCTGTTATTTGTTTTTTCTTTAAATCTTTTGGTAATTTACAGTTTCTAGCTAAATGTCCTAGTTTTCCACAATTATAACATTTACATTCTGTTATATTTTTCTTAACTCTATGTGGTCTTTTATGTTTATAATTTTTTATATAATATCTTTTTCTTGGGATTTTATCTTTATATTTTGTTTTGAAACGTTTATACTTTTTTATCCTTTTCTTATATTTATATGGATTTTTACATCCAAATTGGGGTGCTAATTTATTTGTACAATATTTTAGGTTTTTTACTAATATTTTTTCTAGTTTTAATTCCTCTTTATGTTTTTCACATAGTTTTATAAACCATTGTTGTAAGAATTTTACTCTAGCTCCTAGTGTATCTACTGTATTTGATTCTTCCCAATCTTTTATTATTCTTGAACTAAATGGTTCTGGTAATTTTGTGTAATATAATTTTCTTATTTCTCTACTTTCATCATTTGTATATATTCCTTTATAGTAATATTCTCTAAATGCACATGTATATTCATCTATGTATCTCATTTTACATATTGCTAATTTATTCATTAAATTTCTGTTTATTATTTTATCTTTCTGTTGTTCTTCTATTTCTGTTGTCATACTTCCAAATTCATTTCTAATTGATATTTCATATTTAGTTAATATGTCTATTGCTGATGTTGCTATCTCATTATTAAGTTTCGTATTATTTCTTAATGTTTCTAAGCTTGTTGTTGTTAAATTTTGTAACCATATTTTTACTGTTCCTATAAGCGTTCTTTCTATATATCCTGGGGCATCTATTATTGATATTTTGTTGTCTATTAATTGTTTTGATATATAACCTATCCATAATTGAATTGTTTTATTTGTATCTGCTACGCAGTCCAAATCTAAGAAATTATTTTGGTCTGTAGTTTGTCTAGGTATCCAATTTTTATTTAGTCTTTTATCCCATAAAACTTTATCTCTATTTTCTTTTTCGTAAGTATAATATGTTGGAGTTGTATCTATTCTTGTTTTAGAAGTTGAAGTACTTGGTTTCTCATCTAAATTTCCTACATTTATTTCTATATTTTTATCTTTTTCTATAAGATCAGTATATGTTTCTGAATATGATTCATAATTATTTTCTGAAATATTGTCATTTTCTTCTTCTTTTATTTCATTTATTTCTTCTATTTTTAATTCAGGTAATTCTTCTGTTTCTTCTAACATTGTTTTAAATTTTTCTATTTCTTGATTTAACTTTAATTCTTCAGTTCTTTTTTTATTTTCTTCTTTTATTCTTAATTTTTCTTCATATAATTGTTTAAGTCTTTCTAATTCTTTTTGTAATTCTTGAATTCTAGTATCTTTTACTTCTTCTATTTGTTTAATTTCTTTTTTAGCTTGTTCTCTAATTTTTTCAATTTCTTTTCTTCTATCTATTTCTTCATTTTCTTTATTTAATCTTACCATAGTTGTTAGACTATCCTCTAATTTTGCTGATTCTTTATCTGGCATTAGGTATAATAGGTTCCCTATTTTTTTATATCTTCGTTCTAAGTTTGAATGTATTATTTTTATACTATATTACAGGAATATTAGACCAAAGAAAATATTTAATATCTATAAATACAGGACAAACAGAAAACCAAATTATAAGAGAATTAGTCAAAGAACATGAGATAATCACAGGAGAAAATATAAATACAGAATTACCTAGAGCTTTGGTAAATATAGAAGAAACTACTGAACAAGAACTAATTATTGGAGGAATACCAATAAAAATTAAATTCAAAATACATCAAGGAAATAATAATATTACTTTAGGAATAAAATGGCTAGAAACAGTTAGACCATATAATTTAGATGATAAACAATTAACAATAACTTATGAAACTAAGAAAGTAATTATTAAAAGAACAATTATATGATAAAATAACAACATCCTAATATAATGACAAAAATATACATTTTAGCAAAAATAATTATAGAAGGATACTATAATGTATTACACACCTATGATAGACACAGATGTATAAATATGTGTAAACATAATTGTCTACCGATATAGTAAATGGGAAAAATTAAAAACACCATTAATAGTAACAGGATTTAATAATGAAGGAAGCATGATAACACATAAAGCTAAAAATATAAAAACACAAATATGGGATAAAATATTAATAATCAAGAAATCTATAGTTATGAATTTACAAATAAAGATATATTATTAGGAATGCCTTTTTAGAAAAACTATATCCACACACTATAACAAAACGCATTGGTGGTTCACTACCATATGTAATCACAAAATAGGAGCAAAAAGAGTTAATAATAAAATTAGAAAAATACACCATGGATAAAAGGAAGTGAAAAATTACCCAAAAATTAGAAAATATAACAATTAATGATCATAAAATAGAAATTATAATATTCACAGTAGATAAAATACAAGCAATAAATGATAAGTTAAACTCATTATATAATGAAAACCCATTACAAGGATGGGATAAACACAAAACAAAAGTAAAAATTGAACTAATAGATGAAAATAGTATAATAACACAAAACCATTAAGATATAATTTTGAAGACCAATCGTAATTTAAAATGCATATAAATGAATTATTAGAAAATAATTATATACAAGAAAGCAATAGTAAACATAATAGTCCAAAGATTCATAGTAAATAAACATAGTGAAATGTAAAAGAAGAAAAATAGAACATCATCAGAGATATTATTACTGTCTCAGATACAAATAAAATGGGAAATAAATAGAAAAGAACTATTTGCCTTATATAAATGTTTATTAGCTTTTGAGCCATATATTGTATATAACAAATTTATTGTTAGAACAGATAATACACAGGTAAAATGGTGGATAACTAAAAAGGTACAAGATTCAGTTACGACAAAGGAAATAAGAAGATTGGTAGTCAATATACTGAATTTTTCATTTACAATTGAAGTTATAAAAACTGACAAAAATGTGATTGCAGATCACCTCTCAAGAGAAAAATATTGAACAGACAAATACAATGGATCAGATATTAAACCTCCTAACTACACTTTGTAAAAAAGTGGATAGTATGGATGGTGAGATACAAAAGCTAAAAGAGCAAGCTAGTAGTCAGCAGCATGACGTTAAAAATGCGGAGCTACGTCGATCGGAAGACGTTAAAATTCCAGAGCTAGAAGGAGACGTTGGGAAACTCCCTAAAACCCATAACGTTTGCTTAAATGCAGATGCAGGTACATCTGGAGCTACAAAGAAAACTACAGAAGAAAAAAGTTATACAAATACAAATATGAATAAACTTTTTGATAAACCATATACAGCTCCAAAGATACAAAAATCCGTGCCTACTCCACAAACAACTACTTATAAAAACAAATTTAGCCCAACAGAAAAATACATATACCCATATTACCCGTACATATACAGAAAATATTTATAAAATCCAAACTTACCTAAATAAAAACCCCAGAGCTATAAATCCAAAAGAACCAAATACTGATTACATTACTCAACACCTACAAGGATACAACAAACTAATTGCCCTACCAGGTACAAATACAAATTTGGTTACAACTTGTTACAACTACGGACTACTTAGTACAGTGTACACAGCTACAGGAGATGAAATATCAAAGATACCTGAACTATACAAAGCCTTTTTAACCTATAAACGAATAACTAAAGGAACTCTATTTTTTATAAAGTTCTATTCGACCACAAATAGAAATACTATATGATTTAAATAAAACCAGTTATACAGGTAATAAAGATTGGTTTGACCAGAGATATGTTAATTCCGGAAAAGATAGAAAAACAAGATGAGATACCTATTGTAGATATTCCTGATTTCTACGCCAATAAAAGAGTTATCGAAATAGCTACAATATTAACGGAGTTAGCAAATAATTATCTAAATAACAATACAATATGGAGTTACTATAGCCGAGATAACACTATGATATATTCAAATTGTCGAGAAACAAGAGAAGGAGATATGGAAGAAATACGCTGGATACCGAGTCTCCTAAAACTAAAATACACCAACTACACGAGCTATCAAGAAAAATTTTATTTCACCAGTATTATTGACAAGATATTGCACAACTATTAGCAGCAAATACTCAGAGCATATATGTTCCAAGTGTCACGGAGAAGATAACGAAGTTCCAACCGTACAGCTGGAATAAAATACCAAAGACAAAAGACAAAGAGATAGCCGGCAGCCTGATGAAGACAGCCGACAAAACAAAATATGATGAAGACACATATGTAAAGAAGAATACCAAGATAATGAATATACAGAACAAAAAATAATATTTGATAATAATATGTTTGAACAAATAAAAGGAAAAGAATTAGACTTAAGCATAGATAAAATATTAGAAGTACCTAAACTAAAAAATTTATTCAAATTAAAACAAGATGAATATTATGTGATAAGCCAGAAAGAACATGTAATAGATTGTAAATATATTAAAGGAAAAGCTAAAATACCTATCATAAATAAAAAAATAATTAATAAAGAAATTCAAGATTTAAAATCAAAAAATCCAATAAAATATGTGCATTTAGGAGCAACAGAAATATTAATAAAAGCATGTTTTAGAGAAGGAATAGATACACCTATAGAATTATATTTAGCAGATGATAGAATAATTCAACCTATAGAAAAAAGTATAATAAGTGCAGTTAGAGGAAATCTAATATACCAAAAATTTAAATTTATAATAAGTGCAAACTATTCAGTAGCAATAGAAGACAAGAACATAGATAAATCACTGGTACTATATTGGAAAATGTCAGGCATAGAATTAGCACCAGGAAGTAAAATATTTACAGCAAGATGTAAAAATTTATATGTATTAACTACAAAGCATAAAACAACAGCAAAAAATAAGATTCAAAAAATTAAAATAGAAAATCCATTTGATAAAATAATTACAGTAATTGATAATAATGATTACAGTTATAAAGAACTAGATATTGAAGAAGATTTAGAGATAGTAAAAGAAAGATTAAGTACATCTAAAAGATTAAGCTATGATACACCTTCATCATCAAGAACTAGTACATCTAGGAGATTAGATTACTAGGTTGATATTTTACCTCCTTATTCTCATTAATAGATTTTCATTTTGGTTTCTACTCTTGAAAATTGGTATTCGATATTCTGTATTGAATTTGGTATGATATTCATGCACAAAATAACAATTAATTGAAAAGATAAGGTGAGTTTAGCTGACTGCAAATTCATATATAATATAAAGATTCATGTGACAAAATGATATTATTATTGGTATGTGGCATATAATACATATGCTCTTGGCATCGAAATTGTACACTTAATTATCATTAATTGGTATTAGAGTTGCACGCTTGCACATCATTTATATGAATTGGAGTTTTAATTATTCGTATTATTATACATGGATCAGAGTTCTACGTCTATTCAGTATATGTATTTTACAATGTTTCAAAGATATATATATATATATATATATATATATATCTTATTTCATGCTATGAAACAATGTGGCAATGCTTTGAGAAGAAGGATGAGAAATTAGGGACGAACCACATGATCCGTGCCATATTTTGTATTGAAGGTTTGGGCCACACGGTCCGTCGCAGGTGCACGGATATATATGTTCCTCATGGGTCCTGTACTAAAAGACAATAGGTATGTATCATTAGGACAGACATGCATCACTTTATATGACATTGAACTACATTGCATTGAACTTCATTTGATTCTCATTCGTTCTGATTATTGATAAGTTATTATTATTGTGGACTTGTGAAATATGTGGATGACTGACTATGTGTGTTGAGCTGCAAGTTATGATGCTCTATTTTTGTTCTATTGTATTTGAGTGAAAATTATTACGTTGGGCTACTTGTCTATTGCAGATTGTAGTTGTGGAGGTTCAGTTGTCGTGGTAAGTGTACTTGTGCTCTTTATTACTTCACTTATGGTTGTTAGGTTTGCTTGCTGAGTATTGGTGTTATTTAGTACTCAGTCCCTCTCTTCTATGCTTATGTATGATATAAGTCCGAATAATCGTCTATGTCCAAGGCTTATTGTGGAGAGTTAAAAAAATTATTATGGAGAGTTGTGAGGTAGTTGCTTGTAATCATGGCGGACACTTCTTACTACTTTATTATGTTCTTATTCTGTTGTAGAAATAATGACATTGTGACTTGTATATTTCTTTTGAATCTATTGTAATAAGTTAGAGGTTTGTACACATGACAATCATGTTTTGGGGTTCTAATTGAGTTATGTTTTTTATTGTTGAAAATGTGTTAGTCTTTTATTCTTATATACTTCCGCATTTATCCATCATGTTGGGTTTTAGGCTTGCTTGTCTTGATGAAATAAGACAAGCGCCATCATGCTCATTTTTTGGGTAGTGACAAGAAAACTTCCTAAATGCCATTAATCATTAGGTGTGTTTTAATCTATGAATTGTAGTTGCAAATGCAATTCTAATTTTGAGTTCTTAGCTTGCTTGAGAGAGTGATTTTAGAACCAAAGCTTTTGATTAATGATTTGTAGGTATTGGGTTTATATGGGTTAAGCTCGAAATAGTGAATCCTAAACCCTATCCTACCCTTCTAGCTCAAGAGAGTGGAGGTATTAAGGTTGTCGGTTGTTCTTGTTTGATAAGCTTGCTGATGTTCGAAAGAAATCACTTGAAACATGATAGTTGTTCGAGAGAAAACTATTTCACTCATAGTCCAGCCTGCCCACTGATATTTAACTATTTATTAGTAGTTTCAATTACCCATATAGTGAAATTTGCCTATAATCGATCACATCCCGAGAACTCCTCTTTATATTTTTTATTTTGTAAGTAAACATTTTATTTGCCAAAGTGATCATTACATAACAGTTAAAAAAAAAAAGCAAACTTGGACAATCTTGCTCCAAGACTTGCTAATCCATCTCTTCTAATCTACTGTCTCGACTACTATACTAGGGATACATATTGAGTTGCTATAGTCTACTTCCTATCCTCCACTATTGGGATCCTCTTCCTTGTATTTCTCTAATGATATGCCTAATCATGTATTCCTCACTTCTCTGCTTGGCTTGAAAGATTCTGTAGTTACGTTCTATCCACATGTGAGAAATGGTACCTGCCAGACACATCATGTATACCTGTGCTACGCTATTTCTGCCTTTCATATACTTGATTGCCCATTGTACTTCTTCATGCCACTTCATTCCTGTGCGTTGATGCCTTGTCATGCCAATAGCTTATTCCATACTACAGCAGTGAACTTACAGGTGAAAAAAAGATGCTCTATAATCTCATCGTCCTCTTGACATAAGGGACATGTCAAGTTATTTATTATTCCCCACTTTGCCATTCTATCCTTTGTTGCAAGTCTTCTATTCAGTGAAATGTACAATATGAAAAGCCATTTTGGTGCACCATAATTTGACCATATGAATCTTCTCCATTCAACTTTCTCCCTGTTTCCTCTCATCTATCCATACATCATTTCAATAGAATAATGCTCCATCTGTCTCAAACTTTGTTCATTGCATCCAATAGCTTCTAAATGTTTATATGCTTTAAGAATTCTCTGTACAAGCCAAGATGCTTGTTTTGTTTGTATGCCCCATATTCCTTCCTTCCCATAATAACTATGTATCCATTCCACCTATAGCTTATCCTTCTTCTTACATAGATTCCAGAGGATTTTTCCTATTACAGCATTATTCCAGGTCAACACATCAAGAAATTTCATTCCTCCATTTGCTTTGGGCCAGCATAGTTGTTCCCAGGCTATCAATGCTTTCTTTAAGGCCTCCACATTTCCTGTCCATAAGAACTTCCTACAAATACTCTCAATAACATGTAAAATCTTTTAGAAAGAGCAAATATTTATGCCCAAAAAGTTTGTATAGAGAATAGGACACTCTTCACCAATTAAGCTCTACCAGCATAAAAAAGGAATTTAGTGGTCCAACAAGTAACTCTACTCAACGTGTTATCAATGAGAGGTTTACATTGAACTATAGATACTCTTTTAGTACTCAAAGGTACTCCCAAGTATCTGAATGGGAGTTCACCTTTCACAAATTTTAGTTTCTGCATTATTTGATCCTGAATTGCCTCGTTTTACCCCTCCAAAGTACACATTGCTTTTGTTCTCATTTGCCACCAATCCTGATGCATTAGAAAAATCCATGAAACATTTATATAGGCTTCTAACTGACTTGCTATCACCCCCTACAAAACATCACCAAATCATCAGCAAAACTCAATTGAATGATTCTCTACTTCTGACATCTTGGATGATAAGGGAAATCTGAATTTGAATGTAAACTTGTAAAGTTCCTGGTGAGATAATCCTTAGCCAATACAAACAGAAAGGGGGATAAGGGATCCCCTTGCCTAACCCCTTTTTTTGCTTTGAATGGTCTTGTATATTCCATTGACCTGAATTGAATAGGTAATTGTAGTAACACATTGCAATATCCACTTGATCACACTTGCTGGGAAGTTCAATTCATATAATAATTGCTCCAAAAACGTCCATTCAATTGAGTCATATGCTTTTTCCATGTCTACCTTAATCATACATTTATTAGAGATACCTTTTCTATTATACCCCTTCACTAGTTCATGACTCAGAATAATATAGTCATTTATAACTCTTCTTGGCACAAAAGCTTATTGATTTGGATATACTAGTGAGCTCATTACCTTCTGCAACCTTGTGGTTATTACTTTGGAAACAATCTTGTATAAATTTGTGCAACATGAGATAGGCTTGTACTCCCCAATTTTAGTAGGATTGGCAATCTTGGGAATAAGGGTCACCACTATACAGTTAATATGTGCCCTGTATCAAAGAAATTTAACAGTGCATTCACTATGTCTTCTCCTATTACTGTCCAGGACTTCTTAAAAAAGAAAGCATTGAAGCCATCAATCCCTGGAGCTTTCATATCCTGTATGACTTTGAGTGCAATTTTCACCTCCTCCCTTGTCACCTTAGCTGCTAGGAACATTTTTTGTTCTCTATTAAGAGACTTACCATTTCTCATAATCACAGTATTCACACTAGGTAATTCCTGAGTAGCCTTCCCTAGCAAGTTTTTATAGAATGTACTCACCTTAAAGCTCTATTTCTTCTTGTGTCTATGCTATGGTGCCATCCGATGTCATGAGCCTTGTGATACTGTTTTGGGCCACCCTGTTCTTCATGTGTGCATAGAAATATGCAGTATTTGCATCTCCTAGCCTTAGCCATTGAATTCTGGATTTCTGCTGCATGGCACTCTCTTCGATCATACTCCATTTCTCTGGCTGAGCTTGCAGCTATTTTTTGTGCTGTCTATTCCAGGCCACTTCTTCTGGATTTTTCATTTTCTCTTGTATAGTAAGCAACTTTCCTCTAATGTCTTGCAACCTGATTCTTACCCCAATAAACTCTCTACTACTGAGATGTTTAATGCTTTCTTTCACCTTCTTAAATTTATGCCATACTTCCTTCAAATCCATGTTCTGTCCACCTCTCCATGCTTCCTTCACCCTATGTAAGAACTCATGATGATTAGCAATACAATTGAAGAATTTAAAGGCCTTCTAATGCTAGGCTCAATGGAGAGTGATCAGAAGTGCCTGGCTGCATAATATTAATTTCTCTCTGTCCCATATTCAACATCGACTCAGCATCACCACTACACGATCAGTTTTACTACATATAAACCCATTTGACTAGGTATACCCTCTTCCTATTGCCTTAGGTTCTTTCATGCCAGCATCAACAATGAAATCATTAAAGTCCTTTATTTCCATCTCTTGAACTGGATTGCCAAGTATTCTATCTTACCCTGTTAACACTGCATTAAAGTCCCCCATACATATCAAGGATTCTTATGTACTGGATACCATTATTCCCAACTCTTTCCATTGTTGTAGCCTATCATCAGTTGTGTGTATTCCATAAATGGCCACCAAACAAAATACCATGCTAGTCCTTTTCACTATCACCCTGCTCTGTATATACTGATTTGATTTGCTCAAAATCACACATTCAATCACTTAAGGGTTCCACAGTAGCCACATTCTCCCTTTATCAGTGTGTTCATAGTTTGCTTCCCATTTCCAACATTGAGCTATTTTTTGT
Organism: Solanum pinnatisectum; assembly: GCA_035578085.1. Classification (NCBI taxonomy): domain Eukaryota; kingdom Viridiplantae; phylum Streptophyta; class Magnoliopsida; order Solanales; family Solanaceae; genus Solanum; species Solanum pinnatisectum. Next base: position 1,765,337 of record JAWPEI010000013.1, on the reverse strand, counting down.
ATAACTTTTCCTGCCTTGTGCTCCTTTATTTTATGTTCTAATAGTGCTGTAATTTCTACCTTATTCTCTGTTAGAAACAATTTAATTTCCTTTTGCTTATGAAGGTTATTTATTCCCTTTGTATTCCAAGTGACTAATTTCATGTAATTCTTTCAAGCTGATTTCCCCCATCCTCATCTGCTTCTATTTCAATTCCCTCCAAAGCACTTGTCGATCCATGTTCCAAAGATCCAAAGACATTTGTTACCCTATGTTGTGATGCATTATTAGCACTTGTGCCTCCTCTAGCTCTTAGAGATACTTGTTGCCATACCTTTGCCTCCTCACTTACTTTCATCTTTCCTTTATTCTTTTCTCCATTTGTTACTTGTGTTCCTTCGGCCACTCTATTTGTGTCCTATTTCGAAATCCACTTGTTCATAACCTTAGGAGATGCTTTGTATCAAGTCCCATCTTTCGTAGCACACTTATGTCCCACCTGCATACACTTAGAAAAATATTCTGGAATCCACTCATTGTACTTCTTGTTCAAATGCTCTCCCATTCGGGTCCTACACTTTGAGCTTCTTTGGCAAGTCCCTTGCTACATCCATTTCAACTAGCACTCTTGCAAACGATATCCTATCAACCTTAGTAGTGTATTCATTAGCATACAGTGGAACCCATAATCTACTACTAATTCTACTTAGCTAATCCATGCTCCAGTAATTCAATGGCAAATTGGGATATTTCACCCAGATTGGAATTGTTTGCAAAACCTCTTTATTAAAGTTAAATTCAGCACTCCAAACTTTAACTATGATAGTCTTATTATTAAGCATATGAGGACCTGAATACAAAACTTCATTCCTAGCGTCCAAGCTAGCAAATCTAACTAAAAAGTACCCATCATTGTGATAATACACCTTAGGTTTACTAACCATATTCACTTGCATTGCAATGTACCTCTTAATTGCAGCTTTTGTTGGAGATTCCCCAACCACATAGAGGATAAGAGCTTGTTTCCATTCCGCAGTTGCTTTATCAATATCTTCTTTCTTCAATTCAATGACCTTTTCCCCATTCCTCATTAATGGATTGATATAGTTTAGACTCATTCCTTTAGCTGACATCCTATTTGAATTAAAAAAATTCACTCACTTCTTTACTAGTTCAGCATTCATGTCTAACTTCCTCTATGCATCTCCTCTTATCTCACTTTTTGCAGCTCATCTGGTGATTTTTCACTCATTTTAGCTTGGTTGTTACTCTACAAAATTTCTGGTGGCTTGTTATTCCCACTAGTAGGGGTTATCTCCCTCGTAGGAAGAGGCGACCACTGTTCCATTGCTTCCTTCCCCTGATATACCTTTTTTCCCTATGTAATTCCCAGATCTGTATTGTCCCTCCTCTCAGGTGTCACCACCATCTTTATTACTTCCTTCTTCTTCCTTCCTCTCGCCATTTCGGTCAGTGGTTCACGTTAGCAAGTTATGCTATCGTGCACCACAATTCACAACTTATTGACAAATGAGATTCATTCTCCTCCTCCTCTCTATATTGTTATATCCTTAGTGTTTTATTGTGGTGTAGCTGATAATTGCAAACCAAAACCCCGATATGACATTTGTGTGATCCCATTAGACTTGTTTATATGTCTTTTTCGATAATCTATATTCCTATAGCGTATTAGATCATGTTTTTACTTAATACTTGAGTTTGAACACGTACCAGTCCATGTGGGTTTGACCCCAACTCTTTGTTGGGTTTTATACTTGTTAACGATTGTTTACACCTACAATTAGATGAAGTGTGCTTGAAACATTAATAAAATATGGCGCCACTACCGGGGAGTGGTGTTGTTTCAAATTCTTTTAGTGAAGTTGAATTGTGATCTTTTTGGTTGTCGTTGGATCAACTTAATTTGTTTTGTGTTTGTGTTGTTTATGTTTAACAGAGGAAGAGATGAGCGTAAACGAAAGTAATGGTAGCCAGGTGGGCCACCAAGACGATATTGGGAATCTTAATGATGTGAAAAACCCAATCCTATTGGGTGGTGTTGGTGCAATACATCTACCTCCAATTGAAGGGAATGTTGTCTTCCAAGTTACTAGCACAATGCTACAGCTCTTCCAAATGAAAGGTCTATATAGAGGATTGTCTCACGAAGACCCTCATGAGCATATTCAGAATGTTGTGGATGTTTGTGGTCAGTTCTCATTCAAGAACATATCACAAGAATGAGTCCATCTTAGATTGTTTCCATTCTCTTTGATGGGTAAAGCTACCAAATGGTTAGTTGAATTACCAAGGGATTCCATCACCTCTTGGGATGAATTGACAGCATCGTTTTATATGAGATTCTTTCCCCCATTAAAGATGATGACGCTTAGAGATAGCATCCAAGGCTCCAAATGCTTGAAAGGTGAACCTATCCACGAGACTTGGCTAACGTTTAAGAAGTTGGTGCTTCAATATCCGACTCACAAACTGCCAAATCATATATTGCACAAGTAATTCTATAGGAGGCTTGACTCAGTGAGCAAAGGAGTTACTGATCAACTTGTTCCCATAGGTATAATGCAACAACCCTATGAAGTAGCATCTCAAATCCTTGATGGAAATGACAAAGATAAACAGAGTGTGGTACACTCGTAAAGACCAAGTCTCTCCTCTCACCTTTAGAATGACAAAAGAGCAGATCAAGAAGGATCAAGAGATAGACAAAAACATGGCTAAAATGATGACCTAGCTAGAAATCTTGGTGAAAAATATGATGGGTAGTTGGTTGAAGAGTGTGAATGTTGCGGGTGTTGGTGGAGCAAACCTCGAAGAAGCTCAGTTTGAAGCATTGTAAATGAGGAAGTGAACTTTCTAACTAATCTATGAGGAGTATATCGTGCAAACTATCCAAGTCCAGGTGGAAATTCGGGTTGGAATAGATATGATGGCTGGAGAGACCATGCAAGAGAGTGGTGTGGTCGTAACGCTTCTTGGAAGCAAAGAGAGGGTGAGAAGGGAAAGTATGTCCCACCCTATGAGCGTCAAAATCCCAAGGAGTCTAAAAATGTCCGTACGGAAGACATGCTCTCACACATTCTCAACAAAGTTGAAGGGTCAGACAAAGTGTTGAAATAGATGAAGGAGGATGTCTCAACTCTCAATCAGTGGGTATCTTCTTACTCAATCTCTATTAAGCAGCTGGAAACGTAAATCGGTCAAATCTCAACCCAATTGAACCAAAGACAAAAAGGGAGGTTGCCTAGTGATACAACGGCCAACCTTAAAAATGAAGCTTGAATTGGTATATCCGTCGTGCCACGACGTTAACTAAGGCACTTCTTGGGAGGCAACCGAAGTTCTTGATGTTTTAAGTCTTTCTTTTGAATAACGGATGTTGATTGTGTAGGTTGAAAAGTGAGATATTTTGGAAAATGAGTTATTTGGGGAGCAAAAGTCCAGTCGGTGATTCGCAGAAGAGGTCGGTGAGCTCCGACTTGGACCGCCATTAGAACCACCCAGCTTGTGGGAAATTCTATAAAACTCCGCGAGCTAAGAGCTTAATCTGTGACTCACCGAATAGTCGGCGAGCCCGACTTTGTTCACCATTTGAACCCCCAAAGTGCTGGGAGTTCTGTAAAACTCAGCAAGCTAAATGACTACTCGGCACGTTGCTGAGTGGTTCGGTGAGCACAACTTATATGGCCGAGTGGAGCGAGAACTAAAATGTTTTAAAGGCCAAATGATTTAAAATTTCAAAATCGTTCATCTTCTCCCATTTTTAACTCTCGTACTCTCACACCCTACTTTAAATCTTTAGTATTTTCTTGTTTTTACTCTCATATCATGTGAAAACTTTGCTTGGAATAGTGGAACTTTGCCACCTAGCTTTACAATTTCATTTTCGGCATAAAAGGTTGGTTTTCTGAACCCCAAGTCCATATGTGGTTGAAATTGAATCCAAATCGGTCAATTGTTGTTGATAATTGTTGGTTAGTTGATTTTAATTGTTGTTTAATTGTCAGATTGACCGTAATGAGTTAAATTAGTGTGTAATTATGCGTAATTGATCAATTCCCATGTTGTGTGATGTTTGCGCAATCAATGACACAACTTTCGATGCAAGTGTCTACGATTGTGCAATAGTATAATAGCCCAACAAAGGGTTGGGGTCGAGTCCCAAGGGAGTGGTTTTGAGACTTAATAGAAAAATAAAATTAGTTCTAACTAGTCGTAGCTAAAGACATTAATGACTATAAACATTGTAAATTAAAGGGGGTGACACAAAAGTGTCAAATATCCAATAGGGGTTTTATCATAAATATAGCAAAAACAGTAAAAATAACAAAGAAATCTATGAATGAGAGGGGATTCTTGGGATGTGACCGCAATATATATTGGTATAAATCGTTGGATACATGCTTTCGATAGGAAATTTGCAAGATAATAGTGACTAGGTTAAGCTTTAGATGGAAATAAGTTCCCTCTCGAGCAACTTACCTGTTTCAAATGGGTTCCTCTCAGACACCCATTTTCCACATGAAGGCCAGCCTACGCCTTACCCCACTCACTCTCTCGAGCTGAGTGTTAGGATATGGGACTAGGGCTCACCTTCTCGGGCTGAACCTCATGTCGACCCATTCCTTAGGCCATTAGTCTAGCGGTCTTGGTTTCGCGACCTCTCTCTCGAGCAAGCCAAAAAAACATGGGTAGTTTTGTATTTGCAAGTACAAACCCATTAAATTAAACCACAACCGCTAGGTGAAATAACTATTAAAATATATCTAACCCATCAACAAAAAAAACCCAACAATAATCTTCACATATATTTGCTAAATCATAGCCCAAGAATTGGGGATTTTAGCCACACATCAAGAGATAGAAATTTATACCTAAATGAGCTTGCATTCAAATGGGTATGAAGATTTAAGTCTTGTTACAGTCCAAGAGTGAAGAATTTGAGAGACCCAAGTTCAAATCCTTGGAGATGAAACCCTTTTCTTCATCAAGTTTCAAAACCCTCTTAAACTCAGAGAAAAAGTACTAAAATTATACTAATTGTTTCACACTGAAAATATTATGATACTAAAATATGATACTAAGCTATAACTCTCAACGAGTATTTATAGTTTTCAAAAATATATGTTGCAGCAGGTCATTCGGCGACATTAATCAGAATCATCGATCAACTCGGTGATTCACCCTTTGGTGTAGTTCATCATCGTCTTGCACCATCCTTTGGCATCGTCGTGCTCTGGGTCATCGGGATATATAGTACTTATTCGCAAAAATTCTCGGCGATGCGCCGACTGCTCCTTTTTTCTGCTGACTTGATCCTTTCCTTCAAGCTCAGCACACTGGAACAAAAGGTGAAGTGAGACCCTTCGGCGACTCACCAAGTGGACTCGGCGATCCTCAGTCTTTTGTTTTCTTGTTATTTTCAACCTTTTTGTTCCTTTTTGCGAAGTAGTGTCCATACTTTCCTTCAAAGTTCAAATACCTGAAACTCAAGTGTTTTCATCAGATATTTAGACTAAATAAGCATTTGAGTACACTATTTCTATTAAAATAAAGCCCAAAATGAGTCCAATTTGTGGACTCATCACTGTGCTTCTTTAAAATCGAGTCTAAATTATTGGCTTGCAATAAAAATGTGTTGGGTCTATCGAGGTGAAGTCTGAGTAGCCCCTGATTGTGCTAAATGACGTATTTTGCACAATGATGGTGCGTTTGACGTTATTCTTAAGGGAAAAAGACATCAATTGGCCAATTTTGGCTAAATCGGGGGAAGTCTGAGTACCCCGAGGGCATGGGTAATGTAGGTCTTTCTTGCATTTAATAATGTATATTTTTAATTTATTTTTCAAGGGCTTCAGGTTTGATTTTGAGAAATGGGGTAGAAAACTAGCACGAAGTGCCATTTGGCGAGCCAAGTCCAGCTCGTCGAGTGGTTTGGCGGTTCACCAAACCCCCCCCCACAGATCACCCTTAATTTCAATAAATTAGTGAGGTTGAGTTTGTAACTTTCACCGATACGCCTGAGCTCGCCGAAAGTTCCTCTTGATCGCCCTTCTGCGCCCCTAATCCTTAAAATACACTGTAACTTTCGGTGAGCCACTTCTAGCTCACCGATTGGTGTTAGCAATTCATAGAATGGCCCTAGACATTGCCGACCTTTCTTGAATTTTAGAACATTTTGTTCTATGATTTTTAGCGAGCCCGACCTGGCTTGCTGAAGTAACTCGGTGACTCGCCGAACGGTTCGGTGAGTCATTCTGCAATCTTTTTTTGTGCTTTTTCTGGAATCATTTTCTAACTCTTTTCTATGTTGTTTCGCATATATGGTTAGAACCAATATGGCTGATAGTGGCATGTAACCCCAAAAGTGGGCACACAGAGTCATGATAAATGAGAAAACAGTTGTTTCCAATGCTAAGGAGAAGAAGCTACCTCTAAAGGAAGGAAAGGGAAAGGGTAAGGCGCCCATAGCAGAGAAATCGGAGTATAACTCTGGCAGTGAGAGAAAATCCTATGATTCTCAGGCTTCATTCTTTGAGCCTGAGGACGAGCAGTTACTGCAAGCTAAGAGAGTAGAGCTTCGCTCTAAGGCGACACTTGATCCGTCTAGGATCCTGATAGCTCAAACTCTTCCTCCTCTAGCTCCAGCAAAGACGGTGGTCACGGAACCACAAATATAGGCTCCTCCTCCCTGGTCTCTCATTCGGTTAAAGGCTGAGAGATCGACGACCATTTTAGAGGAGAAGACACTATCCAAAGATGGTGTGGTGTACAGATATCCGAAAGTGTGGGTCACCCTCAAGTTCCAAAGATTCTAGGTCTTCACCAAGCCTTGTGTCTCATATATTCCTACATAGGTCCGGGAGTTCTACTCTGCCTATAGTGACTTGGTGCCATAGGGGAAGAAGAAGGCTAGTATCTTCAAACAAGTAGACTTCTTGATGGTCTGCGGGAAGAGAGTTAGATCCAGCAGTGATGATACAAATGTTGTGTTTGAGAGGACTACAAATTTCATGCATGAATACCAGAGTATGATCACAACAAAGACTCTGGATGACCTAAAAGGTTGGATATCCCCACTGATTTCTGACACCACCTGGAGGTGGATTGAGGCCAGAGTGCTGATAGAGAAGAAGGACCTAAATGTAGCTGCTAGATATTGGTTTGGATTCATTAGCAACACGATTATGCCTTCACAGAATGAGTCTATTCTCCTCCACCCAAAGGCGGCCTGCCTTAGGTTTATCACAGAAAGCACCTAAATTTGTGCTTGATCGTTGAGCAGGAGATGGCCATGAGGTCCAAGCAGTGCCATACATCTCTCCCCTTTTAGGTGTTGATCACCGAGTTATGTCGTCATGCCAGAGTTCCACGTGATAAGAAGAAGATGTTGAGATTACACCCACATCTTATATCGACATTCGGCATATAAAGGTCAGGTATAGTAATGATGAGACTAACATGAAGGGTGCAGCTCTGATGGATATATCCGCGGAGGTTGATATTGATACGCTACCTACAGAGGCAGTCATGCCTACTCCAGCCACTTGGACTTCATGCACTTCTAGCTCCACACCATCTGATACTCCTGGAACTTCTGCTACTCCCTTGATCTGCTTTTGGTACCCCTATTTTTAGGCCTCCAATCACCCAGGACATGCTTCTCAAAATGGGGCACCTAACCCATTCTGCTAATGTGCATGCCACCCGACTAGAGGCCGAGGTTCCTGGGATGATTGGGAGAGGTATTACTAGTGCATTGACACCTCTCAGGGCTTCTATTGATGCCCTCACAGCGAGAGTAGAGGTTTGAGAAAGAGCACATGGAGCCATTGATGAGGTGATGGCCTTGAAGGCTGATATTACAGAATTGAGGGAGGATGTGGACCAGCTAAAGTCCATTGATATGTCCTTGATCTTCTACACTGTGGAGATCCCAGATGGCCTAAGCAATGATGTTCCAACTTGTTCTAATGTACCTTTGGCTACCACCGGAGATGAGGTTATAACTGATGAAGCTACTGCAGAGTCTGAGGCTGAGACTGATGAGGAGCAGCTTGGTGTTTAGGGGAATACTATTTTTGAGGGCGTGACTGACTTAGAGGAGGCCATGGTAGATTCAGCTGTTCAGGCCTCTTTGAGGGATGTTTCGATGATGGGCTTCAGTGGAGCAAAGGTTGATGAGATACAGGGCACTAATGCCTCGACAGATGGAGTGACTGAGATTCAAACATCACCCTAGGCTTAGCATGGCAGGATGATTTTCCCCTCCCTCTCTATTGCTTTTTATACACTTTTTTTGCTTTAGTTGCATTTGCAGACAACTGTATATTTTGTTTGGTGGGGCGAGGTATTTCTATACCTACCTTCATTTGGAATGTTTTGTGTATGTTGATTTTGATGATGTTTTTGTGAATATTTAGCCTATGATTTTATGTACATCTTGGTTGTTAAAATGTGTTGTGGCCCTTTGTTTTGACATGAATATAGCTTTTTAGCCAATTTAAAAATTTTTCCACCTCTTATGTGTGTGATTATGGCTGTTCTTGTACAAATTTGAGTTTCAGTTATGGCCAATACTGATGACTTGAATAGTGCTCTTAATTGAACAAAATGAATGTTCGGCTACGATGAGGCAAACTAAGTTACATAGGCAATATGTGAACTATTAGCATCTCTTTGTGACTAGCCGATTGTCGAATGAATCTCTTGTGATGAACATTGCATGCTAACTAGAAAGTGTGGACTCTTGTTTAATACTAGTGCAAATGCCTTGTGTGGTGAGGTCGTCTTGAACATTATATTTATGACAGCTAGAACTTGCCCCGTTAGTCTGATTAATTGAGTGAAGCAAACAATTGAAATGATCTTAGGAAAGAAGTTTGAAAAGTGAGCATAATTTGGCAATATACCTCTTTGTGGCTAACCTTGTGAGATGTGTGAACCTTGCTTGGCACCTTTTGACCCTATCCTTTTATTGGAAGAAATTTAAACAACTTTTATCTCTTTATCCCATCACCTATAACCTTCATGAAGATTTGGTTTGTTTGAATAGTCAACTTAGGCCAAAAGCCTAAGTTGGGGATGTAGTGAAAAACAAGGAAAGTCAGGAAGTTTGAATAACTCCCCCTTTGATGGATTGTTTTGAAAAATATGGAACCCCTCCATATAAAAAAAAAAAAAAAAGAAACAAGAAAAGAAGAAAGAAAAGAAAAAGACTGAAAAAGAACAAGAATTGTGAAATAAAGTGTGTGAAGATAGTGAAAAAATGGGTATCGGGTGATTCATGTCTAGTTGAATAATGGGTTGGAGTTTGAGCATGTTTGAATGTGAAATAATAGGAGAAAGAGTGGTTTTCAGGCCATACTTCATGAAGGTAGAATCCACTAAGCCTAAATGACCATAACTTTATACTCAGCCCCGTTACAAGCCTTAAGAAGACCTTTTTGATCTTTCGTGAGCTAAAATGAAAGTTGATTGGAAAATAAGGGCAAACCTATGGGTGGAGTCATGCATATGTTCATATTTTTGAGTGTGAGAGTTGCATATGATTTCGGGACCTTAAATTATTGTAGAATTTTGTGAGAATGTGGAATCATCTTTATTGTGAGGGCATTTGAATACCTTTGTTGAGCTTGAAGTTGCATTAGAAGCAAGTATTATGAACTTGAGTATCCTTGATAATGGTGAGTCACAATTTGAATCTTTTAGTGCACAATTGAGCATTGTATGTGTAGTTTGAACCTTTTGTGTGTATTCATGTTGAGTCTTATGCAGCACTATTTGAGACATCCTTATTGAACTACTAATCTTAAGGTTTAGTTGAGGACAAGGAAAAGTTTATGTTGGGGATGTTGATGAGTCTGAGATTTGAACTCATTTAGGGCTTTTTTTGATAGTTTTAATGTCCTCAAATGCCTAATTTATGCTATAAACTAATGTTAAAGCATTGATTTTCAAGTATGTGAGCTAAGGAGCAAGGCAAGGACACTACCAAGCAAAAAGGAGAAAAACAAGCTGAATAAGTGGAGAAAAGCAATCCTGGTGATCACCAAGACAACTCGGTGAACCGCCGAGTGGCTCTTTAGCTTGCCTAAAGTTCTAGTATGCCAACCCTGGGAAGAAACCATGTTGGAGATAGAAATGGCCAATCTGGGAATCGCCGATCCACTCCGCAACCAAAAGTTTGATCACCTAAAGTTACAGGACCTCGGAGGCTGATGACCAATGTAAAATGGCGATCGAAGGGAGCAAAGGGTGGATCGTTGAACCACTCGATGAACCCAACTTAATCCACCGACTAGACTATCAGGCTAAATTTTGGGAAACTATGAATTAAATTTTTAAAGGAATTTTGAGGTGTTCTATCCTAGATATTGCAGTTCCCATTCTATAGTTAAAGTTTTTCTCTTAGTTTGTAGTTCTTACGGTAGACTTTGAGGATTTCTAAGCGAAATTGTGAGGATTTTTAAGTGGATTTCTAAATATCTTCAATTTCGACCATTTTAAAGACTTGGGAACCCTTACCCAGATATGGTGAATGTATTTGGTAATCATTTCTCTATTTTTATAATGTGTGCTAAAACTCCAATTCTTGCAGTGTGATCATGTGATTATCAGTTGAATTAGCTTATGGGTATTGATAATTACTTATTTAAATGCTTCATAGAAGTGGGTTTAATCATTAGTTGTGTTTTAATCTATGAATTGTAGTTGCAAATGAAATTCTAATTTTGGGTTCTTAGCTTGCTTGAGAGAGAGGTTTTAGAACCAAAGCTTTTGATTAATGGTTTGTTATGAGTTTAGCTCAAAAGAGTGAATCCTAAACCCAATCATACCCATGTAGCTCGATAGAGTGAAGGTATTAAGGTTGTGGGCTGTTTTTATTTGATAAGCCTGGTGATGTTTGAATGAAATCTCTTGAAATGTGATAGTTGTTCGAGAGAAAACTATTTCACTTATAGTTCAGCCTACCCACTGATATTTAGCTTTTTATTAGTAGTTTCAACTACCCATATAGTGAAATTTTCCTATAATCGATCACATCCTGAGAACTCCTCTCTATATTGTTATTTCCTTAGTGTTTGATTATGTTATAGCTGATAATTGCAAACAAAAACCCCCCATATGGCATTCGTATCATCCCCTTAGACTTGTTTATATGTATTTTTTCAACAATTTCTATTCCTATAAATCATTAGACCACATTTGTACTTCATACTTGAGTTTGAACACGTACCACTCCTCAGGTTCGACCCAAACGCTTTGTTGGGTTTTATACTAGTTAACGATCATTTGTAGCTAGAATTGGATGAGGTGACGTTAATCATTTGGTTGATACACTTCTTGTACTTTCTTTGTACTGATTGATTTAGTTTGTCTTCTTTTGGTTTAAATTGAAAGGGAAAGTTTAGACTTGGGTATTATTCCACAGCTATCATGTCGAGCATTATTTTTTTGTGTCTTTCCTTTTCCAACAAAGTTGTATTATAGCATTGATTATTGTTGATTATAGATTTGAATGATGGAGGCAAATATAAGAAAGATAGTTTGATTGAATGGTAGTAACTATCATACTTTGAAAGACAAGATGAGAGTTCTTCTATTTGTCAAGAAGATGCATTTACGTGTGTTTGGTTCTAATAAACCTTAATCCATGATGGATGGAGAATGAAAACTTGAGCACTTGCAGGTTTATGGCTATATCAGACAATGAGTTGAAAAAACTGTTAGAAATCACATAGTGAATGAGACACATGCTAAATATTTGTTTGACAAGATCGAGATACTTTATGCTTTGATTGGCAACAATAAGTTTTTTTCTATTGAAATAATTGAGGAACATCAAGTATAAAAATGACACTCCTATTTTTTATATTATTAATTATTTTTAGGGTGTTCTTGACTAGGTGTCCAGAATGAGTGTAAAGTTTTATAAAGAAATATAGGGACTTTGGCTTTCTAATACTCTACAAAACTCTTTTGAAATTCATCGAGTTTCTTTGATTAATTTGCTTCTAGTGGTGTTATAACTATATACTATGCAAAGAGAACTGTCTTAAATGAATAGATGAGGTGAATATCTCAAGCCTCATCTTCTTCTATTTCAAACTCAGATGATTTGGTTGCTGAAGACATGGGAATAAGCAAGTTCAAATGTCAAAATAAGAGAGATAAAAGTAGAGCCAAATCAATGTCTAAATACAAGAATGTGACATGTGACTGTTGCCACAAGAATGGTCATATCAAGAAATATGTCTACAAGTAAAAGAGAGATATAAGAGAACAAAAGAAAGACGGTGATAATGAAAATCGTTTTGCTATTATTGCTACGATTGTTCTTCTTGTTGCCTGTGGTAAAAATGCCATTAATCTTATTTATGATCAGTCAAGATGGTTTGTGGATCCTGGTGCTACTTCTCATTTCATGCCAAAGAAAGAATTATTTTTTTTATACTAAAGGTAATTTTGAAATGCTGAAAATAGGAAGTAATTACGAGGTTGCAATTCTTCGCATTGGGACAGTTTTTTGCAAAGTAACAATGGTTCCAAATTAGTTCTCAATAATGTCAAGCATGTTCCATTTGTTTGCTTGAACTTGATTTATGTGGGATACCTTGATGATGAGGGTTATGTTAATACCCTTGGTACTGGCCAGTGGAAGCTTACTAGGGGTTTGATGGTTATGGCTCATGGTGATAGGTTGTCTAACTTGTATGTATTTTAGGACTCCATCTCTAGAGACTCAGTAAACTTGGTGGAGAATGATACTTTATTAGGTTTATGGTGGAGAATGATACTTTATTAGGTTTATGGCATACAAGGGTAAGTCATATGAGCTATAAGGGGATTGATAGTTTGGCTACGAAAAAGTTTGTTTCTGGAGGGAAAATAACAAAGTTGACGAACTGCGTTCATTGCTGAACTGGTGAATAAAAAAAAAGTTAAGCTTGATTTTTTGGAGTTAGAACATTCTAATTTTTGTGGTCCTTTTAAGATAAGGTCTCATGATGGTGCTCTTTACTTTGTGAGTTTTATTGATGATCATTCTCATAAACTACGAGTATTGTCTTTGAAGTCCAAAGACCAAGTCCTTGATGTGTTCAAGAGTTTTCAGGCCTTTGAGAGATAGATAGGGAAGAAATTGAATTGCATCCACTCAAATAATGGTGGTAAATCTATTTGTCCTTTTGATAGATATTGCAGAGAGCTAGGCATTCGGCATCAAAATTTATAACTTGCACTGAAAACACTTCCTACCTGTCTTCAATCTCCTTGTCTTACTCTTGCTTTCGATACAAGTTTTTTGTTTATCAGTCAGCTTTTAAATAGACAACTGAATGAGGTAAGTCAAGCTTAAATCAATCAAATTTTTATTTTCTTTCTGTTTTTTACTTGTATGTTAAGTTTTATTTATTACTCCCTCCGTCCCATTTTATGTGAGGTAGTTTGACTCGATACAGACTTTAAGAAAGAAAGGAAGACTATTAAAATTTGTGGTTCAAAATGAATGATAGAAATTTGTGTGGTTGTAAATCATTTCATTAAGGGTAAAATACACATTGTATAGTTAAATTATTACTTACTATAGAAATGTATCATTCTTTTTGGAAAAGACCAAAAAGAAAAGTAAGTCACACAAATTGGGGCAGAGGGAGTACTATATTTTGCAACAAAAAATTAGATTTTCAACTGTTCATCTAATAATAAATTTTATGTTGATATCATTAATCGTTATATGAGATATAAATGGTTGAAAAAGTAATGATATGAATCACACATTTTATTTACATATGAAATAAATGGTTATTCGATATAAATGTATATATTTTTTTTTTTTTACAAAACATCAATTTGTGAGTCAATTTTTATATGTGAAAAATTTCAAATTATGCTTTTTGTAGAATTTGAGATTTGATCTCATGATATGAAATCAGCGTGAAATCGCATGTCTAAATGTTGATTTCATATCACAATTTAAATGTTATATGTCCAAACGTCTAATTAGTGGTGGGGATTGAAGTTGGTTTATATTAAAATGGTGTTGACACTATTTAGTGTAAAATTTGGTATTATGGATTATATATGCTAGAGAAATATACAACGTTAAACTTCCCAATTTTTTTAATATGCCGAAATTAAGAAAATGAAATTCTAAAGCAGAAACATATTTACCAGAAAATAGATAAAAACTACATATCAAAATAGAAACAGAAAACCTATGTAGAGAAACCCCACAATGAATTAAATTACTTGAAGAACAATGTGTGTGTATATATAAGGAATGATGTAGAGAATAAAACATGGCAGAATTATAAGAATAATTGCAACTTGGGAGGTTTCTTCAACTCTTGGCGGTAATTATACTAATATTCATCCTTATATTATTTTAATTTGGTTCCATTGTGGTAGCTAATGTTAAGTCGCACACTATCTGCTTCACAAAAACTTTTAATTTCGACTCTTCATCAATAGAACTAAACATTAAACAAATATATTGGAGTACAAAGTGAGTGAAACAAATCTCTTTAAATAATTAAAGTTAATATGATAAGCTTTTTGTCATGGATGTAGTGTATTATTTTTTGAATTAGTATATATAGAAAATTTGTATTTGAATAGCCAACACACAACTTTTTATAAGGTCATTTCTTGATGATTTACCAACTTGTGAGATGATAATTTTTCCATGAATTTTGACATCGCTATCCATATTAAAGTTCCCAGCATCATACAACATCTCATTTATCATTCACTCTTTTTCAATCTATTTGAAGGCGTGCTCATTTTCATGCCTCCCAAGCATATGGTTATTGAATTTGTCCATCAACTGCTTGTTGGAGAAAAAGAAGGGTTTCTCTTGGAGCAAATCTTGCCGGCTTATACTAGTCTTCGAATCACTTTTTAACCCTGCCTGTACCAACCCATCGTTTGGTGAAATCTATTAGAAATTTCAAATTCATCAATCCATTATTTTTATTGAAAATGAAATAAAAATCTAAAATTAGTGCTCATGAAACCATAAAACCTAATTGCTAGTGAGTGAGAATTTGGGCGATTCTTAATAAACGTTTTTGTTGGAGAACAATTAACCCTTTTGAATCTTCTTTTTTTTTTTTTTTTTTACATATATACTACACGGGAGATCAAAATTCACTCACTTATTCATCTTCTTCATCATAAGAAATGCAGTTGCCCCTCATTCACTGATCTTTAAGTCATGCTCCAACAAGCCTACACTCTAGATGTAACTAGCACTCGAGAACCATTGTTGGTCCTTGAGCAAACCCTTGGTTTGGCTCACTACTCAGCAGAAGACATACTCGACAATATATGAAAACTCCTATATTGAAAATAAAATCCTATAGTTGGCTAGATTGTACATCTTGGTTGCCTCCCAAACAACGCTTGATTTAACGTCACAGCACGGCACAGACACCTTGATTACTTAGCCTTCATCAAGATTTCATGCCTCTACATTGACACTCATAGAATTTCCCATGTAGCTTTTTATCCTCCGGTGGTTGGCCTTGAACCTTATCCCCTTCCTCTTCTCGAGCTCAACCACTCCTTATGGGGATACTTGGGTCACTCTGAATGGTCCAGTCCACTTAGATTTGAATCTACCAAGAAGCCAGTGCAACCTTGAGTTAAATAGAATTACCAGATCACCAGGACCTAGTTCGAGCTTTTCTATCTTTTGATCATGGTGCTTTTTCTCCTTGCACAAAGTTGTGCCTAACTTCTCTTTACTAGACAATTTAGCACTTGTCCCACAATGTGACTCACCACAGATACTACTCTAAGGTCACTTTCCTGCTTTATAGACCGAGAAACGTTAAAAGTCACCTCCTCCTTATTCAGTCAAAACTTTATTTGTCCTTTCTCCATATCAACTAAGGCGCGCCCAGTGGCTAGGAATGGTCTCCCTAAGATGATGGGAACGTCAAAGTCAACTTCAAAATCAAGTATCAGAAAGTCCGCCAAAAAATGAACGACCCCACTTTCACAAGGACATCCTAAAACACTCTAATGGGCTTCTTCACAGTTCTATCAACTATAAGTTAATGCATCGCAATTGGTTTTGGAGATCTTAAACCCAACTTCCTGTAAATCAAAAATGGCATCAAATTAATGTTGAACCCCAAATTACACAAGTCCTTCACAAAGTGCATCTTACACATGGTGCAAGGAATTGTGAAAGCTCCAAGATGCTCTTTCTTTTGTACCATTGACCTCGTAGAAATGGAACTACAATATTGCAACCTCTAATCATTCTCCAAACTAACAACCCTCTTTTTGGTCACCAAGTCCTTCATAGAATTTCCCATGTAGCTTTTTATCCTCCGGTGGTTGGCCTTGAACCTTATCCCCTTCCTCTTCTCGAGCTCAACTACTCCTTATGGGGACACTTGGGTCACTCTGAATGGTCCAGTCCACTTAGATTTGAATCTACCAGAAAGCCAGTGCAACCTTGAGTTAAATAGAATTACCAAATCACCAGGACCTAGTTCGAGCTTTTCTATCTTTTGATCATGGTGCTTTTTTTCCTTGCACCAAGTTGCGCCTAACTTCTCTTTACTAGACAATTTAGCACTTGTCCCACAATGTGACTCACCACAGATACTACTTTAAGGTCACTTTCCTACTTTATAGACCGAGAGACGTTAAAAGTCACCTCCTTCTTATTCAGTCAAAACTTTATCTGTCCTTTCTCCATATCAACTAAGGCACGCCCAGTGGCGAGGAATGATCTCCCTAAGATGATGGGAACGTCAAAGTCAACTTCAAAATCAAGTATCAGAAAGTCCACCGAAAATTGAACGACCCCACTTTCACAAGGACATCCTAAAACACTCTAATGGGCTTCTGCACAGTTCTATCAACTATAAGTTAATGCATCGCAATTGGTTTTGGAGATCTTAAACCCAACTTCCTATAAATCAAAAATGGCATCAAATTAATGTTGAACCCCAAATTACACAAGTCCTTCGCAAAGTGCATCTTACACATGGTGCAAGGAATTGTGAAAGCTCCGGGATGCTCTTTCTTTTGTACCATTGACCTCGTAGAAATGGAACTACAATGTTGCAACCTCTCATCATTCTCCAAACTAACAACCCTCTTTTTGGTCACCAACTCCTTCATGAATTTTTCAAGCCCAGGTATTTGCTCCAAGGCTTCTATAAATGGGACATTGATGGAATGTTGTTTCAACATAATTATGAACTTGCGATATTTTCCTTCCTCTATCTTTTGCTTTATCCTATGTTGGAAGGGAGGTGGAGGTCTAGGTATGGGAACAACTTTTTGGGTCAACTCAGCCTCCTTCTCTGCAACATCTTTCGTCTCTCAAGTAACCACAACCTCATCCACATCTTTTTCTACCATCTTTTCAACCTCAGACGGCATGGGGGGATCAATAGTCTATTTTTCTATGCGAATCATGATTGCCATACAATACCCATTGTTTTTTGGATGTTGGATGGTGTTGCTAGGAAGTGTGCCAAGTTGGCATGGATTTACAGTGGCAGATAACTGAATGAACTACCGCTCAAGTTGCTTGATCTACACTGTATGGGCATCAACTTTTTGACCAATTCCACACAACTCAGTATGCATCTCTTTCACATTTTCATCAGTTGCATCAAACCACTTCATCATCTTTTGCATCATATTCTCAATACGGGACATACTACCCCGAACTTCTTTATTACCAGACTACCTGTCCAAGGTGGGACATAGGGCCCTACTCTCTCATTCTTATTGCCATAGTTATTTCGATTGTAGTTGTTATCATGATTGTAGTTCCCATCTCAGATATAGTTTTCCTCTCGATTGTAATTTCATAGTTATGATCTTGGTTTTCTTGACCTTGGCTCTAATTATCCGAGTTGGAACCTTGGGCATTAGCTTGAAAACCCTTCATCTAATTGTTCACCAAATAAGCATCCTCCTCATAGTATCATTCCTTAACTGGTGGTGGTGGAGTTCTAGTTAGGTAATCTACCGCATTCACCTTTTCTACAACTCCGGTCACGTGCTTTAGTACCAAGCCGAGTTCTATCCTCATTTGAGCCATCTCTTCACGAATAGCATTATTAGATTAACTATGTGTGGCTTGAACTGCAAATATTCTTCTACCAGTGTCTGACTTTCTAGTGTTCCATGCCTTATTATTTTGAGAAATCTTCTTAGTTTCTCAGTGATCTCCTCAAAAGCGCACTCACCATATGATCCTCTAGCAATAGTATCTAGCACAACCTTTCCATTGTCATCTTGACCTCTATAGAAGTACTCCTTCAGTGACTTATCATCTATGCAGTGATTTGGAACACTTCTTATGAATATAGTGAACATATCCCATTAACTACTTACAAACTCTCTAAGTAGTTCTATGAAATCGTTCAATTTGTCCTTGTGATTCAGCTTTTTGGACAACAGGAAATACTTCGCCATGAACACCTTATGCAATTGATCCCATGTATGAATCGAATTATATGGCAGCTCAGAATACCACACCATAGCATCAATAGTCAATGATAGAGGGAAGACTCTCAAACCTATGACATTCATATCCAACTCCGGTCTTCCCACGCAACTCTTGCAAAAACACCTCAATTTAGCCATGTGCCCATGCGGATCTTTCGAAGCTAGACAAGAAAACAACCCTCTTACCGTAACCATCTGCATCAGACTGCTGGTCACCACAAATGTATGTCATGTGGTAGAAGAGCGAGAACAATCTGTCCTTAAGATTCAACAGTATTTAAGTCGACCCTGTAGTTATCATGCAACCTTGGTTCTGGCTAATTATGTACCCTTAATGCATCACCGAGTAGATTACCACCACGAACCTTAGCATTCCCATTACTCACTCCATCCTCATGCTCCTGTATGACTGGATTATTATGGACCCTAGATTTGCCATTTTTCTGAAAGTTTTGCTTAGTTCAGGGTCGTATGGGGTCAATGGTTCACCTCGACTCCGTGTACTTGGCATACACTAGAGTAGAACCCTTTAGAAAACAAAAATGAAAGAAAACGTAAAATTAGGAAATAATTGAGTAAAGTTGAATAATGAAGCGTAATCTAAAAACCTTATTTCCTGACAGCAGCGCCAAAATATGATACACTCAAGTTACACTTCCCTAAAGAAGCATAAGTGATCGTTGCCAAATAAAGAACCCAACTTGTAGGTTGGGGTCGATCCCACGAGGAACATGGTTCCGACTTAAACTTAACTCCCGATTATTTTTGTTTAGTCAAACTATTTCCTAGACAAGTAAACTATAGGGGGGATTTTTTGTAAACAAGTAACAGATTGTTGATTGTTGATTAAGTAACAAGTAAGTAGGATTCAAACTTTGTTGTTATTAATATGAGAGAGAAACAAGGGCTTATGTTTTCCCCACGAGCTCTTGCTACAGTAATCCTTTCCTAGTGTTTAATATGCAAAGTTGGTAAGATAGGTATCCCTAAGTGATTGGTCCTCCAATAGGAAATTTCACCCTGCACCTTTGCCTGACTACGTGTGTATACTTTACTAACCCTTACCTTTACCTAAGATTAGACATCACATCAATGTATGGATTAGTTTTCACCCTCACACCAATTGACATTAGACTATTAGATAGCATCCCACTAAATCTGTGTTGATAATTCTTTTCTCATTAACTACTTCCTTGGTCCCACTAGTAGCAACATGGCGAGTTCTAATGTGTGCACTCCTTAAAAATACTTCTAAACAAAAGAATTATCAATACATGCATAAACACTATTCAAGAATTACTTAATTATTATTCATACATTGTTAATTGCTCAGGGTTCCCACAACTCTAGTTGTGGATTTAGTTACTCATGCTTGAAAAAATACAATTCATGTTTTGATACAAAGAATTCATGTAAATACGATTAGATTAGAAGAAACCCGAAATCTCCAATTGAATTTCAAAGCGAAAATCTTTTAAACCGTAATCCAAAAATCAAATTGCTAAAGTTTGCACATTAATTCCCAAAGAAAACACCAAGAACTAAAAGTAAACAATAAAGTGTAACCCCACAAAAACGAGGTTTACATACCCTATTTATAGAAAAACATGTCCTAAACAAAAACGAAACAAAATAAGGAAATAAGTAGTCTAGACGCGGTTTCTGTGGACGAAATGACCTACAAACTGTGGGTCGACATACGGTCCGTAGTCACCCTCCGTGGTTCAACACTTAGCACTTTTCAGTAGGAACTGGAACCTTCAACTCTCATATCATCAACGACGGAAGTGCAGGACGGACCGTGGGTCCTCTTCCATGGCTTCACACTTAGGATTTTTCATCAGGTACTGGAACTTCAACTCTCTGAAAACATCGACGGATGTGCAGGACGGCCCATAGATCGACCTACGGTCCATGGATTGCTTCATAGTTCCACACTTGGTCAGAATTTGCTGATGCTCCATCTAGGCCTGCCCAAAGACGGTCCGTGGGTCACTCCGTGGTTTGCTTATTCTGCAAAAATTCTGTTGGCATCTCCTTCAACTGCATTCCAGGCTTATTTCTTTCAAACAAAGCAAAAAACACGTTATTTCTAATACAATATGGCTGTAGAAACACACAACTTCTAAGTGAATTGTATTAAAAATTTCATAAACTCATGGTATATCAGCAACTAGATTAATGGAGCACTGATTGATGATCATGAATACCTGTATCTACATTATGAAATGATGCAGCCAAATAACGTTAGTACATTAAATGTACGAGCATGTAAAGGGAACTCCACAGCATAACATAAGGCTTGAACTGGTAGAAAGAAAGACATACTCACCTCATCTCAACTAAACTCAACTCACTTAGAAATACTCAACTCAACTCAGGAATACTTAACTCAACTCAGTATGAAAGCAATGATGATAAAATGCAGTGCATATAAAGCTTTTAAAATAGTAGATAATAACTCAATGTATGTGAAAATACATAAATAAATTCTTTACTCTCATTTGGGAGATTCTCTAACCAACAACCATCACTATGAGCAATATGATGATACAACGTCTCCCCCACACTACTAGAACTGTCCTATACCTTGCCGAAGTATAAGACATCCTCAACTAAGTGGATCCACTAAGCTATCCTTAAAAGCAACAAGGAATCATCTAAAAAGTATGATCCTTTACCCATATTGGTATACATGCTTTATTAGGATTTTGAGTTACTTCAACCCATCCCCATATCGATGCTCAATATTACTCCCAATAATATATAACTCATGCTCAAATGCTTTAAAGAAAATATAACGCATCCTCAATTTGAGATAATTACTCAAAAGTTCTATTAAAAGAGATAATGCTCAAAACTCTTCATGAATTCATTCAGAAATCAAATTTCTTCTCATCTAAAAGTAAACGTGTTACATGCTTGGGAATACTTAGTCCTCTCATACTCATTTTAAAAAATTAACTCAATGCTCCTATTCTCATATTCATTTACTTAAGTTTTAAATGAAGTTATAAAGAATTGTAGAAGACTTCTCAATATGACTCAAAAGACTTTCTCAATTTTACTCTTAATCTAACTAAAATTTGAAATGTGAATTCAAGAGTTATGGTTAGGATAAATAAGATCTCTCAATGATTTTATAAAGTTTGGATATTTATAATTAAGAATAGATCAAAGACACGATTTAAAATGACTCAAATGGAAAGAAAGACGGAAGTGAAATCGAGGCAGGAGACCTTGGCGCATTCCTAGCTCAGGGCTCCAACCTCTAACTTTAAAATGCCATTTCTGGCGCACAGTAGGTGTGATGCACCATACCCCTTGGTGTCTCAGTGGCGTGCCACTCCACAAAAATTTCCTGAAAACCCGATGAATTTTTCTTGCTCGATTTTTTGTCCCAATTCACCTAGAATCAATTGATTTCTTCCAAACTCCCTTGGATTCATAAGAACAATATAATTCCTTGAAAACCCACTCAAATTACATCAAAAACAATCCTCAATCTCAAGACCCGCACCTCAAGAACTCAACAAAACATCATTATTAAACAATGAAGAACAAAACCTCAAAGAAACTCAGGAACTCGAATCAACCAATATTAATTTCGACTTTATGGGTGAAAATCATATGATTGGCGTGAGGGTGAACAAACCCATCACTATGAAAACTTACATACCTTGTAAGAACCAAAATCTTGGCGAAAATTCTCAAAGCTCGATGAACGCTTGAAGCTTTCTCCCTTTTTCTCCCCTTGAACCTTGCCCTAACCCTTCAATGTTTTTTGAATGACTAAAACTAATTCCAATCAGCTTAGACCCCAAAAAGGGTGAAAAACAAATGGGCCTAGTGGGCTATGGAAAAGACCAAAATACCCCTCCTTAAAACAGATGGAAATGCCTTACTAGAAAGGCTACACTCAAACAGAGATATCTCCTTCATCCAAACTCAGAATATAGAAAACTCAGTGGCGTTGGAAAGAGGGCTCAACGACCATTCATTTGATGTCTCATGGCCCACATAACTCATCATGTGCTCAAAGTTATAGTCATTTGAAGTTGACCCAAATCTCATAATTTAAGAGTAACTTATAGCAATCTCAGTTTAGCGCTTTCTAATTTTAGCTCTTTCTAGGACCGAGATGTTACAATATCTCCCCCTTAGGAATATTTGTCCTTAAATGAGACCACTCTAAATAGAACTGATGGTGGAAACATTTAACACGCAACTCAAACACCCCACATGCAATTCACATGACTTAACATATCTACTTAAAGAGTACCAAGAAAAGAGTTTGTACCTCAGTTTGGAATTTCACCGGATGTAAAGAGATGTGGGTATCTCTTCTTCATATCTTCCTCAGCCTCCCAAGTAGCTTCCTCAACAAATTGATTCCTCCATAAGACCTTGACCAATGCTATTTCCTTGGTTCTCATCTGGCGAACCTAACCATCCAGAATCTGAAAGGGTATCTCCTCATAAGATAGGTTGTCCTTGATACCAATATTATCAGTAGGTATATTAAATGAAGGATCACCCATACCTTTTTTCAGCATAGAAATATGGAATATAGGGTAGACTGCTGCTAATCATGGTGGTTGCTCCAACTCATAAGCTACATTGCCAATTCACTTATATATCCTGTAAGGACCAATATACCTGGGACTGAGTTTCTTCTTCTTAGATAATCTCATACCACCCTTCATGGGTGAAACCTTCAAGTAAACCCAATCATCAACCTCAAACTCTAAGTCTCTTCTTTAAACATTTGAACAGGATTCTTGACGACGTTGTGCTATTTTCAACCTTTCTTGAATGATATTTACTTTCTCCATGGCTTAATGAACCAAGTCTTGCCCTATCAACTCAGCTTCACCAACCTCAAACCATCCAATAAGAGATCTACATCTTCACCCATAAATAGCCTTATAAGAAGCCATCTAGATGCTAGAGTGATAGTTATTGTTGTAAGTACACACTATTAGAGGTAACTAATCATCCCAATTACCTTTGAAATCGATCACACCAGCTCTCAACATATCCTCTAAAGTCTGAATCGTGCGATCTGCTTGAGGATGGAAAGTAGTACTCAAGTTTACCTTCGAACCCAAACCTTTTTGGAATGACTTCCAAAATTGTGTGGTGAATTACACATCTCTATCTAAAATGATGGACACAGAAACTCCAAGAAGTCTGACCATATCTTGAATATACAATCTAGCATAATCTTCTACCGAAAAGGTAATGTTTATTGGTAAGAAGTGGGCTGATTTAGTCATTTGATCTACACTAACCCAAATCGAATCATGTTGCCTACAAGATCAAGGCAAACCAGTAATGAAATCCACATTGATTATCTCCCACTTCCATTTCAAAAGATCTTTGTTCTGAGCCATACCATCGGGCCTTTGGTTTTCTACCTTAACTTGTTTGCAATTCGAGCACTTAGCGACGAACTGTACAATACACCTCTTCATACTACTCAACCCATAGACTTCCCTTAAGTCATAATACATCTCTGTGGAACTGGTATGGATTGAACATCTGGAGTTATGACTTTTCTCCATGATCCTCTCTTGAAGTTCATCCACCTTTGGTACACACAATCTACCTTGATACCTTAACACACCATCTCCCTCTTGTTCAAAAGCCATCACTTTTTGCTTATAATATTTTCCTTTAATTTAAGCAAAATAGGGTCTTGGTTTTGTTTCTCCTTCACTTCAAACACTAGTGATGATTCTGCCCCATGCATCACCACTACTCCATCTTCATTGGAATCCAGCAACTGGACTCCCAATCATGCAAGTTTGTGTACGTATTTAGCTAATTCTTTCTTGCCTTCCTCAACATGGGTAGTACTTCCCATTGACAACCTGCTCAAAGCATAAACAACATTAGCCTTACTTAGGTGATAAAAGATACTCATGTCACAATCGTTGAGTAACTCCAACCACCTCCTTTGTCTGGCTTTAAGGTCTTTCTGACTGAAAACATAAAGAAGACTCCTGTGATCAGTAAATACGACTACATGTACACCATAGAGATAATGACGCAATATTTTCATTGCAAATGCTACATTAGCCAACTCTAGATCATGAGTTGGTTAATTCTTCTCGTAAACCATAAGTTGTATGGAGGCTTAGGTTATAACCTTACCATTCTACATCAATACACACCTAAGTCCAACTTTGGACACATCACAATTCACAATGAAGCCTTGTGCACCTTTCGGTAGGTTCAACACTGGGCAGTAGTTAACTAGGTTTTAAATTCCTAAAATCATTTCTCACGAGCTTCAAACCATTGAAAATTAATTGTTTCCTAAGTTGACTTGGTCAACAGGGAGGAAATCGATGAAAACTCCTTGACAAACATTCTATAATAACTAGCCAATCCCAAGATGCTCATTATATCCGTTGGAGATGTGGGTCTGGGCTAGTTCTGCACAACTTCAATTTTTTGAGTGCCAACTCAAATCCCTTCACTAGACACACTGTAGCCTAAGAATGCCACGGTCTCAAGCCAAAACTCACACTTAAAAATTTGGTATACAACTCCTTATCCTTTAGAGTTTAGAGAACTACTCTAAGATGACTAGCATGATATTCCACATTTCTTGAATAAATTAGAATGTCATCAATGAATACGATAACAAATATGTCAAGATAAGTCTTAAACACTCTTTTTATAAGATCCATGAATGCTATAAGAGCATTAGTGAAGCTAACAAACATAACAAGAAACTCATAATGACCATAACATGTCTTGAATGTTGTCTTCAAGATGTCACTTCCCCTTACTCTGAACTGATGATAGCCATATCTGAGGTCTATCTTAGATAAACAAGTGGCACCCTAAAGTTCACTATTACAAATGTGATATATAACTAAGAAATAATTAGCTACAACATTAAATTTATCATTAATTTTTCGCTTTTAGTGACAAAATTTACTTTTCGTGCTTAAATATATAAGACACATACTTTTAGTTAGAAAAAATGAAATTCAGTAGTAAAGTTTTGTTCACTAAAGTTTGCCACTAAAAAATTTATTGGCTCCATTTGTTATGTAGAGTTAGTCACGAATTTTATGTTATTGGTGTATGTCATCACTAATAATGTATCTAATTCATGACAAATTATTGTGTCTTAAAATTTATTAATTTAATTGGACTTCGTAGTTAAATATTATAAGTTTTAGCTATAGAAATTTATATTTAATTATGACATTAATTTTCGCCACTAATAATATAAATAATTGGTGACATACATTTTATGGTCTCTACGGTCCGTGAATTGCTTCGTAGTTCCACACTTGGTTAGAATTCGTAGATGCTCCATCTAGGCCTGTGCAATGACGGACCGTCAAAGGACCTACGATCAGTGGGTCACTCCGTGGGTTGCTCATTCTGCATAATTTTAGTTGTCATCTCCTTCAACTACATTCCAGACCTATTTCCTGCAAACATAGCACAAAACATATTATTTCTAATACAATTTGGCTCTATACACATACAACTTCTAAGTAAATTGTATCAAAAATACCGTAAACTCATGGTATATCAACGACTAGATCAACGGAGCACTGATTGATCATCCTGATTACATGTATCTGCATCATGAAATGATGCAAGCCAAATGGCGTTAGTACATTAAATGTATAAGCATGTAAGGAGAACTCGGCAGTAGAACAAAAGGCTTGAACTCATAGAAAAAAAGACATACTCACCTCATCTCAACTAAACTCAACTCAACTCAGCAATACATAACTCAACTTAGCATGAAAGTAATAATGATAAGATGCAATGCATATAAAGCTTTTTATAACAGTACATAATAACTAAATGCATGTGAAAATACATAAATAAACTCTTTAATCTCATTTGAGAGATTCTCTAATCGACAACCATCGGTATGAGCAACATGATGAAACAAGTTCTCTCCTACACTGCCAGAACTATCTTATACCTTGCCAGAGTATAAGACATCCTCAACTATATGGATCCACTAATATATCCTTAAAATCAATAAGGAATCATCTAAAATTATGATCCTTTACCCATGTTGGTATACATGGTTTATGAGGATTTTGAGTTATTTCAACTCAACCCAATATCGATGCTCAATATTACTCCCAATAATATATAACTCATGCTCATATGTTTTAAAGAAAACAGACCTCCTCCTCTATTTGAGATAATTACTCAACAGTTCTCGTAAAAGAGATAATGCTCAAAACTCCTCATGAACTCATTTAGAAATCAAGTTTCTTCTCATCTAAAAGTAAACGTGTTACATGCTTGGGAATACTTAGTCCTCTCAAACTCATTTTTAAAAATGAACTCAACTCTCCTATTCTCATATTCATTTACTTACGTTTTAAACCAAGTTATTAATAATTGTAGAAGACTTCTCAAAATGACTCAAAAGACTTTCTCAACTTTACTCTTAATCTTTATTGAAATTTGAAATGTGAATTCATGAGTTAATGTTAGGATATATAATATCTCTCAATGATTCTATGTAGTTTGGATAGTTATAATTAAGAAGAGATCGAAGACACGATTTAATAGGACTCAAACGGAAAGAAAGACCGAAGTGAAATAGAGGCAGGAGACCTTGGCGCAATCCTGGTGTAGGGCACCAACCCCTAACTTCAGAATGCCATTTATGGCACACGGCAGACACTGTGCGCCAGCCCCTTTGGTGCCTCAGTGGTGCACCACCCCACAAAATTTCCTGAAAACCCGACGAATTTTTCTTGCTTGATTTTTTGTCCTAATTCACCTAAAATCGATTGATTTCTTCCAAATTCCCTTGGATTAATAAAAACATCATAATTCCTTGAAAACCCACCAAAATTACATAAAAAAACAACCCTAAATCTCAAGACCCTCACCTCAAGAATTCAACAAATCTCCATTATTAAAGAATTAAGCACAAAACGTCAAAGAAACTCAAGAACTCGAATCAACCAACATTAATTTCGAATTTATGGGTGAAAATCATATGATTGTCTTTAGGGTGAAGAAACCCATCACTATGAAAACTTACATACCCTGTAAGAACCAAATTCTTGGCGAAAATTCTCAAAGCTCGATGAAAACTTGAAGCTTTCTCCCTTTTTCTCCCCTTGAACATTTGCCCTAACCCTTCAAACGTTTTTTAATGACTAAAACTAATTCCAATCAGTTTAGACCCCAAAAAGAGTTACAAAAACATGTGTGCCTAGTGGGCTATGGAAAAGACCAGAATACCCCTCCTTAAAACGGATGGAAATACCTTACTAGAAAGGCTGTACTCAAACAGAGATATCTCCTTAATCCAAACTCGGAATATAGCAAACTCCATGGCGTTGGAAAGAGGACTCAACAACCATTCATTTGATGTCACACGGCCCACCTAACTCATCGTGTTCTCAAACTTATAGTTGTTTGAAGTTGACCCAATAATTTACAAGTAACTTATAGCAATCTCAATTTAGCTCTTTCTATGACCAAGGTGTTACAATATCTCCTCCTTGGGAACATTCATCCTTGAATGAGATTACTCTAAATAGAACTGATGGTGGAAGCATTTAACACCCGACTCAAACACCCAACATGCAATTCACATAACTTAACATAGCAACTTAAAGAGTACCAAGAAAACAGTTAGTATCTTAGTTTGGAATATCTTCGAAAAAAAAGATATATGGGTATCTCTTCTCCATATCCTCCTCAGTCTCCCAAGTAGCTCTCTCAATAAATTGATTCCTCCATAAGACCTTGACTGATGCTACTTCCTTGGTTCTAAGCTGGCAAACCTAACTCCAGAATTTGAACGGGTATCTCCTCATAAGATAGGTTGCCCTTGATACCAATATTCTCAGTTGGTATAATAAATGAAGGATCGCCCATACCCTTTTTTAGCTTAGAAATATTGAATTCGGATGGACTTCTGCTAACTCTGGTAGTAGCTCCAACACATAAGCTACATTGCCAATTCTTTTAGATATCCTATACGGACTAATATACCGGGGACTGAGTTTCCCCTTCTTACATAATCTCATAACACCCTTCATGGGTGAAACCTTCAAGTAAACCCAATCATTAACCTCAAACTCTAAGTCTCTTCTCAAAACATATGAATAGGATTCTTGACGACTTTGTGTTGTTTTCAACCTTTCTTGAATGATCGTCACTTTCTCCATAGCTTAATGAACCAAGTCTTGCCCTATCAACTCAGCTTCACCAACCTCAAACTATCCAATAAGAGATCTATATCTTCGCCTATAAAGATCCTCATAAGTAGCCATCTAGATACTAGAGTGATAGTTATTGTTGTAAGCACACTCTATGATAGGTAATTGATCATCCCAACTACCTTTGAAATCGATCACACAAGCTTTCAACATATCCTCTAAAGTGGTAATCGTGCACTCTGCTTGAGGATGGAAAGTAGTACTCAAGTTTACCTTCAAACCCAAACCTTTTTGGAATGACTTCCACAATTGTGCGGTGAATTACGCACCTCTATCTGAAATGATGGACACAGAAACTCTAGGAAGTTTGACTATTTGTTGAATATACAACTACACATATTCTTCTGCCAAAAAGGTAGTGTTTACTAGAATGAAGTGGGTTGATTTAGTCATTCGATCTACAATCACCTAAATCGAATCATAATGTATGTGAAATTGCAGCAAACCAGTAATGAAATTCATATTGATCATCTCCCACTTCTATTTCGGAAGATCTTTGTTCTGAGCCATACCACGGAGCCTTTGGTGTTCTACCTTAACTCGTTGGCAATTCGGGTACTTAGTTATGAACTATACAATACGCCTCTTCATATTACTCAACCAATAGATTTCCCTTAAGTCACAATACATCTTAGTGGAACTGCAATGGATTGAACATCTGGAGCTATGACCTTTCTCCATGATCCTCTCTTGGAGCTCATTCACCTTTGGTACACACAATCTACCTTGATACCTCAACATACCATCTCCCTCTTGTTCAAAAGCCAACAGTGTTTGCTTATGAAGATTTGCCTTTAATTCAAGCAAAATAGGGTCTTGGTCTTGTTTCTTCTTCTATTTAAACACTAGTGATGATTCAGCTCCATTCATCACCACTACTCCACCTTCATTGGAATCCAAAATACAGACTCCCAATCATGCAAGTATGTGTACATATTTGGCTAATTCTTTCTTGTGTTCCTCAACATGGGCAGTACTTCCCATAGACAACCTGCTCAAAGCATCAACAACAACATTAGCCTTACTTTGGTGATAAAAGATACAGATGTCATAATCCTTGAGTATCTCCAACCACCTCCTCTATCTAAGATTAAGGTCTTTCTGACTGAAAACATACAAAAGACTCTTGTGATCAATGAACACATCTACATGAACACCATAGAGTTAATGACGCCATATTTTCAATGCAAATGCTACATCAGCCAACTCTAGATCATTTGTTGGATAATTCTTCTCATGAACCATAAGCTGTCTGGAGGCTTAGGTTATAACCTTACCATTCTACATCAATAAAAACCTAAGTCCAACTCTGGATGCATCACAATACACAACGAAGCCTTGTGTACCTTTCGGTAGGGTCAACACTGATTGTAGTTAACTAGGTTATCAATTCCTAAAAGCTTTTCTCACAAACTTTAGACTATTGAAACATAATTGTTTTCTAAGTTTACTTGGTCAACGGGGAGGAAATCAACGAAAACCCCTCGATAAATCTTCTCTAATAACCAGTCAATCCCAAGAAGCTCATTATATTCGTTGGAGATGTGGTCTGGGCCAGTTCTGCACAACTTCAATCTTTTGAGTGACAACTTGAATCCCTTAACCAGAAACAATATCGCCTAAGAATTCCACGGTCTCAAGCCAAAAATCACACTTAGAAAATTTGATATACAACTCCTTATCCATTAAAGTTTGGAGAACTACTCTGAGATGACTAGTATGATTGACTCATTTCTTGAATAAATTAGAATGTCATCAATGAATAGGATAAAAAATATGTCAAGATAAGACTTAAACACTCTGTTCATAAGATCCATGAACGCTTCAAGAGCATTAGTCAAGCCAACAAACATAATAAGAAACTCATAATGACCATAAAATATCCTGAATGTTGTCTTCAAGATGTCATTTTCCCTTACTCTGAATTGATGATAGCCATATCTGAAGTCTATCTTAGAGAAACAAGTGGCATCCTGAAGTTCACTATAATAAATATGATATATAGCTGTGAAATTATTAGCTACAACATCAAATTCGTCACTAATTGTTCACTTTTCGTGTTTAAATATATGAGACACATAGTTTTAGTGACGAAACATGAAATTCCATAGCAAAGTTTTATCCTCTAAAGTTTTCCACCAAAAAATTGATTGGCGTCATTTGTTATATGTCTAAGTTCTTCATAAAAACAATGGAATTCATAATTCTAGTTACTGACGATTTGTTTGATGTAATTCAGACGAGAAAAAAATTTAGGATCATGGTAACTCGTACCCACTATTTTAGGATTGGAGGTAAGATGTGCTTACCATCCAAACAACTACCTTTAGTTTGTTTGTCACTAATCCTATTTCTTATGTAACAAAAATTCCTAAATATCGTCAGTCTGTGAGCTTTAATAGAACTATGACAACAAAAATATTTGGAATCATTGTGGCCTCTAACCCATTGTGAACATCCTAACAAATGCAGTTTTCACTGACGAGGTTCTCCCAATACCATATTATCAAGAGATTCCACAATAAAGACCAACGAAAATACTATCCACTAAAGATAAATTTTGATTATCATTAAAATGGACAAATTTGAAATAGATTGAAACATCTTAGAGTTCATGAAAGACTAATTACCAGAGCATAGATAAGGTGAGAGAATGAAAGAGAATGACTATTGATAAGAATGTGGAGAGTTAAGCCTAGATAAGGTTAAAAAGTTGAGAAAGATATTGAAAGAGTATATCTGATGTAAACTAGTTCTTGAAGATGTTTGTTGCACATGTATCTTCTCAAATTATATATTTAGTACACGATAGATAACATACATGATTGTTTTACATTTATCTTAAATAACAGATTCAGTGACTTGAATAATAAAATTTTTAGTTAAAATTTGAATCCTTGTTGGTACACATGCCAAGAAAGAGAAGAATATAATGACTTAATGCATCACTAGTGACTAGTTTGTTGGGTCTGAATTAATTTTCTATCTGAAAAAATTATTAGCATTGTTGTCCACATTGCTTGATTGGCATCCTTCTCACTAGTTGGCCTCTCGATCGGATGAATGATTGACATCCTTCTCATCAGTAATATATAATTTGACGGATTAATTATACATTTTCTTGAGGCAAAGGAGTAATAGGAAGAGTACTGGGAATAAACCATGTTTAAAGAGTAAATCTTTGTGCTACTTACACTTCCATATTTATGTAGTTATTATGGATTTCTCCATGGTTCTTTAGCTAGACGATCCCAACCACAAGCTTCCATCCTGGTTTACCTTTAGGGAGATAGATAGACAGGTAGACAGATAAATTGAGATAGTAAGGACTTACTATATTGTAAAGACCTATTCCCGTCGTTATAGAAAATCCTACGGGGAAAAATTTTAGGCCAGAAAACTTTTTCGTAGTAACTGAGAATTTTCAACCTAGTCTAGATTTGGACGAAATCAGAGTCAGTAAGGTCTAGGGAAATCTTCTAACAATCGGGAGATTTAATTATGAATATGATTACATGAGTAGATAGCTATGACGTTAAGGAACCCATACGATTTTATGGAATTAAATTCGGGTGAGTAGAACTCTCGAAATTGATCTTGGCATGAACGAGTAGTTTCTGAGTGTCATTGGTTGAAGGTGGGTTGTGAAATGGAGGTATTAGAATTATTAAATTTGCTCACTATTTCGTGCAAGCCACTATAATGGGATTTCTTCCACCTTGATTTTAACATTTCAAAGACACTTCATCAAATTCTAAGCATGAACGATCGTTAGTTAGTATAAAATCCAACTAAATGGGTTGGGGCTCTCACAAGGAGCGATATGTGTTTAAGATTAAATGGTAAAGTTTGAACATGGTCAAATCAGTCATAGGAATAGACATTATCGAATAAAGACATAATTCAAATTAGTGGGTGACATGAATGTCAAATAAGGGGGTTTTGGTTTTAGTTATCAACTACAACAACAAAAAACAATACGAAATAACAATAATGAGATAGGTTTTTGGGATTTGATTCGATTATAGGCTAATGTAGACAAATGGATAATTGTTAGGAAAATAGTTGTATATTAGTGAATAAGCTAGACTATAAAGGAGATCAACTTTCTCTCGAATAATTTACCCCGAATCAAGTTGATTTCTCTAGAACATCAACAAGCATGCAAAATAAAAATTGCCTGCACTTTTGTCCATTCACTCTCTCGAGCTGAATATGTGGAAAAGGATTTAGGATTCACTCTCTCCAGCTGAACCCATGACAACCAACCCAATACCCACTAACCATCAATTAATAATCTTAGTTTTAAAACCTCTCTCTCGCATGCCAAAAATGCAAGGGTAGAACTACATTTGTAACTACAATTCTTAAATTAAACCACAATTATTGAATGAACTCACTTCAAAATAGAATTTAAACTAACAATTAACAATACCCATAAACTAAATCTTCCCATAATCATATAGTCACACCCCATGAATTGGGGTTTTAGCTAGACATCATAAAAAGATAAAAATCGTTACCAAATTGAGTTTCCATGAACTAGGTAAGATTAATTTCATCCTTACAATGTTCCAAGTCAAAGAATCTAAAAGACTCACTTCCAATTTG
This sequence comes from Solanum pinnatisectum, assembly GCA_035578085.1. Classification (NCBI taxonomy): domain Eukaryota; kingdom Viridiplantae; phylum Streptophyta; class Magnoliopsida; order Solanales; family Solanaceae; genus Solanum; species Solanum pinnatisectum. The sequence continues at coordinate 1,731,993 of JAWPEI010000013.1, read as the reverse complement.
TCAAAAGTGAAAAACTTCAATTCTCCAAAGCTTAGGAAAAAACTAGAGAAAACTTGTCTCAATCCTCAGAATAAATACAATTCCAAAATGAAAATTCAATGTAATGAAAATATGATACTAAACTAAATGTTCAAAAATGTATTTATAGTCACCAAAAATGTGCTGCGATGAGTCACTCGGTGAAGTAAGTTGGGTTCGCCGATCCACTAGGGCCTACCGTGGATGTCTCTGTCAGCGATGTCTGAATCAGTGACTTTACAATGGTTTCCTCAAGGTCAGGCAGGTCCCCTTTGGTATCCTCTGGCACCTCTATCTGCTCCTCGTCGTTCTCTACCTCTGAATTATCAGCTGCTATGTCATCCATTTGTCCATCTCCAGTGGTGGCCTGAGGAATCTCAAAAGTAGTCGGGGCATAAACATCGTCAGCAACCTCCAAAAGTGAAGTGAAGTCTGTGGACGTCAAGTAGTCCACATCTTTCTCAAATCATCTACATCGGCTTTTAAAGCTGTCACTTCTAAAGTCGCCTCCTGTCTACTCTCACAAGTCTCAACTCTCGCCGTGAGAGTGTCAATAGATGCTTGTATTGGTGTCAGCGCAGCTAGGTTAATACTTTTGATCATCCATGGTACTGAAGCCTCCAATCCAGTAGCTCTCACATTCGCTGAATGGGCTAAGTTCCCTATCTTCAGGATCATAGCCTGAGTAATCCTGGCGGGCTGGGTGGAAACACCAGGAGCCTGGGAGGAAGAAGGAGGACAGAGTAGGCAAAGAAGCCTATGTAGGAATCTTCTCAACATCAATCTCCGGGGATATGTCCACCATAGTTGCTCTCCTCCTCTTTGCTTCCTCCTTCGTGTACCTGGCCTCTATATGCCGGATGTCTGTAGAGGATGTGGGAGCGTCCTCAATATCTGTCGTCTTATCACGAGGAACTCCAATACGCCAGCACAGCTCTGTAATCAAGACCAAGAAGGGAAGGGATGTGTTTGGCCCTCATGGCCATCTCCGACTCAATAATCAATCCTAAGTTAAGCTGCTTCTTTGCTATGATCGACCCTAGATATGATGCCTTTGCATGGCGAATAATGGACTCATTTTGTGAAGGCATCATGGAGCTGCTTATGAATTCGAACCAGTACTATGTAGCTACATTAAAGTCCTTCTTCTATATCTAGACTTTCGCCTCAATCCACCTTGGGGTGGTATCAGAAATAAGGGGGGGAAAGCCAGCCCTTTAGCTCATCCAGGGACTTAGCTGCCGCCAGGCCTTCGTATTCATGCTCAAATCCTGTGACTCTCGCAAAGACAATGTTTACGTGATCGCTGCTACACCCAACTTCTTTTCCTTGAACCATGATAGACTTCACCAGTCTGAAGGTACTGGCCTTCTTCTTCCCCTGAGGAACCAGATAACCGTAAGCAGAATAGAACTCACGAAACCAAGTGGGGATATATGGGCATCGGGTTCTGGTGAAGATACCGAACCTATGCTACCTTAGTGTGTCCAATAATAAAGTGTACTTCCCCTCTATGGATAGGAACTTCTCTTCAAGAATAGTCCGCAACCCATCAGCTTTTAATCTGTTGAGTAGACTGGGAAGAGGGAACTGTAAAGGGGGGTAGTGGGCCATAGTCGGTGCCACAACTGGTATTGTATCTATTGTAGGAAGGGTGGCCTCTGGAGCTCTCGATGAGTTTGGGCGAGACATAACATAAATATCTGCCCGCCGGGACTATAGTGGCTGGTCATCCTTCAGCTCATATAATGCAGCTTGGGAGTCAAAGGACTCTCTCTCGCTGTCGTAGTTGTAGTCCAAAACCTCAGATATGGGCTTCTTGCCCTTGCCTTTTCCTCCCTTTGGAGGCTCTTCCCTTCCTTTTTTGGAAGGGTTTGCTACCCCTTAAGTTATCACTATGCCGCGCTCTCTTTTACGGGGTGGCATGTCGAGGTTGATTCTAGCCATGTCTGCAAAAACATTATAGAAAGTTAGGAACAATTCAAGAAAAATTTTAGAAAAATTATTGCAGACATACTCGCCGAATCGATCGGCGAGTCGCCAATGAACTTTGGAGAGCCAGATCATACTCGCCGAAAAGATTGGCTCAAAAATTTCTAGAGAAATTGGCATATTGGCGATGGGAAGGGCCTTTTGGTGAATCACCGATAGCATTCTGCAATCATAGATATGGCCATTAAAAGTTACATGTATTTTAAGGGTTAGGGGCGTAGAAAAGACTATTAGAGAAGACTTTCGGCGAGTCGCCAAGTGCACTCGATGAACTCAAGCTTCTCACCAAAAGTTACAAAATCAAAACTCAACAAATCAAGAAATGAAAGGTGATCAAAGGGGTATTCGGTGAACCGCCGAGTGGTTCGGCGAGCTAGACCAGCTTACCAAACTACCTACTTTCTACCTTGACTTCAAAAATCAACCCCATAGTCCCCGAAAACAAAATCAAACCTTTCTAACTCAGTTAGACTCAGACCCATAAGACCCATGCATCGGGGTACTCAGACTTTCTCCGATTTGGCCAGAATTGGCCATTTGACGACTTAAGCCCTAAAGAATGACGTCAAATGCTCCATCATCGAGCAAAGTACATCATTTAGCACAAGCATGGGTTACTCAGACTTCACCCGACTAAACCCAACAACAATTTAGCACAACCCAAAAATTTAGATCAATTTTAAAGCACAAAACTAGGGAAATCAACAATTAAGCATTTTAGGCAAGATGTTGAAATTAAAACAGGCACACAAGCACAAAAACATGGATTCAGAGAGGCCCAACACACATCACTAAGATCAAAACAATTTCAATTGAGTAAAACTGCTAAATACGAGTTTAGGGTTTTGAAAACCAACCTTTAATATAGAATATATAGTTTGAAATGCTAGGCGGCAAAGATATCCAACTCCAAACAAAAGATTGACGACTAGGAAGCGGTAAAAACATGAAAATATAGAAAAAATATAGTGAGGGTGTGATCTTTGGAAATTATAAAGTGAGGGAATGTGACAGAGTTTGAAATTTTAAACCTTTGGCCTTTAAAAGCCATCCAGTTCTCGCCTTTTCAGTGACATTAATTTTTCTCGCCCAACCACTCGGTGATCCACTGATTGGTCAATTACCTCGCTGAGTTTTATAGGACCTCAAGTTAATGTGGGGGTCCAAACGGCAGACAAAGTCGTGATTACCGACCTGGTCGGCGATTCGCCAAATAGTCCATGGGCACATCAAGTTTTAAAGACTCCAACTTCATCATTTCTAGAGTCCAACGACGATCCAATTCGATCTCGCCAACCATTTCGGTGAGTCACCGACTAGGTCATTTGCTTGCCAACCTGCACTTTTCAAACATATTTTACACTTCAACCTTCAAAATAAACACATGATTATTTCTAAAATAAAAATAAAGCAATAGAAACTTGGGTTGCCTCCCAAGAAGTGCCTTAGTTAACATTGTGGCATGACACAAGACCCCACTCCATTATGATTTAGCGGTAGAGATGAGACAACACATGACCCATTTGGGTCTCTAATAGCTGAATAGATATACAATGGGAAGCAGTCATCTAATTTAGCAGTGAGACAATCTCTTTGATCTCATTTAACACTCTATCGTGTTCTTTGATTTTGTCGAGAATGAGTGAGAGAATATGTTCTACTTGTCAATCCTCGTACTCCTTAGACGTTCTACACTCATCAGGGGGAATGTACCTATCTTTCTTTTGGTACGGTACTTCCAATTCCATAATCTATTTGGCCAAGAGACCTAGATGAGTCAACAATGTGGCCAAAATCTTGTCCTTCTCAGTCTCTTTGTTGGTCTTGGTGATATGATCAAGGAGTTGGGCTGCTATTGCATAGGGTAGTCGTGTGAGACCACCCGGAGAAATTTAGTCAGCCACTCCATTGTTCTCAAGACCAAGACCTTTATAGAAGCACTCCAGTAGCATCTTATCTGGAATTCCATGAGTTGGGCACTGCTGCAATAGTTTCTTAAATCTTGGCCACAACTCATAGATAGTCTCACCCTCCAACTGATTGAAAGTTAGGATGTTATCCGTGAGAATCATCAATCTCAAAGGAGGGTGATCCATTGGGTTATCGTTGCGACTTGGTATGCTCCTTTATTCCGATCTAAACTATCAACATGAAAACCAAAACTAAAAGTAAGTCGATTCAACTATGACTAACAAGAACAAAATTCAACTTAATCAAAAAAAAAAAATTAAACAACACCACTCCCCGGCAGCGACAACATTTTGCTTTTAATGTTTCAAAGACATTTCATCCAATTCTAAGTGTCAATGATCGTTAGTCAGTATAAAACCAAACTAAATGAGTTGGGGTCAAATCGTATAAGGAGCACTACGTGTTTAAGATTCAATAGTAAAGTGTGAACATGGTCAAATCAGTCATAAGAATAGACATTATCGAATAAAAACATAATTCAAATCAGAGGATGACACGAATGTCAAATAAAGGGGTTTTGGTTTTAGTTATCAACTACAACAGCAGCAAACAGTACGAAATAACAACAATGAGACGGGTTCTTGGGATGTGATTCGATTAGAGGCGAATGTAGAAAAATGGGTAATTGCAACTGTTAGGAAAATAGCAGTATATTAGTGAACAAGCTAGACTATAGAGGAGATAAATTTTCTCTTGAACAATTTACCACAAATCAAGTTGATTTCTCTCGAACATCAACAAGCATGCAAAATAAGAACATCCTACACTTTAGTCCATTGAATCTCTCGAGCTGAATGCATGGAAAAAGGTTTAGGATTCACTCTCTCAAGCTAAACCAATGACAACCCAATACCCACTGACCATCAATCAATAATCTTAGTCTTAAAACCTCTCTCTCAAGAAAGCCAAAAACACAATGGTAGAAATGTATTTGCAACTACCATTCTTAAATTAAACCACAATTACTGATTGAACTCACTTATAAACAACATTTAAACTAACAATTTGCAATACCCATAAACTAAATAAGCCCATATCACATAATCACACCCCAAGAATTGGGGTTTTAGCTAGACATCATAAAAAGATGAAAACAGTTACCAAATAAAGTTTCTATCAACTGGGCAAGATTAATTTCGTCCTTACAATGTTCCAAGTCGAAGAATCTCAAAGACCCACTTCCAATTTATCAAAAGTGAAAAACTGCAATTCTCCAAAGCTTAGGAAAAACTAGAGAAAACTTGTCTCAATACTCCGAATAATTACAATTTCAAAATGAAAATTCGATGTAACGAAAATATGATACTGAACTAAATGTTCAAAAATGTATTTATAGTCGCCAAAATTGTACTGGAAAGAGTCACTCGATGAAAAAAGTTGGGCTTGTCAATTCACTCGGTGATCCACCCTTTGGTCAATTCCATTGCCCTTCTGCCTTGGCGTTCAGCATCCCCGAGGTCTGTAACTTTGGGCGATCCAACACTGCATCACAAAACCACTCGGTGATCCATCGACTGCTCGTTTCTCTCTCTGACATGGTTCTTTCCTACAGAGCTTGGCACACTAGAACTTTAGGCGGTCAAGAAGCCGTTCGGTGACTCGCTAAGTGGACTTGGTGATAACCAGGCTCACTTTTCCTCATTTTTTCAGCTCTCTTCATTCCTTTTTGTAAATTTGCATCCTTTGTTTGTTCCTCAATCCATATGCCTGGTAATTAAGGAGTTTACATTAGTTATTGTCATAAAATAAGCATTTGAGGACACTAAATCTATACAAATAAAGCCCTAAATGATTCCAAATCTTGGAGTCATCACCAGGGTGGGACTATTGTAGCAAGGTAGGTGCCGCCACGGCAGGGCAGACGCGACTTAAAGTCGGAAATAAACCCCAAAAATATTTTATTTTATAATTTTTGAACTTGAGAGCTAAGGAACGAACCCAGGGCTTTTCTTGATAGTTTTCACCATTCTTGAGGCTAAAGGTAATATTTTAACTCCCTGAATCCATTTTTCGATCCGTAGAATGCATTCTAATAAGTAATTATCGATGAGGGGGGGGGGGGGTTTGACCTAGAATTTATGGTGGAAACAACCCTAATTGGGATCATGGGTTGATATCGGGTTCATAGGATTATTGGTAATTCGGGTTATTTGTTGTTATTTATTGATTCCCATATTATATTGATCATTTGTAGATTAAGAACAAGCGGAAGGAATCTGAAAAGGGAATAATCAACTTTATTAGGTGATTCAAGCTTGTTTCGAGGTAGGTGATGGTTGTGATTCTATGATTGTGTGATATATGTTAGTTCTTGCTTCATTATGATACATGTATGTATGCAAATGTTGCATTATTGATCACATTAATTGTAAATGAGGATATATGAATGATGAATGCCATGAATCATCACTTTATTGTATGATTATGAGAATGTACGTTGTGATTGTGATTGTGGCTTGGTGAATGGATCAGGTGTTGCGTTCCGACACACTAAATTTGATCAGTTTCCACATTTCAGCATAATTATGGGAATGGTTTCCATATTTCGGCATAATCATTGGATCGGGTACCACGTTCTGGTATGCTAACAATTTAGGTTTGGGTTCCATGAGAGGAGGAATGACTTGATGTAACTGTGATAATTGAGAATCATGAAAATGTTCATTGTTGTAAATGATGATGATATTGTATATGTTCGGTGTATACATGTTATTGTATTGTTGTTTTGACTTATGTATGTTGCACTTAGTGGGATAGCCATATGATCCTAACAGTACACTGTGGTTGTGTACTGATACTGCACTTGCTCTTTGTTTGTTGAGTACAAGGCATCTTTAAGCAGCTATTGACATACCTCATTTAAAAGATGAGTGATCGTCGATCAAATTCAAGGGTGAGCCAGTTCTTCGAGGCTACCATGAGTTCTCTTTCTGTATATGTCCATATTTCAGACTTGGACTTTGTAGTTAGTTATTAGTTCGGTAGTTTTTGGTTGTACCATTCTTGTTTAGACTTTTGGATCTTGTTAGAGTTTTGGTACATTGAATTTCAGGTTCTAGGAGTATTTTTCGCATTGTTAGTTGTTAGATCTTTTGGAAGTTTATGGGAACTTCAGTTTTAGTTATTTAAACTTGCTTCCATATCTTTAAATGCCTTAGTATTTTGTTTAAGTTAGTTAGTTAATTAGTATAATGGTTCTCCCACTTGAGGGTTAGTGTGGGTGCTAATCATGATGGTCTAGGTCGTGAAAAGTTGGTATCAGAGCTTAGGTTCGTTGATCTCAATATACCAAAATGAGTTTAGTAGAGTCTTACAGAATGGGATAATTGTTGGATCTTTCTTGCTGATAGTTTAATCGTAGTTTAATTGTGATTTTGTTTAGTGGTTGTGGATGAATTTAATGAATTTGTAGTTGTAAATACAATTTTATGTATGTGTTTTCGGCTTAGTAAAACTAATATCACTAGATTGATGGCTAGTGTGAGTGGGTTGACATGAGGTTCAGGTCAAGAGAGTGAACCCTAGTCCCATGTCTACACACTCAGCTCGAGAGAGTGAGTGGGTTAAGGCATAGGCTGGTCTTCATGCAGTAAGTGGGTGTTTGAGATGTGTTCGGTGATCTTTTGGAGAATGATTTGGAGTGTGTCCTCGACATGATTGTTCTCCCTGTCTCTAGATTGCTTCCTCTCGTGAGGAGGTACATACCTCGCTTGACTCTTGCACTGGTTTTCCACCTCTGTTATTTTGGTGGACAACTCATTCAGCTGAGTTACCAGTGCGGTTAACTTGAAGTCCATCTCGATTCCTTGGCTCGTCTCAGCCGAGTTGTCACCATTTCCCCAACCATGCTTAGGGTACCTACCTACATCAACAAATTCAAAGGAAAACAAAACTGAAAATAGGATTAGTAAACTACAATTATTGAAAGAAGAATTCGACTTAAATTAAAAACTTTCACTTAACACCACTCCCCGGCAGTGGCACCATTTTGATGTTTGCGTAATCAAGACACAACTTTCAATGCAAGAGTCTACGATCATACAATACTTTAGTAACCCAACCAAGGATTGGGGTTAAGTCCCAAGGGAGTGGGCGTGAGAATTAGTGATTAAGGGCGAAAGTGCTAAAGCTAATCGTAGCTAAAGACTTTGGCAAATGAAAACATCACAAATTAAAAAGGGTAACACAAGCATCAAATATCAAATGGGGGTTTGTAAGCAAGAAACAACCAAAACAGTGAAAATAAGGAAAAATACAAGTATGGAGACGGAATTCTTGGGATGTGATAGGAATATAGGATAGAATAAATCATTGGGTACATGCTTTTGATAGTAAATCCATTGAGCTTTTGTGATTAGGCATGACTTTAAAGAGGATAATCTCTCTCTCGAGTAACTTACCCTATTTTAAATGTGTTCCTCTCGGATACTCACTTACCGTATGAAGAACAGCCTCCACCTTAACCCACTCACTCTCTCAAGCTGAGTGTGTGGACATGGGACTAGGGTGGGTTCACTCTCTCGAGCTTAACCTCATGTCGACCCACTCACATTGGCCATCAATTTAGTGGTCTTAGTTTTACGACCTTTCTCTCGAGCAAGCTGAAAACACAAAAATAAAATTGTATTTGCAACTACAAATTCATTAAATTCATCCACAACCACTAAAATAAATCACATTTAACCTATGAATAGACTATTAACAAGCAAGACCCAACAACTAATATAACCCATATTCATAAAATCACACCTCAAGAATTGGGGTTTTAGCTACACATGTAATAGAGATAAAGATGTATGCTAATATCAGTTTCCATCAATGGGTATGCAAGATTAAGTCTTAAAACAAGCCAAGAGTGGAGAACCCAAGAGACCCAAGTCCAAATCCTTGGAGATGAAACCCTCTGAAAGCTTCAAGTTCTTCAAAACCCTCTCCAAAACTAAGAGAATGTTTCCAAAACTCTGTCTCAAACTTAATAATATGAAAACTAGATAAAATAAGGTAACATTCACCCCTAAGAATAAAACTGAACTAGTATTTATAGTTTTCAAACAATGTGCTCCGAAGGATCTTTTGGCAACATTAGTGGGAATCGCCGATGCATTCGGCAATCCTCCCTTTGGTCTACTTCATTGCCTTTCATCATTTGCCTTCAGCATCTTTGTGTCCTGGATAATTGGGTGATGTAGCACTGCTTCACGGAGTCGCTCGGCGATACGTCGACAGCTCCTTTTCACTGCCGATTTGCTCCTTTCCTTTAGGGCTTAGCACACTAGAACAAAAGGTGAATATGCGATCTATTGGCAATTCACCGAATGGTTTAAGTGATTCACAGATCTTTATTTCTTCGTTCTTTAGCTTTTTTTTCTCCTTTTTGCTCGATAGTGTCCATGCTTTCCCTCAAACATCAAATACCTGAAACTTAAAGGTTTTCATCAGATATCGAGATAAAACATGCATTTGAGGACACTAATTTCATCAAAATATAGCCCTAAAAGAGTCTAAATCGTGGACTCATCAATGGTATAGAGACATCTATATTTCTCTTTGAGAGTCTATAGGACATTAGGAAATCTCTCTGTTTTCTCCTGTCTCCTTTCGTGCTATAACTTGATTCCAATTGGCATGTGGTAATTTATATTGGTATCTAACCTCATTCACTCTTCTATCTATGGATGGTTAATACTAGACGGCGTCAGGCCCGTAGCTCCCATCAATTCTCTAGCTAAGGAATATGCAGCAAGAGATCGCAGTCGAGGGAGGGGTAGAGGAAGATCTAGGGGTAGAGGCCGAGGAAGGGTAACGCCTACTAGATATGGTTTACAGGTTGAAAATGCTCCTAGAAATAAGGCCCCTCTCGTGCATCATGAAGAGATAAAGGAGAATGTTAAGGTTGAAAATGTTGAAGAGGTTGGACAAGAGGAAGAGGTGCAGGCTGAGATATCACGCATTCCTCCCATCGACCTAGTGTTAGCTCACCAAATCATGTCATTCTTGAAAGGGTTGGTTGGTCCTAGAGTGCTTCCTTCTGTTCAAGCAACTCAAGCTCCCGCCAATCCTCCTATTGCTATCGTTGTCCCTAACGTGGGAGGGAATGTAGGTAATGATGCTTTCTTCCATCCTTTGTTGGGTGTTGTTATGACTAGTAATAAGCATGAAATGTTGACTAAGTTTTTGAAGCTAAAGCCTTTTGTATTTCTTGGTTTTGAGAGTGAGGATGCTTATGAGTTTATCTAGATTGCTATGAGAGGTTTCATAAGTTGGAATCGTCCATCAACATGATGTTGAGTTCGTGATTTTTTAACTTCAAGGTGAGGCTAAGTAGTGGTGGAAAGCTTATGTGGAGTACAGATCTTTAACTTTACCCCCACTTACTTAGAGCCAATTTCATGCTCTGTTTTTAAAGAAATATGTGCCTAGGACTTTGAGGGATCATAAGAAGGATGAGTTTATAGCCTTGGAGCAAGGTGGTATGTCTATGGCTTCTTATGAGGCCAAGTTCCATGCTTTATCAAGATATGCTACTCAATTGGTGACTACTGAGGAGGAGAGGATCTGTTTATTTATTAGGGGACTAAATTCTGAGTTGCATGTATTATTTGTTAATATGACCTTTACAGGGAGGAGCTTAATGAGGTAACAGACTTTGTTAAGAAAGTGGAGGGGTGAGGAGAGATGGTCAGGCTAAGGCATTGGCTAAAAGAGCGAAGAACTCGGGTAACATTCAAGGTTCTTACTCCAAGGGGTCCAGAAGGCCAACGCTCAATCCGCTATGGGCGCCTCTAAAGGTAATTACTCGGGAACTCTGCCTCATAATTTGATTCAGGATAGCCAGGGAGTCGCGCCTTCGACGGGCAGCAAACCATCATTTGATCGTACTTGCTATAACTGTGAAAAACATGGGCATATGAGGAGAGATTATCCCGACCCGCGCATGATGGATTCCGTGTAGCAACAGACTAGAACAGTGGTACCTGCGGCAAATGGTAATAATGGTTGAGGTCATCCACAAGGTGGGCGAGGAGGAAATCAGTGAGGCTGTGGAGATAGAGGAAATGGTAACGTAGGCAGGGGTAACGTGCAACCAGGTAGGCAAGTCGCGCACATAAGAATAGGGCTCAATGTTACAGCTTTCCGGACAAGAATGAGGCAGAGGCATGTGACGTAGTTATCACAGGTACTATTCTTGTCTTTGACCGGATTGCTAATGTTCTATTTGATTAAAGTACTACTTGTTCATATGTATCCGTGCAATTTGGCTCAGAATTTTCTATGATTTGTGAGATACTTTATGCCCCCATCCATGTTTCTACCTTGTTGGAAAGTCTGTCATAGTCACACATGTCTATCGTGCTTGTCCTATTTTGTTTATGGGTTTTCAGACTTGGGCTGATTTGGTGATTTTGGATATGACTGACTTCAATATAATCTTCGGCATGACTTGGTTGTTCCTATGTTGTGCTAAATTTTAATACTAAGTTTATAACACTAGAAATTTCGGGAACGGAAAATTTAGAGTGGGAAGGGGTGTACAAGCCTAAACAAGTTAAGATCATATCTTCCATTCGGGCTAGGATACTATAAGGGGAGGGTTGTTTGTCTTATTTGACGCATATTCGGGATGTTGAGGTTGAGTCTCCATCTATTGAGTCTATTCATGTGGTGTCAGAATTTAGAGAAATGTTTCCTAATGACTAGCCTGGTATGCCTCCTGATAGAGATATATACTTCTGTATTGATTTAGAACCTGGTACTCATCCCATGTCTATGCTTCCATATCGCATGGCTCTGATGGAATTAAGAGAACTTAAGGCTCAAATCCAAGAGCTTCTTGATAAGGGGTTTATTCGACCTAGTGCTTCCACATGGGGTGCCCCAGTTTTATTTGTTAAGAAAAAGGATGGTAGTATGAGAATGTGTATAAATTACCGACAATTGAATAGGGTCACTATTCAAAACAAGTACCCTTTGCCTCGAGTAGATGATCTTTTTGACCAATTCCAAGGTGCATAGGTTTTCTCTAAGATTGATCTAAGATCTGTCTACCATCAGTTTAAAATAATGCCAGATGATGTGCCCAAGATGGTGTTTAGAACCCGTTATGGACACTATGAGTTTGTAGTTATGTCTTTTGTCTTGAATAATGCACCTGCCGCTTTTATGAGTTTAATGAATGGGGTGTTCTAGCCATTCTTGATTCGTTCATCATAGTCTTTATTAATGATATTGGTCTATTCAAAGAGTGAGTAAGAGCATGTCGACCATCTTCATATTGTTGTGGGTGTTCTTGCGAAACAAATGTTGTATGCTAAATTTTCTAAGTGTGAATTTTGGTTGACTTCTGTTGCATTTTTGGGACATGTAGTTTCGAAATAAGGGGTAATGGTAGATCCTCAAAAGATTGAGGCAATTAAGAATTGGGTTTGGCCTAGCTTTGTGACGGAAGTTAGGAGTTTTGTGGGGCTCACTAGCAACTATCATCGATTTGTGAAGAAAATTGCTTCTATCGCCACTCACTTGACAAATTTGACCAAAAAAGAGATACCATTTTAATGGACTGAAAAATGTGAGGAGAGCTTCCAAAAGCTCAAGAATCTTTTGACCACCGTACCTATTCTCGCATTACCACTTGAAGGTAAGGATTTTATTATATAATGTGATGCTTCACATTCTGGTTTGGGTGCTGTGTTGATGCAGGATAAGAATGTTATAGCTTATGCATCACGTCAGTTAAAGGTCCATGAGAGGAATTATCCAACACATGATTTAGAGTTGGCAGCGGTAGTGTTTTCTCTTAAGATCCGGCGATATTACATCTATGGTGTTAAGTGTGAGGTGTTTACTGATCATAGTAGTTTGCAACATGTGTTCTCAAATGGATCAAAATTTGAGACAGCGAAGGTGGATGGATTTACTCAAGGATTATTATGTGACCATTCAATACCATCCTAGTAAGGATAATGTAGTGGAAGACGCTTTGATGTGAAAGGCAGTGAGTATGGGTAGTCTAGCTTGCTTGAGTGTAACCAAGTGACCTCTGGCTAAGAAAATTCAGACCCTGGAATCTAAATTCATACAATTGGGCATCTCAGAAAAAGGTAGGGTGTTAGCTATCATTGAAGTAAGGGGAACATTTATTGAAGAGATCAAGGCCAAGCAATTTGAGGATTAAAATTTGAATGAACTTAAGAATAAAACTGCGATTGGTAAGGCACAAGAGACCACTCTGGATGCGGAAGGTGTGCTCAGTTTTAAAGGATGAATTTGTGTTCCTTGAGTCGATGACTTAATCCAAAAATTGTTGATAGAATCCCATGGTTCGCGATATTCCATTCATCTAGGTGTGACAAAGATGTATCGATATTTGAAGTGAGTTTATTGGTGGCCGTGGAGTTTGTGGCTATATGTCAAAATTGTAAACAAGTAAAGTATGAGCATCAAAGGTCTGCAGGTTTGCTTCAGAGAATGCCAATTCTGGAATTGAAGTGGGAAATGATAGCCATGGATTTCGTGGTTGGTCTTCCCAAGACTTTGGGGAAGTTTGATTCTATTTGAGGAGTGGTTGATAGATTGACTAAGTCAGCCCACTTTATTCTAGTAAGAATAGATTATAGTACTAAACAACTGGCTAAAGTTTATGTGAAAGAGATAGTGAGATTTCATGGGGTGCCCCTCTCTATTATCTCAGACCGGATACCTAATCCACATCCAAGTTTTGGAGGAAATTGCATGATGAATTGGGCACACAACTCACTTTTAGACTGACAGTTAGAGAGGACTATTCAAGTGTTAGAAGACATGTTGAGGGCATGTGTGATTGATTTTGGAGGGCATTGGGATAAGTTCTTACCTTTGTGTGAGTTCTCCTATAATAATAGCTATCACTCCAATATTGATATGGCACCGTTTGAGGCATTATATGGGATGGGATGTAGATCACCCATAGGATGATTCGAGGCTAGAGATGTGAAACCTTTGGGGGTTGATTTGGTGAATAATGCTCAAGATAAGTTGAGGAGTATTCAAGCTAAGCTTCTAGCGGCCCAGAGTAGACAGAAGAAGTATGCGGACCACAAAGTAAGAAACATGACCTTTCAGACTGGGGAGAATATTCTTCTTAAGGTATCACCCATGAAAGGGGTGATGCGATTTGGCAAGAAGGGCAAGCTAAGTCCGAGATACATTTGTCCCTTTGAGGTTTTCGAATGTCTAGGGCCAGTGGTATAGGTTGGAACCTCCTAACCTATCGAGAGTTCCTCCGGTATTTCATGTATCTATCATGAAGAGATATCATGGTGATAGAGATTATTTTATTAAGTGGGACTCAATTGTGATAGACAAGGACCTACAATATGAGGAGGAACCGATTGCAATCCTTGATCGTGATGTGTGCAAGTTGAGAACCAAGTAGATAAAGTCCGTGAAATTTTAATGGAAGCATCGTCCAGTTGAGGAAGCTACTTCGGAAACCAAGAAGGACATGCGAGACAAGTATCCCCAATTGTTTGTCGATTCAGGTACTACTCTATTCTTTCCTTAGCCTATTATTCCTAAGTTTGTAACTCGGGGACGAGTGATAGGGAAATTGGTATCTACTGTAATGACCGGTTCCCGTCATTATTGAAAAGCCAATGGAGAAAAATTTTGTGCTAAAAAACTTTTTCGTAGTAACTAAGATTTCCCAATCTAGTCCAGATTTTGATGAAATCGGAATCAATAAGGTCTAGGAAAATATGGTAACAATTGAAAGATTTAATTATTATTTTGATTACATGAGTTGATAGATAAGACATTAAGGAACCCATACAACTTTACAGAATTGAATTCAGGTGAGTAGAGCTCTCGAAATTGATCTTGGCATGAACGAGTAGTTTCAGAGCGTCATTGGTTGAAGGTTTGTTGTGAAATGGGGGTATTGCAATTATTAAATTTGCTCACTGTTTCATGCAAACTACAAAAGTGGGATTTCTGCCGCCAAGACGGAGCTGCTGTAGCGAGGTGGGTGTCGTCATGGCGGGGCAAATGCGACTTAAAGTCGAAAATAAACCCCAAAAATATTTTATTCTACAATTTTCGAACTTGAGAGCTAAGGAACGAAGCTAGGGGTTTTCTTAACAGTTTTTTACCATTCTTGAGGCTAAAGGTAAGATTTTAACTCCCCGAATCCATTTTTCAATCCGTAGAACGTAATCTAATGAGTAATTATTGATGGGGGAGGGTTTTCATCTAGAATTTATTGTGGAAACAACCTTAATTGGGATTATGGGTTGATCTAGGGTTCATAGGATTGTTGGTAATTCGAGTTATTAGTTAATGTTTATTGATTCCCGTATTATATTAATCATTTGTAGACCAAGAACAAGCAGAATGAATCCGAAAAGGGAAGAATCAAGTTTCTTAGGGGATTCAAGCTTGTTTCGAGGTAGGTGATGGTTGTGATTCTATCATTATGTGATATATGTTTATTCTTGCTTCATTATGATACATATATACATGCAAATGTTGCATTATTGATCACATTAATTGTAAATGAGGATATATGAATGATGAATGCTATGAATCATTACTTGATTGTATGATTATGAGAATGTACTTTGTAATTGTGATTGTGATTGTGGCTTATTGATTGGATCGGGTCTTGTGTTCCAACACAATAACTTGGATCGGTTGCCACGTTCCGACATAATTATCGGATCGGTTGCCACGTTCCGCCAGAATCATTAGATCGGGTACCACGTTCCTGTATGCTAACAGTTTGGGTTTGGGTTCCATGAGAGGACCAATGACTTGATATAACTGTGATAATTGATAATCGTGATGTTGTTCGTTGTTGTAAATGATGATGATATTATATATGTTCGATGTAAGCATGTAATTGTATTGTTGTTTTGACTTATGTATGTTGCACTTAGTGGGATAGCAGTGTGATCCTACTACTACATTGTGGCTGTGTACTGATATTGCACTTTCTCTTTCTTTGTTGAATACAGGGCATCTTCAAGCGGCTATTGACAGACCTCGTTTAGAAATTCAGTGATCGTTGATCGAATTCAAGGGCGAGCCAGTTCTTCCAGGCTGCCATGAGTTCTCTTTCTGTCTATGTCCACATTTCGGACTTGGACTTTCTAGTTAGTTATTAGTTCGGTAGTTTGGGGTTGTAACCCTTCTTGTTTAGACTTTTGGATCTTGTCAGAGTTTTGGTACATTAAATTTCAGGTTCTAGGTGTATTTTACGCATTGTTAGTTTTTTGATCTTTTGAAAGTTTATGGGAACTTCAATTTTAGGTACTTAACATTGTTTCCATAACTTTAAATGCCTTGGTATTTTGTTTAAGTTGGTTTGTTAATTAGTATAAATTGTTCTCCCACCGGAGGGTTAGTGTGGGTGTCAATCCTGCTGGCCTGGGTCGTGACATATATCATGATTAGAACCCAATTTAATTTGTTATAACAAATCATTTATTTTTATTTCAAAAATTAGTGGTACGTTCTATATGTAGTTTATTTCAAATATAAGTACCTAATATTGTAAACTATTTTTATTCTATTCGCATACAGAAGTTAAATTTTAATTATACAGACTAAGAAAAAATGCAATTTGAGTTGTACAGACGTGCATGACTAGAAAATATTCTTGGTTAATGTCAGACTATTATGTCCGCCTTTTTCTCTTGCCAATGGTAGAAAAAAATTACTTTTAATACTCATAAAATAAAATTAGAATAAATAATCTAAATAGATATTCACTTAATATATTAAATTAAAAATAGTTGATAAATTCATAATATATGTGTAGTTCATTTATAATCTAGTATATTGATTAGAAAAAATAACTTATGAAATTGATTAATTATTTATGTAAAAGCCCCAAAAATAAATAAAGTTTTTCAAAGTTTCTTGTATTCTACTGGTAACAATTACCATCTACATGCAAAACTCCACATGTTTTTAGTTTATCACAAGAACCAAAAAGCTAATTATATAAATTAGAATTAACTTCTTTTCATGTGGACCCTGACCAACAATTGTATAGACAAATTTTATTGAGGTTATAACTTTTTAATTAGATAAATTTAAAATAACATTAACAGCAAATAATCAAACAAACATAAATGAGGTTAATAAATTAGGTTATAAAATGACATATTTAAAACTCTGTCATATTTATTTGCATGAAAATAGTCACATTGTAAGAGGAAGAATCCAAACTCTGAAAGGAATCTCAACAACTAAATTTGTCATTTGTTCCTCTTGATAAGAAAGTCCAAAAAAAAAAAAAACAGTCCTAAAAAAGGAAATACAATCAGCAAAAAATATAATTAATATTATAAAAAAGAATTTATACTTATAATAAGTGAAATCAATAATTAAATAATAAAATATATTGCTTAGAACATTGGGTATATCGTTTTTGTTTTCTTATGGAGTTCCAACCCTAACTCAACTATTTATATTTTTAACAAAACCGCAGTAAAATAATACAAAATTTCAGAAAGAAATTTAACAATTTAATTTGTTTTTCAGATAACTTTCAAATGAAAAATCAACATCACATGAAAACTAGTAAAACAAACAACTGAAGAAAAACTATAATGATTGGTAAAAAATTAATGAAACATAATTGAATCAGCACATAAAAACTTACTAGCAATCTGTGTAAAGGATAATAAAATCTCTCCCACGATTAACCAAAGGTCTCGAGTTTGAGTGATGAGGATGAAAAACTTCTTGTAGGTTCATTTCAACCACTTTAATGAACCTACCCAACATGAATTTGAAGTGATCGGACAACTGATAAAGAAAAAAAATTGATTACTTCATGATCTTTGAAATGATAAAAAAAAAAAAAAAAAAAAAAAAAACCTCAGAAACTTAATTTAAAGAAAACAAAAAGGGGATGCAAAGGTTTTAACAATACAGTCAAAATTGTTGAATCCACAAAAAAATAGTTCTAATAATCTATAATTTATATAAATAAATATACTTTATCAAATTAGTAAAATAAATTAAATGTAGAATCTCAGCTTAGTCATTGGAGTACTAGGATTAACCACATCTTTGTCCATAAACATTAGATCAATGGTGTTTTTCACACACATGATGTAGAGACTTCTAATAGGCATTAACTATTGTTTTATGATGGATCTTCGTTCATCAACACTTATTGATTTCTTTGACCTTCAAATTTATTACCATATACATATGTAAATTTATTTATATATATCCATTTTCGTATCCTTGAAATTCATTTCACCTATGAATTCACATGGCCTAGATTTAAATCTGGTCGATAGAATTCTCATGGCCTAGATTTGAATCTGATTGGCCGTCAAATGTCTCACTTTTTCAAAACCCTAAAAAAAGACTTATACAAATGACAATTTTACTAATTTAAAAAAATTGAAGAAATCAACATCACGAATTTTTTGAAGGAAAAAAAAGAAGATAAATCTCAATGATTAATGGGGTTCGATAATTTTAACTTTGTAGAGTCATAACAATAGATCATCAAACAAAAAACTAAAGTGAAATCCTGAATCACAAGGTTTGATCATTCTTTTGATAATATTTTAATGATCATCTATGGATTCCAAGTTGAAGAGATCTACTATATTGGGATGCACTTATGTAGGAAATTGCATTAAAGAAAAGTAGGATTATATAAGCTCAGAAAGGATGCTCTCATTAATACACTGCTTCACTTCTTTTATAATAGTAATAGACTCTAGGTTAAGCAAGTGTAATATCGATAATGCCCACATGTAAAAAGACCAAACAATCCTTTGTTTAACAAATTTATTGAATATCCAACTTTAGGTGTTGTTTTTGCATTTGTTTAAAGGTCCACTTATGGACTTTTTTAGTAAATTATAAATTGTGGGGAATTTTTTATAGATATTGATTGTCTTCTCTTAGGAGAGTTTGAGATCTTGTTTATTAGGCTATTGTTAATTCTTTGCTTTGGTAACACCTTGGAATCGAGGAGGCTAGAAAGGGGCAAAGCTGGAAAGTCACCAGCCCAAAAACTTGGCCATGAGACTCTCCGCAGAGCCCTTTTCAGGCTGTGAAGGGGACCATGGCTCGTTAAAGGACTCGTGAAGACTAGCCAGAAACTTCCTAGGCCAGTGTCCCTCCTACGGAGGCCTAAACGGCCCGTGGTGAGGTTCACTGACTATGGTTGGGGTCGTCAAGTGGCCTACCAGGAAGGGTCCCTCCCTTAGCCACTGGTCAAGAACCATGAAGGCCATAACGGCCCATGGTTCCTTACACAAACCATGAAAGCTGCCGTCAAGTGAGTTTGTCAGCAGTTAAGTCAGGGGCTTTTTGGTCTTTTCCTAATTATTTTAATTCAATACCATGTCGTTTTACCCTTAACCCAAAGCCCTATATAATTACTTTTACCCCCAAAATCACCCAATTTAATTCATCCTTTCAATTTCCCAAAATAAGAACAAGTTCATCTGCCTCAAATATTTCTCTCTCTAGAAGTTTAAAGAAGAAATGTAGGGTTTTAAGATCAAGTCTACTAATCCTCTATTGAAGTCAAGATGTTGGCATCAATATATGATAGTCTTCCTCTATGGAGCTCTTTCCTCCATAGAGCTCCTAAATTCTCAAATTTACAAAGCTAGAAATAACCAATTAAAGTTAGAGTTTTCTTCTATGTCATGCGTTCCTTTCTATGTTGATTTATTTGGTTGTTTTACGAACTATTATGCATGAATTGAGATAAATCCATCTTTTAAAGAAGATTCCCCATGAACCCATGCATAACCCACGTTTTCTAAGTTATGATGATATAATGTGGGTTTTGAATCATTAAAGATGAGTTTATGAAGATATGCATGTTTTTATAAAATTGATGAAAATTGATTTAAGTTGCTTTAAGAGTAAAGCATGAATGTTATTGAGAAAAAAATGATTTAAGTTGTTTTTAGAGTAAAGCATAAATGTTGTTATTATTGTTATGTTGTGAAAGGATATCTCATATATACATGAAAGCATGATTGTGAAAGAGTTCTCTCACATAAGGATTCTTCATGTTGAAAGGCTTTTCTCAACATTAATTTTGATAAATATTTAGTAGGTATTCTAAAGAAACCTAGTTTTGATTCGCTATTTGATGTGCCTTCCATGAAAAATAAGTCAAGTAAAGAATTATAACTATTATGCGGGATTTATGCTTAGCAACAAGAGGATATTACGATGGAAGCTCTCCCGTAGCTAGAGGCCGGCTTTCTAGTAGCAATCTCTTTGCCCCATACCTATGTGCCACCATGGGAAGATTGTTTTTGATAAATGATAATTGTCTCAGATAGACATTAGCTAGTGGATCTACGTAAGCTAGAATTTAAGGTTCTTGCCTTGGCACGTAAGGACACCCCTTTTTGATGTGGGGCAGACATTGGATTCCATGTTATAGCTCACATGATCTTATATGTAGGTTAAGGCTAATTCACACACTAATGATGAACTTAGATTACTTAAAGAAGTATTTCCAAAGTGTTCAAAAGGGAAGTTTTACTTGCATTTGGCCATGACTATTGTGTTGTTTTCTACCCCCTTTCTTATGGTTTTAACTTGGTCTTTACATGAGCATGGCAATGTCCTTTTAGCATGATTTATATCTCTATGCATTTCTATCATACTTGGTATATCTTTGACCTAATGCATACTCTTGCCTACATTCTTATACACATATAGGGTCCGATGCTCCAGGATCACATCCTCATGGCTAGGAGTCACCTCTATCATACTTAGTAGTGGTGAGTCCTAATGTTTCGAGGACCAAACCCTTTATCACTTTTTTTCTTTACTTTTAAGATATTGTATGTGATGTCAGGGTTATGTCCTGGTCACTCTTGATGTAGTAGATGACTATTGAGACAATTTAGTCTTCAGCTTCATTTTTGAGAACTCTTTTATGATATAAACCGTCTTTTAAATATCTTAATTTTTTGATAATCTTATTTATGCATGCTAATTGGCTTATGTAGGGCCTTTCGGTGTCCTATCCACCATGTTACATCTAGGGTCTACCTTGGGTCGCGACAAATCTGGTATTCAGAATACAAGCCACGTCGAGTAGAGTCTTGTTCATAATTTTGAAGTGTGCCACATTTACGAATAAGAGGCTATAAGATGATTAGGAAACTCTATTTCGTTCATTACTCTAAGTCATGCGATAGTGTGTAACTTTATAAGTCCTTTCTCCTAATTTGTATCCAATGTTTTTCAAGAAATGGCCCCTCAAAGAGCATATCTTAGGAGGAATGTGAATGAGAATGTGGAGCAAGAGGATCCTCTACAAGCTCCTAAAGTTTTGGTCGATCCTTCGACATAAGTGACTAATAAATAATTTAGGGTTGCTTTTTTATGTGTTGGCTCAAGACACGACGGCTCAAGACAATAGAGATGATGTAGTCCCCGTGAACCCAAATGTGGGTATGGTGGCATCTAGAGTGAGGAACTTCACTAGGATGAATCCTCTAGAATTTCATGGTTATAAGGTTGAGGAAGACCCTCAAGAGTTCATTGATGAAGTGTACAATCTGTTGATTATCATAGGAGTGACGCCGGTGGAAAAAATAGGGTTAGATGCTTATCAACATAAGGGTGCTGCTCAAGTTTCATTCAACTAATGGAAAGAAGGAAGGGCAGTTGATGCAAGTCCTCTCGAATGGGAAAATTTTAAGGTTGCTTTCCTTGATAGGTTCTTTCGCCTTGAGATGACGGAGGCAAAGGAACTTGAATTTATCAACCTTCGTCAGGAAACATGAGTGTGAAGAAATATTCTTTGAAGTTCATACAATTATCTAAGTATGCTTATACTATGATTGCCGATCCTAGGGAAAGAATGAGTAAGTTTGTTTCTAATGTGTCCGAAATGGTGGTTAAGGAATGTTGTACTTCTATGCTTATCAATAATATAGACATTTTTTAATCTTATGGTTCATTCTCAACAAATAAAATTGGAGAAACTTAGGGAAAGTTCTAGGGAGACATAGAAGGCAAGGACTAGTCATGGTAACTTCTTACATTCGAGGTCCGATGGACATGGTCTTTCTAGATTCTGATAAAGGTTTTTCATTCAAGGTTCCTCCAATTCTCAGGGAGTGATAGTGGATTTTCATTGTCTAATTATGCTAAGTGTGGAAAGAAGCATGAGGGCAAATGTTTAGCCGATATGGATGGTTGCTATGGTTGTTGTAAGAGTGGCCATAAGATAAGGGATTGTCCAATGATCATGACTAAGGGAAGAGAAGGTAAGAAATCTCCTTCTAGTTGTTCAGGTTCAAATCCTCCAAAGTAAAATTGATTCTATGCACTTCATACTCGTCATGAGCAAGAGGGCTCTCCCGATGTGGTTATTGGTATGTTGAAAGTCTTCCAACTTGATGTTTATGCTTTACTTGATCCCGGTGCAACCTTTTATTTTGTGACACCATATGTGGCTATGAGGTTTGATATTCTTCCGTATATGTTGTTAGATCCCTTTTCTGTCTCTACTTCAGTTGGTGATTCTGCTGTGGCTAAGAGGGTCTATAGAAAGTGTCCAGTCTCCTCGCCCTATATAGTCACTAATGTTGATCTTGTAGAGCTTGATATGCTAGATTTTGATGTTATCCTTGGTATGGATTGACTTTATTCATATTATGCTTCTTTTAATTAACCCGAGTAGTCTATTTTCAGTTTTAAAATGAGCCTATCCTAGTGTGGGAAGGGGGAAACTCTATACCGAAAGGTCAGTTTGTTTCTTGTCTTAAAGCTAGAAAGATGATTTCTAAGGGTTGAATCTACCACCTAGTTTGGGTGAAGGATATTGATTCTGAGACCCCTATGCTAGAGTCAGTTGCCATTGTAAGTGAATTTCTAGAAGCATTTCTAGATGAACTACTCGGTATTCCTCCCGAAAGGGTAAAAGACATTGGTATTAACCTTCTCCCAGATATGAAACATATCTCTATTCTTTCTTATCGAATGGCTCCGACAGAACATAAGGAATTAAAAGAGCATTTGAAATATTTGTTGGATAAGGGTTTCTGTAACACCTTAGTCTTAGAAAGAGCTAATTTTGGAAAGAACTAAGCTATAAATAGCTAAATTGAGAAATTAGGCAAGTTAGTCTTCAATTGTGAGTTTTGGGTCAATCTCAAAGACCATAATTTTCAATCCATGATGAGTTAGGTGCCCTATAAGGTTTCAAATGAAAGATCTCTGAGTCCTCTTTCCAATGCCATCGAGTTTGGCAAATTCTGAGTTAGGATGAAGGATATATGACCGTTTGAGTTCAACATGTCCGATAAAAGAAATTCAACTATTTTAAGGAGGGGTATTTTGGTCTTTTCCTTACCCCACTAGTGTAAAACGTTTGGCCCACCTATGTTAAGGGGTCTATTCAGATCAAGTCAATTGGGACTCATTCTAAAACGTTCAAGATAGCTAGGGAAAAGTTCAAGAGGAGAAAATAGAAGTTTCAGAAGTTCTTCAAGATTTCGGGGAAAACAGCCAAGAACTTAGTTCTTTCGAGGTATCTAAGTTCTCATAGTGTTAGGTTCATTCATCCACACACTAATCATATGATTTTTATCCGTAATTTCGTTCTTGAGGTTGAATGATTTAAGTTCTTGAGGTTGTGTATTTCGTTCTTTGATAATGAAATTCTTGTTCAGTTCTTGAGGTGAGAGTTGCGAATGAGTGTTGTTTTTGGTGGGTTTTTGTGTAGATTTTGATGTGATTGTTTTAGATTTAAAAATTCGAAAGAGTATGAGGAAAATTGCTCTATTCCAGATGAGTTAGGGCATGAGATTGAACAAGAAAATTCATCAAATTTTGGGAAGGGCATGGGGCGGCACCACCATAGCGCGTAATCCATCGACCGATGGTTGAGGCCTGGCACGGCATGCCACTCTGTGCACCCCGATCACTGGTTAGTAGCTTGGGGGCTAGTGCCCCACGCCCTTCAGAGTGCCACGGTCACCAGGTTCCCTACCTTTCCAACATTATTTCCATGTGAGTTCCCTCGAATCATACCTATGTTTTCTACTTGATATCCACACATCAAGTCTTCAGTAATCCTTGAGATATCATGCCTATAAAAGTCATAACTCTTGAATTCAAAATTCAAATTCAAGATAGAGTTAAGAGTAAAGTTTGAGGATGTTCTTTGAGTCATTTTGAGAAGACTTTGACAATTGTTTAAAACTTGTTTCTGTAACACCTCAAATTCGAGAAAGGCTAGGAAACGGTTTAGCGTACTTGTGAAGAACCCAAAACTGGACCATGGCACCCTCCATGGAGCCCTAGCTAGGCTGTGAAGAGGACCACAATTTGTCATGGTGCTCGTGACAAGTAAGCTAAACCTACTCCAAACAGGCTCCCTCCCACTGACCCGTGGAGGGCCGTGAAGAGGAAGACAAGTCGTACAAGTGGTCGTGAAGAGGTGTAGTTCAGTAGGGGTTCTCCTCGATCCAATGGTCAAAGGATACAGGTGTCACAACGGTGAGTGATGCCCCACACGGACCGTGAAGACTTTCGAGAAGAGGTTTAATTTGATGTAGTGTTTAGAGTCAACTTCAAAAAATCATAACTTTTAGCACAAAACAAATAAGGTGGCCTATGACCTATCAAATTAAAGATCTCCGAGTCCCCTTTCCATCGCCACCCAATTTACCTAAATTCAAGCTAGGAGTAAAAAGTTATGCCTGATATAGTGAAGCATTGTCTGGCAAAAAATTTCTTCAGACCCGTTTAATGGGCCGTGGTAGTACATGACGGGCCATCATGGCCTCTATGATGCCAATTCGGCAATATTTAGTCAGGAACTTTTGGATTTCCCATAATTATTTTAATTCAATACTATGTCTTTTTTTCTTCTACCCAAAGCCTTATATAGTGATTTTAAGCCCCCAAATCACCGAAACTCAATTCATTCTCTTAAATTTCCATAAGAAGATGAAGCTCCTCCTTTCAAATATTTCGCTCTGTATAAGTTGAAAAAGAAAGCTAGGGTTTCAAAATCAAAGCCTCCTGATCCTCCATTACTTCCAACCTTCAAGGTATGATAGTTTTCATCCATGAAGCCCTTTCTTCCATGGAGTTCCCGAATTCTCCAATTTTGTAAAGTTAGATTCCCCAATTAAGTTAGTGTTTTCTTCAATTGCCATGGGTTCTCTTCAATGTTAGTTCAATTTACTGTTCTATGACTTTTTATACATGAATTGAAGTAACTGAATGTTTTAAGTTGATTTCTCATGAACCCATGCACATCCCATGATTTTGATCATAACCCATGAAAGATGAATTTATGATGATATGCATGTCCTTTTTATGAGATTGGTTTAATAAAATTGAGGATGCAATTACTTTGAAAACATGTTGAAGCTTATGAATAATTGAAAAGAATGCATGTTTCATGAAAGTATGCTTATGACTCAAGAATGCTTATAGATGAGATTGCCTATATGTTCCTTGAAGCTTGGGCACATGACATGAATGACATATAGATGTGTCTTTAATGCTTTATGGACAATTTTCCTATCTTAGGTCTTGATTAGTATCGTATTTGGATATGACATCAATGATTATAGGCCACGATTTCAAAACTATTTACATTAGTATTAGGGGCATCTCTAGCATGAAGTGAATTCCTATGGGCCTTAAAAGTTATTATGACACGTGTCTATTTGCTTCAAGGGTCCTGGATATGTAACTGCTCAAGATATCATCTTTCCACCTTATGTGGAAATCATTCACAATACACCACATATAGCTAGATTAATGGAACCAATTGATTTTTGTATTGGATTACAAATAGAGAGAAATCATGGATATCTTATAAAAATGCCACATAATATTCAAGATGGAAGTTATCCTACAGATATTGTATTTATGCTTGTTCAAAACGCGAATCATAGTATTCATTGTTATGGGAATAGGAATGAAAAACAAGAGATACTTTTATTGAACTATGGACAAATGGAAGTTTAACTACGAAAAGGTCATGGACAGTGAAATATTTTCTCATGCATGTCTAAGGAGCTATCCTCTGATAAGACAAGTGGCGACTACCCATGTCATTTAAAGATAAGACAAGTTAAGACTAATAACTACTCTGTGGGATTTATGCTTAGAACCGAGAGGATATTAAGATGGAAGCTCTTCCGTGTTGAGGTTGGGTTTTCTTGTAGCAATCTCCTTATCCCTTACATATGTGTCCCTATAGGATGATTTTATAAATAGACATTAGCTAGTATATCCAGTAAGCTCAGATTCATGGTTCTACCTTGGCAACTAGGACAACTCTTTTTGGTGTGGGAGACACTAGGGATCATGTTATAGCTCACATAAGTCTTTATTTCGATTAAGGCTAATTCCTGCAATAAATAATGAATTTTGGTTACTTCAATAAGTGTATCTCATGTGCTCAACAATGATTTTACTGAATTGATCATGATTACGATTATATTTTCTTACCATCTTATCTTAGGTTTGACTTGGTCTTTGCATATCATGAAAATCTCTGTTTTTGTATGATTTCATACTTTTATGCATGACCATCATTCTTAGTGAATTTTTGTACTAACGCATACTTTTGCATACATTTCCCCAAACGTAGGGACTGACCTTACAAATTTGCACACCCGTGGCTACGGATCCCATATAAAAGATTGAAGTTTTGGTGATTCCTCATATTCCGAGGACTGAGCTTGATTTCCCTTTTGTCTTTAATTTTTGTTTTAGAACTTGATATACGGGCTACGCCCTGATAAACTCTTATGTACTAGATGGCTTTTAGATGATATTTAGATTTCTTCTTTATTTCTATAAAACTCTTTGAATTGAAATTGTCTTTTAATTCTTTTAAACTCTATTATATTGTATGACATATTATAAGTCTCTTGTATTGGGCATCTAGGGATCTTATACGCCATGTTTCTCCTAGGGGCTACCTTGGGTCATGAGAAACATGGTATTCAGAGCACAAGGTTTATAAAAGTCCTAGGAAGTCTCATAAGCCACGTCAAGTAGAATCTTGTTCATGAGTGTGAAGCGCGCCACATTTATGAATGACACACTATAAGATGTTTAGGAAACTTCATTTCTTTCATTACTCTAAAGTCATGCAATAGAATGTAAC
The DNA here is from genome assembly GCA_035578085.1 of Solanum pinnatisectum. NCBI lineage: Eukaryota > Viridiplantae > Streptophyta > Magnoliopsida > Solanales > Solanaceae > Solanum > Solanum pinnatisectum. The sequence goes on along the minus strand of JAWPEI010000013.1, from coordinate 1,704,872 downwards.
TCCTTATTTATGATTTTCAGAATATGCCTCTGGAAAGGAATCTTGTGTGAAGGTACAAAAATGTTCGTGAAAATGTGAGACTAGAGGTTCCCCATGCGGCGGTCAACCCTTTGGCCGAGAAAGTGACTAATGATGACTTTCGAACCGCATTTCATGCATTGGCCCAAGGTATGATGGCTCAAGCAAATAAAGAGGTTGTGGCTCCCGTGAACCCAAGGGTGGGACCAGAGGAAACAAGGGTGAGGGACTTGATTAGCATGAATCCTCCAAAATTTCTTGGGTCTAACAATGAGGAAGATCCTCAAGAGTTTATTGATGAGGTGTATAAGGTGTTTATGATCATGGGAGTGACACTGGTGGAGAAGGCGGAATTGGCTGCTTATCAACTCAAAGATGTTGCTCAAGTTTGGTTCAACCAATAGAAATAAGAGAGGGAGGTAGATGAGGGTCCTCTTAATTTGGAGAAATTTAAGGTTGCTTTTTCTAATAGCTTATTTCCCCTTGAGACTAGAGAGGCAAATGTACTTGAGTTCATTTGTAAAACTCCAAAAAAATTTTGAACTAAGACTCCAACCATCCTTCATTGTGAGTAGGATATTACCAAGGAATTTAAAATTTCTTGAGTGTTAAGGTCACTAGATGTAGCACCTCGAGTTCAAAAAAGAACTAAAGAGAGTTCATTCTAGTTATTTGTAAATTCTTTGAAGTTTTGGGTCAAATTCAAAGACCATAACTTTTAGCACATAATGCGTTAGATGGCCCATAAGATATCAAATGAAAGGTATTTGAATTATCTTTTCAATGCCACCAAATTTGCTAAGTATTGAGTTCAGATGAGTGAGATATGCCCTTTTGAAGACAGCATGTCCATTTAAGAAAAGTTACCTCAAAATATGAGGGGTATTTTGATCTTTTCCTTACCCAATCAGATTTAATTCATTTTTAGTAAGGTTTTAGGAGTCTAACTGATTAGGTTATGTTTTACAATCCTAATCTACACTGAGGGTTTTAGTTGATAGTTCAAGAAGAGAAAAGAAGAGAAAAGAGGAGAAAAGAGGAAAGGATCAAAGCATTCGTTGAGGTTCATGAGTTTTGTTGCGGATTTTTGCCAAGAGTTTGATCCCTAAGAGGTACGTAAGTTTCCATAGTGATGGGTTTGCTCACCCACACTCCAATCATGTTATTTTCAACATAATTTCATTCTCAAAAGTGGAAGAATTTGAGTTTTTGATAAGTGTTCTTGAAATATTGTTTGTGTTCTTGAATTAGAATGGGTTTGATAAGTTCTTAAGGTAATCATCATGATATTAAGAGTTTTTTTTATTAGATTCTTATGAACTTACATTGGGTAATTTAATCTAAGGAAAACTTGAGAAAAGAAATCTATTAGAAACGATTTAGGATCAAAAAACGAGAGATGAAATTCGTCAAAATTTGCCTGGGGAGAGGCTGGGGTGGTGCGCCCTAGATGTGCTAGTGGGGATGGTATGGTGACCCAGTAGTGCACTAATAAGCAGCCTCTGAAGTTAAGGGGCTGGCGGCCTGCACCAGGAATGTGCCAAGGTCGCCTGCGCCCAGTCCTTTTCCGTCAGTTGTCCCGTTTGAGTTCCTTTGATGTGTATCTTCACCCTTTTTGATTATAACTACTCTAAAATACTTTTAAACACCTAAAAATAATTCATAACATGAATCATAACCTCAAATTTATAATTCAAATTCAAGGTAGAGTTAAGAGTTAAGTCTAGAGAGTTCTTTCGAACATTTTGAGAAAGTCCATTTGAGAACTTTTAAGGAGTCTTCTACATTTTCTAATAACTTGTTTCAAGACTCGATCAAGTGAGTATACAAAATGAGTAGAATGTATTCATGAGTCTACATTATCATCACGAGATCCTTCATATTCATATAATGAATCAGAACTCTTGAATTCATAATTCAAATTCAAGAGAGAGTTAAGAGTTGAGTTCAAGGAAGTCTTTGAATTCAGTTGTGAATCCTTTGAGATCAACTATCGACTTGAACTATGTATTGAGGAATTAAGTAGGAGAATGAGAAAAGTTGTATACATGAGTTCCATAATGTTCTTTATACCCTTGAGTCGAGTCGTTCATGCTCATATATTTTGCATGAACTCCATACATTGAGTATCTTCGAGAAGAGTAGCATCTTCAAGTTCTATGTCTTTGAGCATTGAGTTTCTAATCCTTTCGAGATTATATTCCTAATCATAGTACTATAACATATTACCCATGAAGTCCTTGAGTTGAGTTTTTCATGTCCATAATTGCGCATAAACCCTGTGAGTTGAGTATTCTTGAAATGAGTAGTATCATTGAAGTTCTTGAGTTCCAAGTACTGAGTTCTATCTATGGCAATTGAAAACCTTAGTCGTTCACATCCATAATTCAGCATGAACCCTATTTTAAGAAGTCTTTTTACAAATTGTTTTAAAACATATTTTAAAGACTTGAGCAGTGAGTTGAGGAAGAGTAGAGCTGAATTCCTTTTCTTTAAAATGATATATGGGAACTAAGTATTCCCAAGAGTAAATGTTTTTACGTTTAAGATTAGAGGAAACTGAGATTTCCAAAAGAGTTTTGAGCAGTTTGAGTACCATCTCTTTTAAGAGAAAGATTTTTTAGTAATTACCTCAAACCACAAAAAGAGGAAATGTTTTCTTTAAAACACAATAAGCCAAGTATATTTCGGGAATAGTATTAAGCACCAATATGGGGGAGAGTACAGATAACTCACAACCCCCATAAACAATGTAGCAAACGTGGGTAGAAAGTGTCATACTTTTTAGATGATTCCTTAATGCTTTTAGCATAGATTAGTGTATCCACTTAGTAGTAGGTTCTATACCCCGACAAACTATAGGACGACAATGATAGCATGATGCAAGATGATGTATCATCATATAGCTCATATTTGATGTAGCCTCATCCCTCCTTGATGAAATGACAAAGATCAATTAGGCTTGGTACACTCAAGAGGACCAAGTTTCTCCCTTAACTTTCAAGATGACAAAAAAGCAACTTGACAAGGAGAAAGAGACGGATGATAATATTAGCAAAATGATGTCCCAAATGGAGTTGTTGCAAAAATCAAGTTGTAGGAAAGGTTGGTGAACCCAAAGAGGTTAGAAAAATATTTAGACTTGATAAGGGTTCTAACCCGAGTTACTTAAACGAGGGTGGGAATCAAGGTTGGAACTCGCATAAGGAAGAGGAGCGAAGACAATACTATCAAGATTGGTCTGAACAAAATGATCCTTGGAAGAGAGAAAAGAGTCATGAAGAATACCACATGCAATCAAGTGACATCCCAAGATCAAAGGGTAGTTCGACTATCTTAAGAGTGGATGAATTGTTGTCGCATATCCTAGATAAGGTTGAGGGATCTGATGACATGCTTAAAGAGATGAAGTATGATTTCTCCTCATTGAATTATAGAGTAAATTCTCATGTGGATGCAATCAAACAACTTAAGGGTTAATTGAGCCTACTTTCATAGCAATTGGTACCCAAAGTATTTGAAAGGGGTGAAACAGAGTGTGCAACAACTTTTAGGGACGACTACGGTAAAGACATGGTGGTGGTGACTCGAAGTGGGAAGATAGCGGTTGGTATAGCAAAATACTCATAAAGAAGAGCAAGATCTCGATAAGGAGGAGAATCCCATGAAAGCACCGAAAAATGATATTCTCAAAAATAAGGTGGAAAGTCCTAAGCAAAGCCCCACCATAGAGATGCAAAAAGCTAAATAAAAGCGTACCTAAACTCCAAAGTAAGTGCAACCTCTTCCCAAGATAGCTCCCCCATTTGCTCAACGTCTCAAAAAGAATAATGAGGATGAAAAAATTCAAGAAGTTCCTATCCTTGTTTAAGACACTTTCTATAAATCTTCCTTTAGTGGAACCATTATTGGAGATGTCGTGGTCTGCAAAATTCATGAAGGAGGTGGTCACCAAGAAGAGAGACATGGACTTCAAAACAATCGACGTGTCTTACAATTGTAGTGCCATTATGACTAGCGAGATAATTCCAAAGAAGGAGGATCCGGGGGCATTAACTATACCATGTGCCATTGGTGTGCTTCAATTTTCTAAAGCTTTGTGTGAAATGGGGGCAAGTATAAATTTGATTCCCTAAGTAATCTTTAAACAACTTGGGTTGGGTGAATCGAAATCCACACCAATGCGGCTTCTAATGGCCGACCTATCGATCAAACACCCTATTGGAATACTCTATGACATATTGGTGAAGGTTGATTGATTTATCTTTCTAGCTGATTTTGTTATTATTGATTGTGAGATTGATGCTGAAATTCCCATTATTTTGGGAAGATCATTTTTAGCAACTGAGAGTGCACTAATGGATGTTGAAAGCGGGGAGTTAAAGTTTCAGGTGAACGAAGATGAGGTCACCTTTAATGTATGCAAAACAATGAAACACCCGAGTGATATTCATGTGGTTTAAACGATTGATGTAATTAATGAAGTGTCGCTAGTGTAAGCGAGTTGATGTGTATGAGTGAATCTCTTAAGGCAGTTCTTTCGAATTATGATGAGACGTTAGTTCAAGCGTATGCTGAAGTGGTAGCTTCTCTATCGGGAATAGGTGAATACTTAAGGAACCCATTGAAGCTAGACATTGATCTAATGAATTGAGAAAATCCTCCCGCCAAACCATCCATGGAGGAACCACCAAAGCTTTAGTTGAAAGTGCTCCCTCCTCATCTTCGATATGCATTCTTGGGGGCAAATAACACCTTGCCCATTATCATTACAGCTGACTTGCTTTAGTGGTAAGTAAAATTGCTTCTTTAGGTGTTGATAAGGTACATCAAGGCTATAGAGTGGACTATCACTGACATTGTGGGTATTCCACCCGGCATTTGCACTGACAAGATTCAACTTAATAGTGAGTGCAAATCGAGTGTCGAACTTCAAAGGAGATTGAACCCACCTATGCAAGAGGTGGTAAAAAGGAGATAATCAAGTGGTTGAATGTGGCTGTGATTTACCCGATTGTGGATAGCAAATGGGTGAGTCTGGTGCAATGTGTACCCAAAAAAGGTGGCATCACGGTAGTCCCAAATGAAAAAGGGGAAATTGTTTCTATGAGACCGGTAATTGGATGGAGGTATGCATGGACTATCGGATGTTAAATTCTTGGACTAAAGAAGATCACTTTCCCATGCCTTTTATGGATCAAATTGTTGATTGATTTTTGGAGCGCGGATGGTATTGTTTCTTGAATGGTTATTTCTGGTATAACCAAGTCTCTATTGCACCGGAAGATAAAGAGAAAACCACTTTCACTTGTCTTTATGGAACTTTCGCTATAAAAAGGATGCCTTTCAGGTTATATAATGCCCCGGCGACATTTCAATGTTGCGTCTTATCTATTTTCACTGACATGGTGGATGATTCAATGAAATTCTTCATGGATGACTTCTCAGTTATGGGCGATTCTTTTGAAACTTGTTTCGCACACCTTGGGTAGGCCCTTCAAAGGTGCATGGAAACCAATTTAGTCCTCAAGTGGGAGAAATGTCACTTCATGGTTAAGGAAGTTATAGTTTTGGGTTACAAGGTATCACACAAGGGGTGGAGGTCGACAAGGCCAAGATTGAGGTAGTTGAGAAGCTACCTCCACCAATATCGGTAAAAGATATTCGTAGTTTCATGGGACATGCAAGTTTTTAGTGGAGATTCATCAAATACTTCTCAAAAATTTCACACCCATTGTGCAAGCTTTGGGAGAAGGAGGTGAAATTTAGCTTTGATGACCCATGTATGGCAGCCTTTAAGTGTTTAAAAGAGAAATTAATATCTACCCCGATGATTATTAGCCCTGATTAGTTTGCACCTTTTGAAGTGATGTGTGATGCAAGAGCGCAACATGATACCAATTTTGGGGGTAAGTGCGGAATTTGGGCTATGTTTAAGTTTATCATAGTCTTTTATCAATTAAATGCTTTTTTGTAAAATTCATCTTCTTTTTCTTTCTTATGTAAAATTATTTGGGCTCCTTCTATTAGCAATTTTAAGTATTGTATGTCTTGTGTTTTAAGGTATTCTTCTAAATACGTTTTTATGATATTTTCCCATGAATCTATTTCAATCATAACTTCTTTCCAAAGTTGAAAATATTCTTCATTTATCATAATTTAATCACTATTGTAGTCTGAGTATATGTCTAAATAATCATTATGGTCATATAATTCTTGTATTATTTCTCTTATGTTATCAAACCAATTTTGTCTTAGTAAGTTATTCATTTCTTCTTCTTCGTATTTCATTATTTTTTCCCATATTATTTTCTTTATGCTAGGTTCAGTTATTTTTTCTAATATTTTAAAGATAAGTATCTTATAATTATCTTCAAAATAGCTATTATTAATTATCGCAGAGGTATATTAGCAATATCCATTAATGTTAATATTTTTATCTTATCGATTTTAGCAATTTATTAATTTATTCCCGTCTTCCATGTCTACCATATGGTAATCTTATGATAGCTTATTATGATCTAGAGTATTCATTTTTATCATCCGGTCACTACTAGCATGATACCTTTTTTCAGATACTATCTTCCTAAACAGCGCATCAACACTTAGGTACTCCCCTAACACGGCTTCTCTTGCCTTCAATGGTTTCCCATTTTTGGATGCATAGTTCTAGAAGTCTTCTCCTACTTTTCTCTATGCTAGCAAACTAGATAATAAATATTGAATAATTCTAATTCATAATAACAATCATAATCATATCACATAATATTTATTATTGGTATTTCAGCTTTTCCTTGAGCATATTTACAATCTATAATATGTTCTTTTTGGCTAATTATGTAAAATTCCTCTTTATTTCTTTTAAATGGATTTTTTATTAATGGCATACTAAATATCTTTTCTACACTTAAATCAATTTCTTTTCCTTTTACTTTTTCAAATATATTATTATCAAAAATTATTTTTTGTTCAGAGTAATCATCTGTTGTATATTCTTCTCTTATAATTTCTATATTTTCTTCAGTCATCTAATTGTTCTATTTCATTATTTATTTCATTATCTGTCTGATATTCTTCTTCATTTTCAGATATTTCATAAATACTATCTTCACTTTCTAATTCATAGTCTAAGTATTCTAATTGTAAGCAAACTTCTTCTTCTATAATTATTTACGATATTTGTTTTTATTAGTATTTTTGGTATTTTCTGATCTTTTGCAATATGTCCTAATTTTCCACAATTATAACATTTACATTCACTTATACTTTTCTTTCTTCTATATGGTCTTTTAGATTTTGTAAAATATCTTTTTCTTGGATTTCTATATTTATGTTTTATTTTCTTATAATTTTTAAACCTTTTCTTTTTATGTTTTTTATAATATTTATCATCGCAACCAAATTGTGGTGCTATCTTATCTTTACAACATGCTAAATTTTTTATTATTGTTTTTTCCATTTTTATATTTTCTCTATATTGTTCACATGTATTTGCATACCATTGTCTTACAAATTTTATTCTAGCTCCTAATGTATCATGTAATTTTGCTTCTTCCCATGCTTTTATTATTTTTGAACTAAATGGTTCTGGTAGTTTTGTAAAATATAAATGTCTTATTCCTGGACTTTCTTGTGTATTATATACTCCTTTATAATAATATTCTTTATATGCACAAGTATATTCATCTAAGTAACACATGTTACATATTCCTAATTTATTCATTAAATTTCTGTTTATAATTTTATCTTTATTTCGTTCTTCTTCCTCTGTTGTCATACTACTAAATTCATTTCTTATAGCTGTTTCATATTTATAAAGTATATCCATTACTGATGTTGTTTCTCTAGCTTGTATATCCTTACTTGTTCTTAATGTCTTTTTACTTTCCTCTGGTATAATATAGTCCTTCGTCATTCCTATCTTTATCACCGTAATTACTGGTTTAATTTCGTCGAATAATATTTCTGCTGTAGCTGAATAAAATCTTACATAGAATAATTGTCCTTTAGTAACTCGTTTATAATTCATAAAAGCTTGATGTAATTCTGGTATTAGGCTAAGTTCATCTCCTGTAATTGTATATACAGTTGATATAAGTCCATAAGAGTAACATGTAGCTACTAAGTTTGGTTTGGTACCTGGTAATGCAATTAGTTTGTTATAATTTTGTAATTTCTGGGTAATATATCCCTGATGGTTTTTTAATTTTTCCGGATTTTCTATAGGTTGTGTATTTAGGTATTTTTGGATTTTCTCAATGTTTTCAATATATGTCCGGGTTATATGGTTATATGTTTTCTTGGCTTGGTTAAGTGAGGTTGCATATGTATGTATTTGTGGAGGTATGAATAATTCATTCTTTTGTATATGGGGTGGGGCATAAGGCTTTTCAAATACCTTATTCAAGTTGAAGTTTTTTCTTTTTGTAACAGTAGTAAATGATTCTTGTGTATTTTCTTTAGATGTACCTGCAATATTAAGTAAATTGTTAGTAATTTGGGATTTTAGTTGTTTCCCAACGCGTCACCTTCTAGGTGCAGTTGTTTTAAGTGCTCCGACTGCACTACTAGCTCTGGTTTTTTATTGTGGTCCGTCTCCACATATTTTGTTTCCATAACTGATACTCTGTTGTTGAGCATCTTAAGTTGTTCCAATATTTCGTTCATAAGTACTGTATTTGTAAGTTCTTCTTCAAAGTCTGTTTGCACAGCTTTGTCTTGATAAGTAATCTGCAATAACATTCTTGTCAGTCTTAATTACTTCAATAGTAAAAGTAAAGTTTAAAATATTTAGTACCAATCTTCTAATTTCTTTTGTAGTAACTGAGTCTTGTACCTTTCTTGTTAACCACCATTTTACTTGTGTATTATCTGTTCTAACAATAAATTTGTTATACACAATATATGGTTCAAATGCTAATAAACATTTATATAATGCAAATAATTCTTTTCTATTAATTTCCCATTTTCCTTCCGTTTCCGTAAATGTTCCTGAGTAATATCTACAATGATGTTCTGTTTTCTCATTTTCATATTTATATTTTAATACTCCTCCATAATTATTTTCACTTGCATCTGATTCTACTATATAATTGAATTTTCTATTTTCATCTGGAAAACATAATTTTGGTAATTTTTTGCATTGTTCTTTTATCTTTTGTACTTGCTTTTTATCTGTGTCATCATAATTATATTCAACATCTTTTTTCAGTTTCTTTTGTAACGGTTTTAAATATTCTGCTAGTTTAGGTATATATTCATAAACATAGTAGAAGAATCTGGAATAAGTCTAAGTAAAAATAAAGCAGAAATAATGAAAAATCAAATAGAATTCTTAGGAATACAAATAGATAAAAATGGAGTAAAAATGCAACAACATATAGTACAAAAAATTATAAATTCAGAAGAAATATTAGATACAAAAAAGAAATTACAATCATATCCATTACTGATGTTGTTTCTCTAGCTTGTATATCCTTACTTGTTCTTAATGTCTTTTTACTTTCCTCTTCTAGATTTAAGAACCATAATTTTACTTCTCCTATAAATGTTCTTTCTATGTATCCTGGTACTTCTATTATATTAATTTTATTGTCTATTATTTGTTTTGCTATGTATCCTATCCATAATTGTATGGTTTGATTTATATCTGTTACACAATCTAAGTTTAAGTATTCAGGTTGTAAATTTATTTGTTTAGGATTCCATTTCTTTATATTTAATCTTTTATTCCATAATGTTTCATATCTATCTGAACTTGTATAATCTCGTGTATATATCTGTGGTTTTTCATGTTTTGGATATGTTCTTCTTGTACTAGATTCTCCTGTTTCTTTCATTTTTAGTCATAATTTATTTCTACTTCCGTATTTTCTATTAATTTTTATTTTCCATATTTTCTGCTTTCCATAAATCGTATATGTTTCACTTATTTCTGAAGTTTGGTCTACTTCCATATCTTCTTCTATAGTTTCTATGTGTACTTCATTTTTATTTTGATTTTCTACTTCTGTTTTTCCTGTAATTTTTTCTTTATATTTTTGTATTTCTGTTAATAATTTATTTTCTTCTTCGTGTTCCTGCTGTTTCTCATATATTTCTTTTAACATTTGTAATTCTTTTTCTAATTCTTTTATTCTATTATTTTTGTATTTGTTATTTGTTGTATTTTTCTTCATTTTCAATCTTTATTTTTCTATTTCTTTTGTCTATCTATTTCTTCATTTTCTCTTGCTATTCTTACCATGGCTGTTAGACTATCTTCTAGTTTTAATTCTTCTTTTTCTAGCATTAAGTATAATTGGTCACCTATTTTTTTATATCTTCTTCCTAAGTTTGAGAAAATTATCTTTATTTTTAATCCGTCATAATTTTCATATGTTTTTTCACTTACTGCAAATTCTTCCTTATTCATTTTATGTATGTATTAATCTTTGTTTTAGCTTAGTTATAAACTTATATTCTAATATTGATACCTGTGTAATTAGTTTATCTAATCTATGGTTGTCTTCAGTAGTTTTGTTAATTTGTTTATTCAATCTTTTATATTCTACATATAAGTTTTTTAAGTCATGTTTTATTTGTTTATACGTCTGAGTGTTTTTATAAGGTCTTCTCATTATTTTCTAATTTTATTAGTCCTATGCTCTGATACCAATTTTGGGGGTAAGTGCGGAATTTGGGCTATGTTTAAGTTTATCATAGTCTTTTATCAATTAAATGCTTTTTTGTAAAATTCATCTTCTTTTTCTTTCTTATGTAAAATTATTTGGGCTCCTTCTATTAGCAATTTTAAGTATTGTATGTCTTGTGTTTTAAGGTATTCTTCTAAATACGTTTTTATGATATTTTCCCATGAATCTATTTCAATCATAACTTCTTTCCAAAGTTGAAAATATTCTTCATTTATCATAATTTAATCACTATTGTAGTCTGAGTATATGTCTAAATAATCATTATGGTCATATAATTCTTGTATTATTTCTCTTATGTCATCAAACCAATTTTGTCTTAGTAAGTTATTCATTTCTTCTTCTTCGTATTTCATTATTTTTTCCCATATTATTTTCTTTATGCTAGGTTCAGTTATTTTTTCTAATATTTTAAAGATAAGTATCTTATAATTATCTTCAAAATAGCTATTATTAATTACTGCAGTAGGTATATTAGCAATATCCATTAATGTTAATATTTTTATCTTATCGATTTTAGCAATTTATTAATTTATTCCCGTCTTCCATGTCTACCATATGGTAATCTTATGATAGCTTATTATGATCTAGAGTATTCATTTTTATCATCCGGTCACTACTAGCATGATACCTTTTTCGATACTATCTTCCTAAACAAAAGCATCAACACTTAGGTACTCCTAACACTTCTCTTGCCTTCAACGGTTTCCCTTTTTTGGATGCATAGTTCTAGAAGTCTTCTCCTACTTTTCTCTATGCTAGCAAACTAGATAATAAATATTGAATAATTCTAATTCATAATAACAATCATAATCATATCACATAATATTTATGGTTGACAGGAATTAACTGCTTTAGCTAAACATGATCATTAATTCATATAGTTTATAATCATAATTCATAACATAAATCATAACTAATTATTACTATAATTATTACTAAGTATAGATCATAAAAGGTATATAGTCATACCTCAGTAGTTTTTGCTAAGTCTTTCTCCATTTGGGGAATTTTAAGTAATTTTTATTGAAAATATATATTTTTACAAAGCTGGAATATTAGAAATGTAAGAGAGAGATGTGGTGAGATTTTTCGGATTGTCTTTACAAATAAAATCCTATCTATATATACTTACAAACTAAGGATCTATGTTGCAAAATCAGAAAGTTAATTACAAAGTAAGTCCCTAAATATTTACATCTTAGTCCCCGACATAAGTCACTTTCTTCTTTATCTTCTTTGTCTTCTTCTTATCCTTTTATCTTGACTTTTACATAAAGTTGATTCCGATAATTGTTGCTTCTTTAAGTTTTATCCGTCCACTTGGTTTTGTCTTCACATGGTGTTGCCCTAATTTTTCAAAAAAAGTAGATTCCTTGATAATTGAGTCTTTTTTATCTCTTGGTCGTCCACTTGTCTTCTAATCTATATCGACATCTGGTATGTAGTTGTTTGTACCGCTGCATCTGCTACATTCATGTTCCGTATACTTTCTTCCAATAAGTTTGCAATACTGATCTAGGCTATCTTCTGAAATAAATCCCTTTCTAATTGCTTTTGTCATAGGTTCTTGCTCTGGTTTAAGTAATGTCAAGGCCCAATTTTTCACTTCTAATTTGTCCATATATCTTAATTCCTTTGCTGTGGAGTAGATTAATAAGTGATTCCTTGAACAATACTTCCATATGTAGTTTGTTTCATCATAGACATTTGATAATTCTGTCAATATTGTGCTAAGTCCAATAATACGTTTATTTGCGTAAAACTCTGGTAACTCTGCTTTTTGTATAACTGGTTGAGCTGTAATTTCCTCTGGTATAATATAGTCCTTCGTCATTCCTATCTTTATCACCGTAATTACTGGTTTAATTTCGTCGAATAATATTTCTGCTGTAGCTGAATAAAATCTTACATAGAATAATTGTCCTTTAGTAACTCGTTTATAATTCATAAAAGCTTGATGTAATTCTGGTATTAGGCTAAGTACATCTCCGTAATTGTATATCTGATTGATATAAGTCCATAAGAGTAACATGTAGCTACTAAGTTTGGTTTGGTACCTGGTAATGCAATTAGTTTGTTATAATTTTGTAATTTCTGGGTAATATATCCCTGATGGTTTTTTAATTTTTCCGGATTTTCTATAGGTTGTGTATTTAGGTATTTTTGGATTTTCTCAATGTTTTCAATATATGTCCGGGTTATATGGTTATATGTTTTCTTGGCTTGGTTAAGTGAGGTTGCATATGTATGTATTTGTGGAGGTATGAATAATTCATTCTTTTGTATATGGGGTGGGGCATAAGGCTTTTCAAATACCTTATTCAAGTTGAAGTTTTTTCTTTTTGTAACAGTAGTAAATGATTCTTGTGTATTTTCTTTAGATGTACCTGCAATATTAAGTAAATTGTTAGTAATTTGGGTTTTTAGGTGTTTCCCAACGTCACCTTCTAGGTCTGGTTGTTTTAAGTGCTCCGACTGCACTACTAGCTCTGGTTTTTTATTGTGGTCCGTCTCCACATATTTTGTTTCCATAACTGATACTCTGTTGTTGAGCATCTTAAGTTGTTCCAATATTTCGTTCATAAGTACTGTATTTGTAAGTTCTTCTTCAAAGTCTGTTTGCACAGCTTTGTCTTGATAAGTAATCTGCAATAACATTCTTGTCAGTCTTAATTACTTCAATAGTAAAAGTAAAGTTTAAAATATTTAGTACCAATCTTCTAATTTCTTTTGTAGTAACTGAGTCTTGTACCTTTCTTGTTAACCACCATTTTACTTGTGTATTATCTGTTCTAACAATAAATTTGTTATACACAATATATGGTTCAAATGCTAATAAACATTTATATAATGCAAATAATTCTTTTCTATTAATTTCCCATTTTCCTTCCGTTTCTGTAAATGTTCTGAGTAATATCTACAATGATGTTCTGTTTTTTCATTTTCATTTTTATATTTTAATACTCCTCCATAATTATTTTCACTTGCATCTGATTCTACTATATAATTGAATTTTCTATTTTCATCTGGAAAACATAATTTTGGTAATTTTTTGCATTGTTCTTTTATCTTTTGTACTTGCTTTTTATCTGTGTCATCATAATTATATTCAACATCTTTTTTCAGTTTCTTTTGTAACGGTTTTAAATATTCTGCTAGTTTAGGTATATATTCTCTTACTTGATTTACTAATCCTAAAAAGGATTGTAATTTCTTTTTGTATCTAATATTTCTTACGAATTTATAATTTTTGTACTATATGTTGTTGCATTTTTACTCCATTTTTATCTATTTGTATTCCTAAGAATTCTATTTGATTTTTCATTATTTCTGCTTTATTTTTACTTAGACTTATTCCAGATTCTTCTACTATGTTTATGAATTTTTCTAATAATTTTATATGTTCATCATATGTCCTTGAGTATAAGAGTATATCATCTATATATACTATACAATTTTCTAATTTTGTGAAATATATATCCATAAAATGTTGAAATCTACCTGGTGCATTTTTATATCCAAATGGTAATACATTCCATTCATAAAATCCTTGTGGTACTGTAAATGCTGTTAATTTCTTAGATTCTTCTTCTAACTTTAAGTGATAAAATCCTGATTTACAATCAAATTTACTAAAATAATTATATCCTTGTATTTGTCTTATTTTTAATATTTTATTTGGAATTGGATAATTATAAGTTTTAGTTTTTGCATTTAAATTTCGATAATCTATAACCATCCTACTTTTCCCTCTTTTTTGTTCACTATGTTTGTTAACTATAAATGCTGGGCTTGTATGTTTACTATTACTTTCTTGTATATATCTTTTTTCTAATAATTCTGTTATATGCATTGTAAATTCTTTTAAATCATCAAAATTATATTTTAAGGGTTTCTGAGTTATTATACTATTTTCATCTATTAATTCTATTTTTACAGTAATTTTATGTTTATTCCATCCTTTTAATGGGTCTTCACTATATAATTGTTCTAGTCTATTTTTTATTGGACTTAATTTATCTATTGTGAATACTATGTATTCTATATTGTTAGTATTATTTGGCATATTTTCTAACTTTTGTGTAATATTTTCACTTCCCTTTATCCATTCTGTATCTTTACGTATTTTATTTCCTACTCTTTTTGCTCCTATTTTGTGATTACATGGTGTTGTTAACCACCAGTGGGTTTTAGTTATTACATGCGGATAATATTTCTCTAAAAATGGTATTCCTAGAATTATGTCTTTTGTAGGTAAATCATAATTATATATTTCATCTATTTTAAGTATCTTATCCCATATTTGTATTTTTATGTCCTTTGCTTTAAAGTGTATTAAACTCCCTTCATTATTAAATCCTTTTACCACTATTGGTGTTTTTAATTTTATCCACTTATCTTTTGGTAAATGATTATATTTACATATGTTAACTTCTGCTCCTGTATCTATCATTGGCGTATAATATCTATTATAATATCCTTCTATTATTATTTTCATAAGTACGTGTATTTTCATAATATTATTCTTTTTATTATTATCATCTTATTATTATAGGTAGCAGTTATGTAAGTAGATTCTATTTTATAGGGTTTCATTTCTTCTAACCACTTTAATCCTAATATTATATCTGCTTGTTGTTCTTCCTTAATTTCTAATTTTATTTTCATAGGTATTTCTGCTATTATTATTTCTTTTTCTATTTCTAGTTGAGCTACTATTAATGCTGGTAAGTCTGAGCATTTTTGTTTTGTCATTTTATTTATCTCCATTTCTTCTTTATTTAATAATTTATCTATGATATAATTATCTTCTTGTTTTATATCTACTAATATTAAATGTTCTTTTTCTTCTATTATTCCTAATATGTAGTATTTATTAGGGATCATATCATATGCTATCTTTTTTGTGTATTCTCTTTGTGGATTATTTTTAATTTTTCTAGTCCTTCCTATTCTTTCTTCTATTATTTCTAAATTTTCATTAGTATCTATTTCTTGGTATGAGTAATTATTATTATCTATTATTTTAACAAATTGTTCAAATGGTGTTTCTATCTCTATTCCTTTTATTTTACTTTTTGCAGTTATTTTATGTTTAGTAGTTAATACATATAAATTTTTACATCTAGCTGTACATATTTTGCTTCCTGGGGTTAAAGTTATTCCATTTATTTTCCAATATAATACTAATGCTTTATCTATATTCTGATCTGTTAATGCTACTGAGGTATGACTATATACCTTTTATGATCTATACTTAGTAATAATTATAGTAATAATTAGTTATGATTTATGTTATGAATTATGATTATAAACTATATGAATTAATGATCATGTTTAGCTAAAGCAGTTAATTCCTGTCAACCATAAATATTATGTGATATGATTATGATTGTTATTATGAATTAGAATTATTCAATATTTATTATCTAGTTTGCTAGCATAGAGAAAAGTAGGAGAAGACTTCTAGAACTATGCATCCAAAAATGGGAAACCATTGAAGGCAAGAGAAGCCGTGTTAGGGGAGTACCTAAGTGTTGATGCGCTGTTTAGGAAGATAGTATTCAAAAAGGTATCATGCTAGTAGTGACCGGATGATAAAAATGAATACTCTAGATCATAATAAGCTATCATAAGATTACCATATGGTAGACATGGAAGACAGGAATAAATTAATAAATTGCTAAAATCGATAAGATAAAAATATTAACATTAATGGATATTGCTAATATACCTACTGCAGTAATTAATAATAGCTATTTTGAAGATAATTATAAGATACTTATCTTTAAAATATTAGAAAAAATAACTGAACCTAGCATAAAGAAAATAATATGGGAAAAAATAATGAAATACGAAGAAGAAGAAATGAATAACTTACTAAGACAAAATTGGTTTGATGACATAAGAGAAATAATACAAGAATTATATGACCATAATGATTATTTAGACATATACTCAGACTACAATAGTGATTAAATTATGATAAATGAAGAATATTTTCAACTTTGGAAAGAAGTTATGATTGAAATAGATTCATGGGAAAATATCATAAAAACGTATTTAGAAGAATACCTTAAAACACAAGACATACAATACTTAAAATTGCTAATAGAAGGAGCCCAAATAATTTTACATAAGAAAGAAAAAGAAGATGAATTTTACAAAAAAGCATTTAATTGATAAAAGACTATGATAAACTTAAACATAGCCCAAATTCCGCACTTACCCCCAAAATTGGTATCAGAGCATAGGACTAATAAAATTAGAAAATAATGAGAAGACCTTATAAAAACACTCAGACGTATAAACAAATAAAACATGACTTAAAAAACTTATATGTAGAATATAAAAGATTGAATAAACAAATTAACAAAACTACTGAAGACAACCATAGATTAGATAAACTAATTACACAGGTATCAATATTAGAATATAAGTTTATAACTAAGCTAAAACAAAGATTAATACATACATAAAATGAATAAGGAAGAATTTGCAGTAAGTGAAAAAACATATGAAAATTATGACGGATTAAAAATAAAGATAATTTTCTCAAACTTAGGAAGAAGATATAAAAAAATAGGTGACCAATTATACTTAATGCTAGAAAAAGAAGAATTAAAACTAGAAGATAGTCTAACAGCCATGGTAAGAATAGCAAGAGAAAATGAAGAAATAGATAGACAAAAACAAATAGAAAAAATAAAGATTGAAAATGAAGAAAAAATACAACAAATAACAAATACAAAAAATAATAGAATAAAAGAATTAGAAAAAGAATTACAAATGTTAAAAGAAATATATGAGAAACAGCAGGAACACGAAGAAGAAAATAAATTATTAACAGAAATACAAAAATATAAAGAAAAAATTACAGAAAATGCAGTAGAAAATCAAAATAAAAATGAAGTACACATAGAAACTATAGAAGAAGATATGGAAGTAGACCAAACTTCAGAAATAAGTGAAACATATACAGTACTTATGGAAACAGAAAATATGGAAAATAAAAAATTAATAGAAAATACGGAAGTAGAAATAAATTATGAAAAAAAATGAAAGAAGCAGGAGAATCTAGTACAAGAAGAACATATCCAAAACATGAAAAACCACAGATATATACACGAGATTATACAAGTTCAGATAGATATGAAACATTATGGAATAAAAGATTAAATATAAAGAAATGGAATCCTAAACAAATAAATTTACAACCTGAATACTTAAACTTAGATTGTGTAACAGATATAAATCAAACCATACAATTATGGATAGGATACATAGCAAAACAAATAATAGACAATAAAATTAATATAATAGAAGTACCAGGATACATAGAAAGAACATTTATAGGAGAAGTAAAATTATGGTTCTTAAATCTAGAAGAGGAAAGTAAAAAGACATTAAGAACAAGTAAGGATATACAAGCTAGAGAAACAACATCAGTAATGGATATACTTTATAAATATGAAACAAATTTATAAGAAATGAATTTAGTAGTATGACAACAGAGGAAGAAGAACGAAATAAAGATAAAATTATAAACAGAAATTTAATGAATAAATTAGGAATATGTAACATGTGTTACCTAGATGAATATACTTGTGCATATAAAGAATATTATTATAAAGGAGTATATAATACACAAGAAAGTCCAGGAATAAGACATTTATATTTTACAAAACTACCAGAACCATTTAGTTCAAAAATAATAAAAGCATGGGAAGAAGCAAAATTACATGATACATTAGGAGCTAGAATAAAATTTGTAAGACAATGGTATGCAAATACATGTGAACAATATAGAGAAAATATAAAAATGAAAAAAACAATAATAAAAAATTTAGCATGTTGTAAAGATAAGATAGCACCACAATTTGGTTGCGATGATAAATATTATAAAAAACATAAAAAGAAAAGGGTTAAAAATTATAAGAAAATAAAACATAAATATAGAAATCCAAGAAAAAGATATTTTACAAAATCTAAAAGACCATATAGAAGAAAGAAAAGTATAAGTGAATGTAAATGTTATAATTGTGGAAAATTAGGACATATTGCAAAAGATCAGAAATACCAAAAATACTAATAAAAACAAATATCGTAAATAATTATAGAAGAAGAAGTTTGCTTACAATTAGAATACTTAGACTATGAATTAGAAAGTGAAGATAGTATTTATGAAATATCGAAAATGAAGAAGAATATCAGATGTATAATGAAATAAATAATGAAATAGAACAATTAGATGATCAAGAAAATATAGAAATTATAAGAGAAGAATATACAATGATGATTACTCGAACAAAAATAATTTTTGATAATAATATATTTGAAAAGTAAAAGGAAAAGAAATTGATTTAAGTGTAGAAAAGATATTTAGTATGCCATTAATAAAAAATCCATTTAAAAGAAATAAAGAGGAATTTTACATAATTAGCCAAAAAGAACATATTATAGATTGTAAATATGCTCAAGGAAAAGCTGAAATACCAATAATAAATAAAAGAGAATTAAATAAAGAAGTACAGAAAAGGAACAAATTAAATATGTACATTTAGGAGGAATAGAAATACTTGTAAAAGCTTGTTTTAAAGAAGGAATAGATACCCCAATAGAAATATACTTAGCAGATGATAGAATAATAGAACCTATAGAAAAAAGTGTAATTACAAAGAAGAAGAGGAAACTTAATCTACCAAAAATTTAAATTTACTGCTAATACTAATTATTCAAAGAGCATTAATGCATCGTAATATAGATAAAGCATTAGTATTATATTGGAAAATAAATGGAATAACTTTAACCCCAGGAAGCAAAATATGTACAGCTAGATGTAAAAATTTATATGTATTAACTACTAAACATAAAATAACTGCAAAAAGTAAAATAAAAGGAATAGAGATAGAAACACCATTTGAACAATTTGTTAAAATAATAGATAATAATAATTACTCATACCAAGAAATAGATACTAATGAAAATTTAGAAATAATAGAAGAAAGAATAGGAAGGACTAGAAAAATTAAAAATAATCCACAAAGAGAATACACAAAAAAGATAGCATATGATATGATCCCTAATAAATACTACATATTAGGAATAATAGAAGAAAAAGAACATTTAATATTAGTAGATATAAAACAAGAAGATAATTATATCATAGATAAATTATTAAATAAAGAAGAAATGGAGATAAATAAAATGACAAAACAAAAATGCTCGACTTACCAAAGATTAATAGTAGCTCAACTAGAAATAGAAAAAGAAATAATAATAGCAGAAATACCTATGAAAATAAAATTAGAAATTAAGGAAGAACAACAAGCAGATATAATATTAGGATTAAAGTGGTTAGAAGAAATGAAACCCTATAAAATAGAATCTACTTACATAACTGCTACCTATAATAATAAGATGATAATAATAAAAAGAATAATATTATGAAAATACACGTACTTATGAAAATAATAATAGAAGGATATTATAATAGATATTATACGCCAATGATAGATACAGGAGCAGAAGTTAACATATGTAAATATAACTGTTTACCAAAAGATAAGTGGATAAAATTAAAAACACCAATAGTGGTAAAAGGATTTAATAATGAAGGGAGTTTAATACACTTTAAAGCAAAGGACATAAAAATACAAATATGGGATAAGATACTTAAAATAGATGAAATATATAATTATGATTTACCTACAAAAGACATAATTCTAGGAATACCATTTTTAGAGAAATATTATCCGCATGTAATAACTAAAACCCACTGGTGGTTAACAACACCATGTAATCACAAAATAGGAGCAAAAGAGTAGGAAATAAAATACGTAAAGATACGTAATGGATAAAGGAAGTGAAAATATTACACAAAAGTTAGAAAATATGCCAAATAATACTAACAATATAGAATACATAGTATTCACTATAGATAAATTAAGTCCAATAAAAAATAGACTAGATCAATTATATAGTGAAGACCCATTTAAAGGATGGAATAAACATAAAATTTCTGTAAAAATTGAATTAATAGATGAAAATAGTATAATAACTCAGAAACCCTTAAAATATAATTTTGATGATTTAAAAGAATTTACAATGCATATAATGTAATTATTAGAAAAAGATATATACAAGAAAGTAATAGTAAACATACAAGCCCAAAGATTTATAGTTAACAAACATAGTGAACAAAAAGAGGGAAAAGTAGGATGGTTATAGATTATCGAAATTTAAATGCAAAAACTAAAACTTATAATTATCCAATTCCAAATAAAATATTAAAAATAAGACAAATACAAGGATATAATTATTTTAGTAAATTTGATTGTAAATCAGGATTTTATCACTTAAAGTTAGAAGAAGAATCTAAGAAATTAACAAAGATTTACAGTACACAAGGATTTTATGAATGGAATGTATTACCATTTGGATATAAAATGCACTGTAGATTTCAACATTTTATGGATATATATTTCACAAAATTAGAAAATTGTATAGTATATATAGATGATATACTCTTATACTCAAGGACATATGATGAACATATAAAATTATTAGAAAAATTCATAAACATAGTAGAAGAATCTGAATAAGTCTAAGTAAAAATAAAGGTAAATAATGAAAAATCAAATAGAATTCTTAGGAATACAAATAGATAAAAATGGAGTAAAAATGCAACAACATATAGTACAAAAATTATAAATTCGTAAGAAATATTAGATACAAAAAAGAAATTACAATCCTTTTTAGGATTAGTAAATCAAGTAAGAGAATATATACCTAAACTAGCAGAATATTTAAAACCGTTACAAAAGAAACTGAAAAAAGATGTTGAATATAATTATGATGACACGATAAAAAGCAAGTACAAAAGATAAAAGAACAATGCAAAAATTACCAAAATTATGTTTTCGGATGAAAATAGAAAATTCAATTATATAGTAGAATCAGATGCAAGTGAAAATAATTATGGAGGAGTATTAAAATATAAATATGAAAATGAAAAAACAGAACATCATTGTAGATATTACTCAGGAACATTTACGGAAACGGAAGGAAAATGGGAAATTAATAGAAAAGAATTATTTGCATTATATAAATGTTTATTAGCATTTGAACCATATATTGTGTATAACAAATTTATTGTTAGAAATGTATAATACACAAGTAAAATGGTGGTTAACAAGAAAGGTACAAGACTCAGATTACAAAGGAAATTAGAAGATTGGTACTAAATATTTTAAACTTTACTTTTACTATTGAAGTAATTAAGATCGACAAGAATGTTATTGCAGACATTTATCAAGACAAAGTCAGGCAAGCAGACTTTGAAGAAGAACTTACAAATACAAAGATTTATGAACGAAATATTGGAACAACTTAAGATGCTCAACAACAGAGTATCGCTTATGGAAACAAAATATGGAGACGGACCACAATAAAAACCAGAGCTAGTAGTGCAATGAGCACTTAAAACAACTGCACCTAGAAGGTGACGTTGGGAAACACCTAAAAACCCAAATTACTAACAATTTACTTAATATTGCAGTACATCTAAAGAAAATACACAAGAATCATTTACTATCATATAAAAAGAAAAAACTTCAACTTGAATAAGGTATTTGAAAAGCCTTATGCCCCACCCCATATACAAAAGAATGAATTATTCATACCTCCACAAATACATACATATGCAACCTCACTTAACCAAGCCAAGAAAACATATAACCATATAACCCGGACATATATTGAAAACATTGAGAAAATCCAAAAATACCTAAATACACAACCTATAGAAAATCCGGAAAAATTAAAAAACCATCAGGGATATATTACCCAGAAATTACAAAATTTTACGTCTTTCTTTTATGTTAGAACATTTGTATGGGCTGTGTCCTAAGACTATTCAAGTATTAGATTATTTGAGACAATGTTAAAGACTTCTGCTTCATTTTATGAAATTTGATTGCATTGGAAAATGTTTTAAAATTCCATATTTTTCTATTATCTTATGTTATGAAAGCTAAGTGGCTTGTATGAGGCCTCTCGGGGTCTTGTACACCATGTTATGTCTAGGGAGTTCCCCTGGGTCATGACAAACTTAGTAATTAGAGCACAAGTTTTAGAATGGTTCTAGGATGTCTCAAACCACGTCTAGTAGAGTCTTGTTGGAGGAAGGCAATATTGAGCAAGAGATTCCTCCCCAAGCTCCTTCTCAAGCTACGATTGACCCATTGAATAAGAATGTGACTAATGCATAATTTAGGTCCGCTTTTCAAGTGTTGGCTCAAGCCATGATGGCCCAAGCCAATAAAGAGGTAGTAGCTCCCGTTAACCCAAATTTTGGTACAGTGGCTTCAAGAGTGAGGGATTTCATAAGGATTAATCCTCCTGAGTTTTATGGGTCAAAGCTTTAGGAAGATCCTGAAGAGTTTATAGATTTGATGAGATCTATGGGCTGGTAGATATTGTGGGGGTTACTTCGGCTGAGAAAGCAGAATTGGTCGCTTACCAACTCAAGGGGGTTGCAGAGGTTTGGTTTAATCAATGGACAGAGGCTAGACCGGTAGAAATGGATCCCATAGAGTGGGAGAGGTTCAAAAGTTCCTTTCTAGATAGGTTTTTCCCTTTAGAGATAAGAGAAGCTTTGGTGCTTGAGTTCATTGACCTTGAGTTTCACCCAATGCGTGTTAAGGAATATGCATTGAGGTTCGCCCAATTGTCCAATTATGTTCCATCCTTAGTGGCTGACTCTAGGGAGAAAATGAGTAAGTTTGTGTCGGGAGTATCTGACTTGGTTGTGAAAGAATGTCGTGTGGCAATGCTTGTCCATGACATGGATATTGCCCATCTTATGAATCATGCCCAACAAATAGAAGAGGAGAAATTAAAGGCAAGAGGTAGGGAGAAAAAGAGGTCTAGAAATAATGGTGTTGATTCCTCTCACGAAAGGTACGATGGACATGGTCGTTAGAGGAATCGACAAAGGTTTTCCAGACGAGACTCCTCC
This sequence comes from Solanum pinnatisectum, assembly GCA_035578085.1. Taxonomy (NCBI): domain Eukaryota; kingdom Viridiplantae; phylum Streptophyta; class Magnoliopsida; order Solanales; family Solanaceae; genus Solanum; species Solanum pinnatisectum. The sequence goes on along the minus strand of JAWPEI010000013.1, from coordinate 1,681,139 downwards.
AATGCTTCTAAGTATAATGAGGATAGGGTGTCTTACCAAAAACCGCAAGGAATTAGTAGTGAGTCCCTATGGCCTACTTGTGCTATGTGTAATAAGAAATGTTAGTAGGTGTTTAGCAGGTTGAGGGTTGCTTTTGTTGTGATGAGAGTGGCCACAAGATGAGAAATTATCCAAAGATGAAGGCTAAGGGTAAGAAAGTTGTCTCTAGTGGTTTGGATGGGAATGCTCCTAGGAAAAATAGGTTCTACGCTCTCCAAGCTAGAGATGACCAAGAGTACCCTCCGAATATTGCTCCCGATATGTGTTTTATGCTATACTAGATTCTGGAGTTTCTTGTCTTTTGTGACTTGATAGACTTGATATGCTACATTTTGTTGTTGTCTTTAGTATGAACAGGCTACATTATTGCTATGTGTATTGATGGTAGAATTCTACTTAGTCTTGATGAGTTTTGGGGTATGTTGATAGATTTGATGAATAGGGTGTTTAAGTAAATGCCTAGATGTGTTGGGTGAGTAGACTCCTTTAAAGGGTAGTAGAGGAATTCACCTTGGCTTTGAATCCTCTTGTGTGATGGATATGAAAGCTTAGTGATAACTTGTTCCGACCTTAGAGTTGAAAGAAATGGTGCTTAGAAAGTCTACATAGGCTTACTCCCAAGGAGGAGATGGTGTGCTTAGATATCAAGGTCGATGGGTCTTTTTAATGTTCATGCTTTGGGTTGCTAGAAATTCACACCTTGAGAGGTGTAATGAGTTTTGGAAGTTTAGTCCCTATTTTGTAAACCCATAAGAGATCTTAGACCAACATGTTAAGAAATAGAATAACAAGGAAGTTGTTTCCATGAAAGTGTTAAGGAGTGATCTTTTACTAAGGGTTTTTTTTATGTTGAGGGTGCTACTTGGGAGGCCGAGGCAAAAGAGATGTCCTGATATCCTTATCTTTTCCTTCTACTCCTGCTTTAGCATTGAGATGATGAGTTCCTCATGGTTTGTTCTTTATGTGAAATCATATGTGTTTTAGATGTTTCCATGATTTCCCTTATATTGTGCATGTTTATGAAAAACTTGTGTTTTGAAAGAAAATGAGTTGCATGATTGATTTTCCTCATGTTCTAGTCCATTGAGTTTGAGTTACCGATAGACTTCATGAGATGAGTTGTGAAGCATGCCTAGCTTGGAGTTGAGGGATTCCCCCATTACCACTTCCCTGGATGTTCTTAGGGCAATCTCTCATGAAGTGACCTGCTTGACCACAGATGAAGCAACAAGTGGAGCCATCACAACATGCTCCTAGGTGGTTTCTACCACACTTAGCACATGTAGGAGTCGAATTACCTCCTTGTGCCACACTACCTTGAGATTGAGCATGTCTATCTTTGAAGTATTGAGAATTTAGGTTTTTGAACTCACCTCTATTTGTTGGTGCAAGTGCAGTCGTAGATGATGGAGCAAGTCCAATTAGCCTTTGCTGAAAAGATGACCGGTTTGCATTTCTGGCCTTTTGCTGTCCGGACTCATTACCTGTTGTAGACACGTAATTTTTGACCGAACATTAGGTTTTAGACTATTTTTATTCCATAATATTTCTTTTATGTTTAAGTTAGATATTTCGGTTTCGTCTTATTTTAGTAAGTTTATTTTAAAAGATTTGTAAAGAACAAAAAATATATGTTTTCTTATAATTTAATTTCCAGTAAATAAGCTAGTATTTCATAATTATATTTTTAGACTAGCTATTTAACTTTTATTATATTTTTATTAATTCAAAAGAAATTAGCTAATAATATTATTATCATTATTATTTTATATATGTATTTAATTAAAAAAATTACCAACCTAAACTACCCATTTTCCTTACCCCATTATCCCCTTTCTCCTCCACCTAGCCACTACCCCATTACCCTTACTCCCATTTCAATTCACTCAACTTCCCATATACATATAATACAACAACACACCCCTAGAAACATACACACACGCACAAAACAAAGAAAACAAAGAGGAAAACACACACACACACACGAGAATGAAAAAAAAAAAAAAAAAAAAACAACCACAAGAAGACATCTACATCTGCACGTAGAAAAATTTGATAAAAAGAAGAAAAAATATTTCTATCCTATCAGCAATCATACACACGGGAGAAAGAAAAAATAATCACCAACATACAATATATACCACACTAACCCAATTCATATCCAAAGACACCCACCTACACATCCAATTACACGTACTACACACCCATCCACATAACAAAAAAAAAAAAAAAAACAACACGTGCAATTTTAAAAAAATAACGGTTGAGTTTGAGGTTTACTTTTTGTGGTTTTGAGTTCATGGTTCCTGATTATGATCTTACTCTCTCGTGAATTAATTTTCACAAAATGTGACATTTAACTTTTATTATATTGGTTTAATTTTCTTGATTATATAAGACATGAGTCCAATCTTATGAAGTTACTAAAATTTATGTGTGTTTAATTTTGCTGTTATAATATTGAATATGTTTGAACCTTTTATATTGATAAACTAAAATTAAAATTGATATAACATTGTGATTATTTCTTGCATGCTTAGATGTCTCTTTCTATTACTTTACTCTCTTATTTGATTAATGGAATATTTAAAATGATTGTTTTTATGAAGCTTTTATATCCTATGAATTTTTAATTTCATGGTTCAAATTTGAGCGTCATTAATGTTCGACTAAAGTTGACACCTAAATTATCTTTCCCTTATAACTTATCGCATATGTTTTTTTTTCTCTAGTATAATGGAATTGAACAGTAAATGGGTGGCAAAGTGATTATGAAAAAAGGAACATGGACTTTAGATAATCTGTGTAAACGCTTTTGCTAATTATATTTTTCTTTCATTGATTTAATTGGGGCATGATTAGAAGAAAAGCAAAAAGGTAAGTTTAGGATAAGGAAAGTGTTTATAGGCAAATTTAGATATATCTAAAAATGAGTTTTGATAAAGAATGTGGTTCCACATCTTTTGAGAAACTAAAAGAAAATTCAAGGATGTGATGATGCACCTTCACCAATTGTCTTAATAATATTTTTTTCTTTTCTCTAATTAAAATTAAAATTTGTAGATAAAGAATATTAGGTGAGGCACTCGAGAGAAGAAAGTAGTTATGCTTCTAAGCTATTGTATATCATAATCGAGAATGCAGTTGTGCATCTGGATTAAGACAAAAAAAATCAACAATAAAAAAATATAAGCAAACAATGGCCTGTACACATAATTTATCCAAAAATATATAAAGGTAAGTATAAGTCAATAAAAGCGACCGTGCTAGAACCACATGACTCGAGGGATGCCTAATACCTTCCCATTGGTCAATAGAATTCCTTACCCGAACTTCTGTTTTTGCAGACTAAAACTAAAGAGTCATTTCCTATTGATTAGGGATTCGATAAGGTGACTTGGAACATGATAACTCAATTCCAAGTGGCGACTCTAAAAAATTAAAATAATCCATAATAAATACCATCACATAAATTGGAAAAAACCCTATTTCGCATGCTAAAATAGGGGTGTGACAGATGGCGACTCCGCTAGGGAATAACAATGATTCAAGCTTCGTTATATTGACTTTTACTTGATTTTATTGGATATATTGTTTTTGATGGCCTAATGTGCTATTTGTTTCTAATTTATCGCTTTTATATTGTTAAATTTTTATTAAATTTTCTTCTTTTGCACAACAATTATAAGTCTCTCAAAAACACTTCACATAGTCACATGAATGCAATTATGCATCCTACTTTTTATTAAGATAAAATTGGAGTGTCTTGACATCGAGTGAAGGATTCTTAGTCACACAAGTAAGACTAGGTTGGATCAACAATGAAGTTGGAAAAGTGCTGCTACCGATGAGTTTCCCCTCCTCGCTCGAGTTTGTCCACTTGGGGTAAGCCAGTCTAGATACCTATCTTCTTCAGGATCAAACCTAGTAAAACTAGAATATAGACAGGGTTATCCGTAGAAGACTCCGCTTAGTTACATCATTTGCTTGTGACTTAGCGAGCCTCAAAACAAGAGTTGGGTCACTTAAGGACAAGTATCCCTCTCTTACTTGACCACTTAGCTCATTTTATGTGCTACATGAAAATGCATTAAGTTATAAAGTCTCTATAAGTTGACTCATTTTAGTGTGATTTATGTTATGAAAAAAGTTATCTTTTGATTTTATAAGAAAAAAAGAGAGAGAAAACACGAAAATATTTCCTCTTTTAGAAGTTATTATATATTTCTTAGAAATAAAATAAGAACTTTTGCATTACTTAATGAAAAGAATAATAATATTTTTTATTTAGATTTTTTCGTGAAGTTTATTAAAAGAAAATTCTAAATATTTTACTTTCATAATACTTTGAAAAATTGTATTTGTCAAAAAAAGTTTTAATATCTTAAAGTTTTTTTTCTTACTGTCCAATCTGGATGAACTACGCATACCTGATTCTCAACTCGATGAGATACGTAGGCAACCCTCCTCGGGTTCGGTGATCCTTATTTAGTTTTCTTAAAGAAGTACTTCTTATTAAAAATAATGTTATGTTTTTAATCTTACTGAACTACGTTTGACTTGATTCTTGCTTTGACGAGATACGTAGGCAGCCTTCTGTTGAGGTTCGATTCAACTAAGAAAAAATCTAAAAGTCCTCGTCACAAAAACTAGGCAAAAAAAAGGAGGGTTAAAAAAATTTGGGATTTTTTTTTTTAAATTTAGTGAAAAATTTTACTTTGTTGGTACCAATATACTTAGGAGTGTGCATAAGAAAAATAAATAATTTGTTAAACTATTTGGCAAGACAGACCAACTTTGTTGGGACCTATATACTTCTTTTGGTACCTCTTGATATATTTATGTAATACTTGAGAAACTTTTTTGCTTAAAGTTAAGGCTAAAACAAATTCGAACTCATGTTTCATGTGCATTGTGTGGTGAGATTTATAGATAAAATTCAATGATATGACTTTGTTGATCTAGAACTTGGCCCGAATGTTTGTTGAAATGAAATTTTGAGCAACATTTAATTTGAGAAAGGATTACGGGCTTTCTTTGATTCGATTGTGTCTTTCAAGCTTACTGAATGACATGTTATCCATAGAACTCCCATTTTAAGCCTGAAACATTTTTATTTGAATTACCATATTTTAGCATATATCATTTTGAGTGCATAAATGCATTATTTCTTGGACCCAGCTCTTTGAGTTGTAACGACCTGTTCCCGTCGTTACAGAAAAACCAATGGGGAAGGAATTTGGACCAGAAAAATTTTGAGTATTAACTTGGAAATTTCTCGTTTTGGCTAGACTTGGATGAAATCTGAGTCAGGTGAGGTTTAGTGCAATCTGGTAATGTATGGGGGATTTAATTATGAGTTTGATCACGTGAGTGGATAGCCTGTATGGCTTTACGGAATCAAATTAAGCGAGTAAAACTCTAGAAACTGACCTTGGCGTGAAAGGGTAGTTTTAGAACATCAAGGGTTGAAGGTGTGTTGCGAAATGGGTGTTTGGAACTCAAATTCTGAGTTTCTATCTCAGTGTATGCCATCGATGTGGGGTTAATTCCACCAGAGCGGGTTCGCTGAGGTAGGATGGGGCCCACTATGGCGTGACAATGGCGACTTAAACTAGAGAAAAACCCCCAAAAAGTTATTTTCTGCAATTCTTAAGGGACAACCCAGTGTAATTTCTTATCAAATTCCCACAAAATCTCACAATAAAGGTAAGTTAATTACTCCCCTAATCCGTAATTTGATTTTTGGACCTTAGAATCCTTGTTAATTATTGTTGAGGGAGTGTTTTGGCTAAAAGTAAATGGTGGGAAAATCCCTAGTTGAGCATTAGGATCATGGGTTTGGCCTTGGGTTAATATTTTTTGATAATCCATGTAAATTAGGCCTTTTTTATTTATTCTTGTATTAATTACTTGTTTTAGACCAAGAACAAGCTGAAAGACTAGAGAAAGGGAAAGCTTAAGTGTCTTAGGAGTATTCAGGCTTGGTTTTGAGGTAGGTGATGGTTTGACTTCCCATCGTATTATATATGCCTGTTAATTTCTCCATTGTATGCATGCATGCATGTGAATAGGGAAACATGAATTGAATCTAATCAAATGATTATGTATGAACAATTATATGTCATGAACTTGTTGCTTGACTATGTGACTATGTGCACTTTTTATTATAGGTGTGATTGTGACTTTGGTTTTGTTGATTGGACCTGGTATCATATTTCGACACATATATTGTACCGGGTGTCACGTTTTGACACATATATTAGATCGGATGTCACATTTTGACACACATATCTTTGATCGGGTGTCGAGTTCTAACACACTAACAGTTTGGGTGTGGGTTCCGTGAGAGGACCACCTGTAATGATTACATTCATGTCTACCTCTCATTGATATTGGAATAATGTATCTTTCTCCTGAAACGATAATTGAATTGTGCATCTTGTATATGTGTGTTTACTGTGTTGTAATTACTTGCTTATATTTTGTTGACTAGAGTAGTCGCGTGATCTTACCACTACACTGTGGTTTCGTGTACTGATACTGCACTTGCTCTTTCTTTGTTGAGTACAGGGCATCTTCAGGCAGTGAATGATAGACCTTAGCTAGGAGATCATTGACGAAAATCGGATTCGAGGGTGAGCCAATTCTTTCAAGCTCCTATGGATCCATCATTAGTTATTGTATATTCTTCTCGTACTTTGATTAGAAGTTTAGACATTTTACTTATGTTTAGTTTCCGGGGTTGCACCCCCATTTTCTTAGACATGTTGATTAGTAGAGTTTTGGTACAATGACTTACAGGTTTAGGGGTTGAATTTCCGTGAGGGTCATGCTTAGTTGTTTTGTTGAACCTTCGAAGTTTATGGGAACTCCATATTTAATTCGTCATTTAAACGTTCTTATGTAACTTTTAATGGTTTACTTTCTTTAAGTTACTTAGTCGGGTTGTAGTAGTGGTTCTCCCACTGTAGGGTTAGTATGGGTGTCAATGATGACGGCCGGGGTCGTGACAAAGTTGGTATTAGAGCCCTAGGTTTGTTGATTTCATTGTACCAAAACGAGTATAGTAGAGTCTTGCAGAACAGTACAGAGACGTCTGTATTTTTCTACAAGAGGCTATAGGACTTTAGGAAATCTCTCTGTCTTTTTCTCCTTTTCTTACTATGACTTGATTCCAGTTAGTATCTATTGATCCAACTTGTTATCTAATCTCATTCACTTTTTCGTCCACGGATGGCTAACATGTGATACAACGGCGTCAGGCCCGTAGCTCCCACCAATGGGCCAGCATAGGAGACCGCAGCAAGAGGTCGTGGACAAGGCAGGGGTAGAGAAAGAGGAAGAGGCAAAGGCGGAGGAAGGGTAGCACCCACCATGGGTGGAGCCCCAATTGAGAATGTTCCCAGGGAAGAGGCCCTCATTTCACCTAAATAAGAAGTGGAAGAAAATATGGAGATCGAAGACGAGGAGGATGTTGGACCATAGTAGGACGCACATACTAAGACTACAGGTCTTCCTCACTTAGGCCAAGTGATAGCTCAATAGATCATGACTTTTTTGAAGGGGTTGGTTGGCTCTAGAGTCCTTTCCACAGTGCAAGCTGCTCAACCACTCCATTGCTGCTACGGTTCCCAAGGTGGATGGAGAATTAGGCAATGATGCCTTTTTCTGTCCCCTATTGGGTCATGTGATGAAAGGTATTGAGCATGAGATTTTGATGAAGTTTGTGAAGCTGAAGCCGCCAATGTTCCATGGTTCTAAGAGTGAGGATGCCTATGAGTTCATTTGGATTGCTATGAGAGTCTTCACAAGTTAGGCATTGTACACCAGCATGGAGTAGAGTTCATTTTTTTCCAGCTTCAGGGTAAGGATAAGCAATTGTGGAGGGCCTATGTGGAATGCAGATCGCCAGTCTTGCCTCAACTTACATGGACACAATTCCATGCTTTATTTGGAGAAGATTGTGCCCCGGACTTTGAGGTATCACAAGAAGGATGAGTTCATGGCCTTGGAGCAGGGTGGTATGACTGTAGCTGCTCATGAGGCAAAGTTCCATTTCTTGTCCAGATATACCACACAGTTGTTGACTACTGAGAAGGAGAGGATTCACCTATTCGTCAAGGGATTGAACCCCGAGTTACACGTATTTTAAGTTCACGTGACCTCTGCAAGTAAAAGTTTTAATGAGGTGACATACTTTGTGAAGAAAGTGGAAGGAGTTTGACGTGATGGGAAGTCAAGGCTTTGACTAAGAAGCCCAAGAACACAGGTAACTTTCATGGTTCCTACTCGCGAGTTTCAGGTAGGCCAACAATTGTAGCCTGGCCAATTCAGTCATCCCTGCAAACATCTACAACTAGTTACTCGGAAACTCCACAGTAGAATTCCATTTAGGATAGTCAGGGAGCCGCATCTGTGTCTGGTAGCAGGCCGTCTTATGACTGCAGTTGCTACATTTGTGTAGAACTTGGACATATGAGGAGATATTGTCCACATCCACACATGCCTGACCCTGTACAGCAGCAGACCAGAACAGTGGTACAAGCGGGCAGCAGTAGTAATGGCATAGGAAGTCCACAAGGTGGGCGAAGAGGAAATCAATGAGGTTGTGGAGGCCGGGGAAATGATAATGGTAGTAGAGAAGCAGTACATCTATGCAAGGAGGTTTCCCATCAAGATGACAGGGCTTAATTTTATGCCTTTCTAGGCAAGACCGAGGGTGAGGCATCTGATGTAGTGATCACACGTACTATTCTTGTCTATGATCGGATGGATAGTGTTTTGTTCAATCCGAATTCTACTTTTTCATATGTATCGGTTCAATTTGCTTTTGGATTTTATGCAATTTTTGATGTGCTTAATGCCCCATCCATGTTTCTACCCCAGTTAGAGAGTCTATCATAGTCACCCATGTCTATCCTGCTTGTTCTTTCCTGTTTATGGGCTTTTAGACTTGGGCTAATTTGGTTATTCTAGATATGACTGACTTTGATATAATCTTAGGCATGACTTTGTTGTCCACCTATAATGCTGTGCTTAATTGTAATGATAAGTATGTGGCTCTAGAGATCCCGAATAGAAAAAAAGTTAAAATGGGAAGGGGTGTACAAGCCTAAGACAACTAAGGTCATATCTTTTGTTTAGACTAGGAAACTGGTGAGGAAGGGGTGCTTGGCATATTTGGCTCATATTCGGGATGTTGATGTTGAGTTTCCCTCTATTGGGTCTATTCCTATAGTATGTGAATTCAAGGAAGTGTTTCCTACCAATTTGTTTGGTATGCCTCCGGATAGGGGTATAGATTTCTGCATTGACTTAGAGTCAGGCACTCGCCCCATCTCCATTCCTTCTTAACGCATGGCTCCGATAGAATTGAGAGAGATTAAAGCTCACCATCTAGTTTGTTAAGAAGAAAGATGGTATTATAAGGATATGCATAGACTATCGACAGTTGAAAAGGGTCACCATCCTAAATAAATATCTGTTGCCTCGGATAGATGATCTCTTTGACTAGTTGTAGGGTGCATCAGTTTTCTCTAAAATTGACGTAAGATCTGGTTACCATCAATTAAAGATTAGGCCTAAGGATGTACCGAAAACAGCATTAAGCACTCGCTATGGGCACTATGAGTTCATAGTAATGTCGTTTGGGTTGACCAATGTGCCTGCTGCCTTCATGAGTTTGATAAACAGTGTGTTCAAAGCCTTCTTGGATTCTTTTGTTATCTTCTTTATCGATTACATTTTGGTTTATTCGAAGAGTAAGGAAGAACATGCCGACCATCTTCGTATTGTTTTGGGTGTCCTTGGAAAAAAGAAGTTGTATGCAAAATTTTCCAAGTGTGAGCTCTGGTTGGCTTCTGTTGCATTTTTGGGCCATGTGGTTTCAAAGGAAGTGGTAATGGTAGATCCCCAAAAGATCTAACTAGTCAAGAATTGGGTCTAGCCTAGCTCTGTGACTGAAGATAGAAGTTTCATGGGGCTCGCCAGCTACTACCGATGGTTTGTGAAAATTTTTTCTTCTATCGCCTTACATTTGACAAGGCTGACCAAAAAGGAGGTGCCTTTCAAGTGGACTGACAAATGTGAAGAGAGCTTCCAAAAGCTCAACACTCTTCTGACCACAACACCTATTCTAATAGTTTCGGTGAAAGTAAAGATTGTATTGTTTATTATGATACTTCAAATTCGGGCTTGAGTGTTCTGTTGATGTAGGAAAGAAATGTCATAGCTTATACATCACGACTACTAAAGGTGCATGAGAGAAACTACCCAACACATGACTTGGAGTTTGTAGTGGTAGTGTTTGCTCTCAAGATCTGGCGACATTAACTTTATTGTGTCAAGTGTGAGGTGTTTATTGATCATCGTAGTCTACAACATGTATTCCCTCAGAAGGACTTGAATTTAAGATAACGAAGGTGGATGGAGTTACTTAAAGATTATGATGTTACCGTCTAGTATCATTCGGGTAAGGCTAATAAAGTAGCAGATGCATTAAGCCGGAAGAAGGATGGGCAGTATGAGAGAACTATTCAAGTGTTAGTGTACATGTTGAGGGCATGTGTGATTGACTTTGGAGCGCATTGGGATAAATTCCTACCTTTGTGTGAGTTCTCCTATAATAACAATTACCACTCCAGCATTGACATGGCACCCTTCGAGGCACTTTATAGAAGGGGATGTAGATCACCCATAGGGTGGTTTAAGGCTGTAGATGTGAAACCTTTGGGGGTTGATTTGGTAAAATATGCTCAAGATAAGGTGAGAAGCATCCAAGCTAAGCTTCTAGTTGTAACACCCCGGATATCTAATGACCTAAGCTAAATCGTAATATGTAGTCTAGCATCCTAATAAAGTTAAAACGTAATGTTAGAGTCCTAAAATAACTTCCCTAATGTAGTACTAGGTTCGGCCTTAGTGGGGGTAGTTTAGTAAATTACTAATTAAATTAATAAGGGGCAGGGACAGTTATTATTATTTATTTAAAGAATATTAAAGTACTTTTAAATATTAAAGAATCCTTTTAACCTTTCACAACTCACAAACTCAAAACTCAACCAACTTCCCTCCCAAAAATATTCTCTCTCTAAACTCCATTGAAGAACAAAGTAGAATGTCAAGATTAGGGTTCAAGCTCCAAGCTTTCCACTCCAATTTAGTGTTGAAATCTCCCTAAGGTATGGATGCCCTTCATTCTTGGGTATCTATTCCCCAAGAAGTCCCTCGAAAGTGTGTTTTTTAGACTTCCAAAACCTAGGTTTTTACTCTAGTCATGGGACTTCTTCCAAAACGATTTATGTTGTTCAATTATGATCTATAATGATTAATTGTGATTGTTTATGGTTATATTATTGTATTATTGATGGATTTTGATGAAAATCTCTCTTGGACCCATGATTTCCCTTTCTTCCTAAATTGTGACCTAAGGTGTGACTTGATTGACCATGGAAGTTGATAATTGATTATGTTTATGTCATTTAAGTTGTTGAATCATGAAATATCTCTATCTAATGATATAATTCTAGGAGGTAGGGTTGATGTTGGTTCATGACCTTAGCAAGTGTGGTTTTGGCTATGATCGGTTGCATACCTTGGTCACATTATGTTGGGTATGGGTATTAAGGTTGATCCTAAGAAGACAGATGCGGTCAAGAGTTGTCTTAGACCTCTATTTCCTACCGATATTAGAAGTTTTTTGGATTTGGCCAATTATTATAGGAGGTTTGTTGAGGTGTTTCTTCCATCGCTTCTCCGTTGGCTTTAACCCAAAAGAAAGCTAAGTTCGTGTGGTCGGAGGCTTGTGAGAAGAGCTTCCAAGAATTGAAGGATAGACTCACTTCCGCCCCAGTGCTGACCTTACCAAAGGGTACCGATGGGTTTGTAGTGTATTGTGACACTTCTCGAGTGGGTTTGAAATGTGTCCTTATGCAATAGGGTAAAGTGATTGGCTATGCTTCGAGGCAACTCAAGGTACATGAAAAAAATTATCTGACTCATGATCTCGAATTAGCGGTGGTGGTTTTTGCCTTGAAAATATGGAGGCACTAACTTTATGGGGTCCATGTAGATATCCTCACCGATCACAAGAGCCTTCAATAGGTGTTTACCCAAAAATAATTGAATATACGACAAAGAAGGTGGTTAGAGCTTCTAAAAGATTATGACATGAGTGTCCTTTACGACCCTGGCAAAGCTAATGATGTTGCAGATGCCCTAAGTAGATTGTCCATGGGTAGTGTGACTCATGTAGAAGATGAGAAGAAGGAATTGGTTCGTGATGTGTATAGGTAGGCCCGTTTGGGTGTTCAACTAGTGGATTCCACCAAGGGTGGGGTTATGGTCCCTCATAGTTCCGAATCCTCCTTTGTGGTTGATTTGAAGTCTAAACAACACCTTGACCCTATATTGATGGAGTTGAAAGAGTCGGTTCTTAACAAGTTCGTGGAGGATTTCTCCCAAGGGAGGGATGGGGTACTTAGGTACCAAGGGAGGGATGGGGTACTTATGTGTTCCGGATGTTGATGGCTTAAGGGACCAAATTTAGAAGAGGCTCATGGTTCGTGGTATTCTATTCATCCGGGAGCCCCCAAGATGTATCGTGATCTATGGGAAGTCTATTGGGGAATGGCTTGAAAAAAGATATAGCAGATTTTGTAGCCAAATGTCCGAATTGTCAACAAGTTAAGGCCGAAGACCAAAAACCCGGAGGCTTGTCCCAATATATAGAAATTCCCACTTGGAAGTGGGAAGATGTGAATATGGACTTTGTTGTGGGTTTTCCTCGTACTCGCAGGCAACATGATTTTATTTGGGTTATTGTTGATAGGATGACTAAATGATCCCACTTTATTCTACTCAAGATTTCATTTTCGGCGGAAGACTATGCCAAGTTGTACATTAAGGAGTTAGTGAAGTTGCATGGTGTTCCTATATCTATCATATTACTTCACACTTTTGGAAGGCATTCCAAAAGGACTTGGTACCAATGTTAAACTTAGTACCGCTTTTCACCCTCAAATGGATGGTTAAGAGGAAATGATCATTCAAACCTTAGAGGACATGTTGAGAGCATGTGTGATTGATTTCAAGGGTAGTTGGGATGACCATCTCCCATTGATTGAGTTTGCCTACAACAATAATTACCACTCTAGCATTGCCATGGCTCCATTTGAAGCACTTTATGGGAGAAGGTGTAGATCTCCGGTTGGGTGGTTTGAGGTATGTGAATTTGCTCTAATTGGTCCCAAACTATTTTATGATGCTATTGAAAAAGTTTGACTTATTAGAGATAGGATGAAGAAGGCCCATAGTCGATAAAAGTCTTATGCCCATAATAGAAGGAGGGATCTAGAGTTTGAAATTGGTGATTGGGTCTACTTGAAAATCTCACCTATGAAGGGTGTGATGAGGTTTGGAAGAAAGGGGAAGCTTAGTCCCCGGTATGGGGGCCCATATCAAGTTTTGAAACGTGTTGGGAAAGTTGCATATGAATTAGACTTGACAAATGATTTGGCACTGGTTCACCCGGTGTTTCATGTTTCCATGCTCAATAAGTGTATTGGTGATCCGGTATCCATCCTTCCTTTAGAGGGTTTAGGAGCTAATGAGAACCTTTCTTATGAAGAAGTCCCGGTTGAGATTTTGGATTAGCAAGTGAAGAGGTTGAGAAATAAGGAAGTAGACTCCGTTAAGGTTTTATGGAGGAATCACTTAGTTGAGGGTGCTACATGGGAGGCCGAGGCCAATATGAAGTCCCGTTGTCCTCATATTTTTCCTTCTACTCATATCCAAACTTGAGGTAAATAATTCCTCTTGAGTTTTTAGTGTTTTGGGAGTCATGTGTATTGTATGAGTTTTCCCATGATTTTCTTATGTTGTGCATGTCCTTGTGAGAATTCATGTTTAGTATATATTGAGTTTTCATGATGTCTATGTTCCTCATGTTGATTTGCATTGTAGTATGATGATTGCATTTTGACTTCATGAGGTGAAATGATGAACATGCTTAGTTATTGTTTTGAGCTTATTGGCTCCATATTGATGTATTGAGCTTACTCGAGTTGGAGAAGGTAGTTCCTCCCTTGTTTATGTTAATTGATGAGTTTCATGCATATTGGATTGGTAAATGTAGTTCCTACTTACTTGTATTGCATTGGCCATGTTGTGAAATGGAGTTGAAGTTTTCTCCTTTGAAATTGTGCCTGATGTGATAAGTGCATTTTTAGTTTAAAACAAGTGCAATTTGAAAAAAAATAAAGGTTGAGTTTGAGGTTTACTTTTTATGGTTTCAAGTTCGTGGTTCCTGATTATGATCTTACTCTCTCATGAATTTATTTTCACAAAAGGTAACATTTAATTTTTATTGTATGGTTTAATTTTCATGATTATATAAGACGTGATTCCAATTTTATGAAGTTACTCAAATTTATGTGTGTTTAGTTTTGGCATTATAATATTGAAATCTGTTTGAACCTTTTATATTGATAAATTAAAATTAAAATTGATATAACATTGTGATTATTTCTTACATGCTTAGATGTCATTTTTTATTACTTCACTCTCTTGTTTGAGTCATGGAATATTTTAAATGAATGTTTTTATGAAGCTTTTATATCCTACGAATTTGAATTTCATGGTTTAAATTTGAGCATGATTAATGTTCGACTAAAGTTGACGCCTAAATTATATTTCACTCATAACTTATCGAATATGTTTTTTTTTTTCTCTAGTATAATGGAATTGAACTGTAAATGGGTTGCGAAGTGATTATGAAAAAATGGAACATGGACTTTATATAATATGTGTAAAGCTTTTGCAAATTTGATTTTTCTTACATGGTTTTAATTGAGGCATGATTAGGACAAAAGCAAAATAGGTAATTTTAGTATAAGGAAAGTGTTTATAGGAAAATTTACATATATCTAAAAATGAGTTTCAATAAAGAATGTGGTTCCACATCTTTTGAGACACTCAAAGAAAATTCAAGAATGTGATGATGCACCTTCACCGATCGTCTTAATAATCTTTTTTACTTTTCTTTAATTAAAATGAAAATTTGTAGATAAAGAAAATTAGGTGAGGCACTCGAGAGAAGAAAGTAGTTATGCTTCAAAGCTATTGTATGCCAAAATTCAGAATGCAGTTATGCATCTAGTTTAAGACTTAAAAATTCAACAATAAAAAAATATACCCAAACCATGGTATGAACACACAATTTGTCAAAAAATATATTAAGATAAGTATAGGACTTAAGTTAATAAAAGTGACCATGCTAGAACCACGTGACTCGTGAGATGCCTAATACCTTCCCCTCAGTCAACAAAATTTCTTACCCGAACTTTTGTTTTCGCAGACCAAAACTAAAGAGTAATTTCCTATTGATTAGGGATTCCGAAAGGTGACTTGGAAAACCATAACTCAATTCTAAGTGGCGACACTGAAAAATTAAAATAATCCATAATCAATACCGTCACTTACATTGGAAAAAACCCTATTCCACATGCGAAAATAGGGGTGTGACACCTGTAGTCTTACCCTTCTTTTTCGGGCACTCTTCTCTATCTCTTAGCTTACCTTCTTCAACCTGTTGCACATGGATCATAAGCCTATCTATGTCCATATCTCCTATCAACATAGCTTACTTGCCCTCTTTATTTGACAGGCGAGACAACCTAGATACAAAAAGATGTATCCTGCTCTACATGTTAGTAACCATCTCTGGAGCATAATGGGACAGTTGAGTGAAGTTGAGTCTATACTCATGCACACTCATGGATTCCTTCTTCAAGTTTAGGAATTCTCTTACCTTCGCCTTCCTCGGTTCATGAGGGAGAAACTCCCCTTGAATGCCTCTTCAAACATAGCCCAACTCACAATTGATGCCCCTTTAGCTCTACTATTCTTTCACTATTCGTACTAGACCCTAGAAACACCCTTCAGTTAGTATGCATCTAACTCCAAATGCTCATCATCTGCAACATGCATCACCTTAAACACTTTCTGCAACTCATCTATGAAGGTCTCTGGATCCTCAGTAACAGTTGAACTTGCTAACTCTGGAGGATTCATCCTAAAGAAATCATGGATACTGGATGTATCAACCATATCCTGTCGAGCCCCTCTCTGTTGACCAGCTTGATTGGCCACAACTAGACTCAACATCCATATAGCATACTGGAATTCAGCATCAGTGAGCTCTCCTTGGGGTTGCACTTCAGGTGCATTTGCTACACCTTGATCCTGAGGATCAACATTCGTCCTAGCAGGACGACCTCAAACACCTCTTCGTGGAGGCATGATCTAAAAAGATATGCGCAAGCACGAATTAGAAGGAAACCTTTAAGTTGAACTCTATCACACGAAAAAAGAGAAATAAGAAAGGGAATTTCTTCCTCAAGGATGTAGCCTCCTAATTATAGATGTGACATGCTTCATACCGATCACCATGACTCTACAGACACGACTTCACAGACACCCTAGGATTCTTGTACTATGTGCTCTGATACCATGTTTGACACGCCTCAAGCCTACACCCCGGACGTAATTGGCACTCGAGAACCATTGCTGGTCCCTAAGCGAATCCTTGACCTGACTCAATACTCAGCGAAAAACTTACTCAGTAATACATGAACTCAAAAGTAGAGGTTTCTTAAAAAGTCTCAAATTACATAACTAAAAATATTTTAAAACATTTAACTAACCAAAAGAGGTAACTCAAGTCTTAAACATTTAACAATGGATATGAAAAGACTCCTCAAAATAATACGGTCTATGAAACCTCTAAGTACTACGATGGATGTAGTGGCAAGACCCCCGATCATCCTAACAAACTGAAAATAAAAGTAAAGTGCGGAGCCCTTCAAAAAGCAGGAGGCTCTCCAATAAAACTGTAGGATTGCAAGTGGTATAAACAAAGTGCCTTTTGATGACCCTGGTTACCTGTATCAGCATAATGAAAGATGCAGGACAAATGGCATCAGTATATGGAATATACGAGCATGAAAAGGGAATTCTAAAGCATAGACATAAGCTTGAGATGATAAAAAGGACGAACATGCTCACCTCATCTCAGCTCAACTCAACTCAAATATACTTAAGGATACTTAAATTAAGAAATACTCAACTATGTTCAATATAAAAGAAAGAATAAGGATGCATTGTAAAGAAATGTTTTAAAATAGTAAATAACAACTCAATGTATTTAAAAATACAGCAAGAACTCTTTACTCTTATTATAGAGATTCTCTAACCGACAACCATCACTATGATCTATATGATTATATATCGTCTTGCCCACGCTGCCAGAACTGTCCTATACCTTGTTGGAGTATTAGACATCCTCAACTAAGTGGATCCACTAAGCTATGCTTAAAAAGTAATAAGGAATCATTTAAGAAGTATGACCCTTTACCCATGTTGGCATACATGGTTTATGAGGACTTTGAGATGTCTGAACTTGTCCCCGTATCGCTGCTCAATACTACTCACAATAATATAACTCAAACTCATATGTGTAAAAACATTTCCTCATTTGTAACCTTGAGATAATTACTCAAGATTCTCTTAAAAGAGATAGTGCTCAAAACTACTCATGAACATATTTGGAAATCAAGGTTTCCCCTCGTTTTAAACATAAAAACATTTACTCTTGGGAATTCTTAGTTCCCGTATATTCATTTTGGAAAAATGAAACTCAGCTCTCATCATTCTCATACTCAAGTACTCATGTCTTAAAACATCATGACCCATGGTATCCCCGTGGCATAACATGGTGTATAAGACTCCGAGAGGCCTCATACAAGCTACTTAGCATACGTCATACAAGATAATAGAGCTTAAAACACTTAAAAGATGATTTCAATTCAAAGAGTATTATAGAAATAAAGAGAAAAATCTAAGCATCATCTCAAAGACATCTAGTACATAAGACATCTAGCCCGTACATCATGTTCCAAAACATAAAGTAAAGAAAAAAGAGAAAACAAGCTTGGTCCTCAGAATATGAGGACTCACTAGATTTCTATCTTCTATATGGGATCCCTGGCCACGAAAGTGCAAATCAGTAAGGTCGGTCCCTACATTTGGGAAAATGTGGGCAATAGTATTCCTTAGTACAAAAATGCACTAAGTATTATAGCCATGCATAAAAGTATGAAATCATGCTAAACCGACATTTTCATGATATGAAAAGACCAAATCAAACATAAGATAATAAGATTATAAAAAAAAATCGTAATCATGATATATGCAAGTAAAATAATTTTTGAGCACATGAGATATACTTCTTTAAGTAACTTTAGATCATTATTATTGCTGGAATTTTCCTTAACTGACATAAAGACCATGTGAGCTATAACATGATCCCCGGTGTCTCCTACATCGAAAAGGGTTGTTCTACTTGCCAAGGTAGAACCATGAATCTAAGCTAAAGTGGATCCACTAGCTAATTCCTATCTAGACAATCATCCTATGGGGGCACATAGGTAAGGGATAAGGAGATTGCTACTAGAGAACCCAACCACAACACGAAAGAGCTTCCATCTCAATATCCTCTCGGTGCTAAGCATAAATCCCATGGAGTAGTTATTAGTCTTAACTTGTCTTATCTTTAAAAGACATAGGTAGTCGGTACTTGTCTTATCATAGGATAGCTCCTTAGACCATGTGTGAGAAAACCTTACACCGTCCATGATCTTTTCATAAAAGCTTTTAAGGCCCATAGTTATTCACTTCATGCTAGAGATGCCCCTTAATACTAATATAAATAGTTTTGAAATTGTGGTCTATAATAATTGATGCCATATCTAGATACCATACTAATCAAGACCTGATTTAGGAAAAAATCCCGAATAGCATTGAAGGCAAATCTAGATGTCATTCATGTCATGTGGCCAAGCTTTATAGAACATATTGCTAATCTCATCTATAAGCTTTCTTAAGTCATAAACATACTTTCATTAACATGCATTCTTTTAAATAATTCATAAGCATTATCATGTTTTCAAAGTTAATGCATCCTCAATTTCATTAAATTAATCTCATAAAAAGGACATGCATTTAAACATAAATTAATCTTTCATGGGTTATGTGTAACACCTCGGATTCAAAGAGGGAGAAAATGTAGTTCTTAGAAAATCTGGTGCCAGTAAAGACGGAAGCCATCCACGGCCCGTAGGTTGACCCACACACCGTATATGGGATCCGTGGTTGGCCAGATGTCTTTTTCAAAATGCCAATTTTTCTGTATGTTTTCAATGGGACACCAGGACGATTCGTCGTTCAGTGCATGAGTAGTAAATAGATTTCTTAGGTGAGTCCCAAACTTAGAGAGATTTTGAGGTCAATAGTTGAAGACAATGATAGGGACCCATGAACCGTTGATTCGACCACGGCTCGTGGGTGGATACCGTCGTTTGAGGTCCAAAAACTTTTGTTTCTCAACCAAAGAATGGAGGGACAGGACGATCCGTAGGTTTACCCATGGACCGTAGGTCCCCATCGTTGATGGGTTCGACTGTTATTTTTCTCAGGGGCTTTTGGGTCTTTTCCTAATTATTCTACCCTAATACTATGTCATTTTACCCTTCAATAAAACCCCTATATAAGTGTTTTAATCCCCAAAGTTCCACAATTGAATGTATTCTCTCAAATTTACAAAAGAAGAACAAGTCTTTCTCCCCAAGTATTTCTCTCTCTAGAAAGCTTGAAGAAGAAGGGTTAAACCTAGGGTTTCAAGTCAATTCTCAAATTGCTCCATTGAAGAGAAGCAATTGACATTGAGGTATGATAGTTTTCATCCATGGATTTCTTCCATTCATGGAGTTCCCAAATTATCCTATTTTCAAAGTTAGAAATCCTCAATTTAGTTAGAGTTTTTCTTTTATGTTATTGGTTCTATCGATTATTGATTTAAATGATTGAATTATGATATCTTATGTATGAAGGAGTTAATTCGATGGTCTTATGATGATTCCCCATGAACCCATATAATTCTCATGTTTTCCAAGTTATGATGATATGATGTGGATTTTGAATTATGACAGAAGTGATTATTCAATTAAGTATGTTCTTATGGAATATATGTAAATGTTTTAAGGATGCTTTGAGAGTGAAGTATCAATGATGATGATTGTTGTTGTGTTGTTGAAAGTAATTTTTCATATAAACATGAAAGCATGATTGTGAAAGGTTTTCTTACATATCAAGGGTTCCTAAGGTTGAAAGGTTTTTCTCATTTTAAATTAACCAATGATTAAGGAATTATGCTAATGTTGAGGCAAGTGGCGATTATCTATGCTCTCTAAATAATTACAAGAGATGATTACCCATATCAACTTATGTAAGGACAAAAGGCGATTATCGATGTTCCTTTAAGAGCTATGATGAATGTGATTAAGAACTATTCCATGGAAGTTAAGCTTAGTATCGAGTGGAAAAGTGGTGATTACCCAAGTCCAATAAACTGTGTTCCAAGATAGGATTGTCTAGATAGACATTAGCTAGTGGATCCGCAATAGCTAGAAGTTCATGATCCTTACCTTGACAAGTAGTACAACTCTTTTTGGCATGGGAGACATCGGTTTCCACGTTGCTAGCTCGCATGGTCTTATATGTAGGTTAATGCTATTTCCCAGAAACAAGAAAAGTTATGATGAACCAAGGTTACTTCAAGAAGTGTCATTGTATTTTTTAAGAAGATGTTCACTGCATTGATTATGTTTTATAACTTATGATTTCTAACTCTCAAGATTCATGTTTTAGCTTAATCATTGCTTACTCATGAAAATGTCCCTTTTTAGCATGCTTGAAATATTTTTTTTTATGCATGGCTATCATACTTGGTACATATTTTGTACTAACACATACTATTGCCTACATTTTCCCAAATGTAGGGTCCAACAGTCAAGGTTCTCAGTTTCATGGCTAGAGGTTGATTTGAGAGATTCCAAGCTTTGTTAAGTCCTCATGCTTCAAGGATGGATTTTCATTGTTTTCAATTTTCTTTCTACTTTAGTTTTAGGCATAGTGTATGGGCTAGGCCCAATATCATTCTCATTTACTAGATGGCTAATGAAACAAATGTTTAGACTTCCACTTTTCTTTATAAAATGTTTGGACTTGAAATGTTGTTCTTTATCTCTTTTGTTCTATTTCTTATATTATGAATTCTAAGTGGCTTATATGAGGCCTTTCGGGGTCCTATACACTATGTCGTACCTAGGGGTACTGTGGGTCGTGACAAATTGGTAATAAGAGCACACAATTTAAAAGGGTCCTAGGATGTCTCAGAAGCAACATCGATTAAAGTCTTTTTCATGAGTGTGAAGTGCCACATTTATGAATCAGAAGCTACAAGATGATTAGGAAACTCCACTTATTTAAATACTCTAAAGTCGTGCGATAGATTTCAACTCTATAAGGTTTCTCTCCTAATCCTTATTTGATGCTCTATAGGATATGGCTACTCGAAGATCTTACACTAGAAGGAATGTGAGGGAGAATGTGGAACAAGAAGCTCTGATCGATCCTTTGGCCAAACTAGTGACTAATGCGGAATTGAGGGCTGCTTTTCAAGTTTTGGCTAAAGCCATGAAGACCTAAGCCAATAAGGAGGTTGCGGTTCCCATGAACCCAAACGTGGGTACGGCGGCATCTAGAGTAAGGGACTTCACTAGAATTAATCCCCCGGAGTTTTATGGTTCTAAGGTTGAGGAAGATCCTCAAGAGTTCATTAATGAGGTTTATAAGGTGTTGATGATTATGGGAGTGACGCTGGTGGAAAAGGCGGAATTAGCTGCTTATCAACTTAAGGGTGTTTCTCAAATTTGGTTCAACCAATTGAAAGAAGGGAGACAGGAACATGCGGGTCCTCTTGATTGAGAAAATTTTAAGGTGGCCTTTCTTGATAGGTTCTTTCCCCTTAAGATGAGAGAGGAAAAGGTACTAGAATTCATCAACCTTCGGCAATGAAACATTGGTGTGAAGGAATATGTTTTAAAGTTCACACAATTGTCTCGGTATGCTCCTATAATGGTTGTAGATCCTACGGCTAAGATGAGCAAGTTTGTTTAGGGTGTGTCTGAAATGGTCGTTAAGGAATGTCATACCCCCATGCTTGTTAGTGATATGAATATTTCTCACCTCGTAGTTCATGCTCAACAAATCAAAGAGGAGACTCTTAAGGAGAAGTCTAGAGGGGCAAAGAGTGTTAAGACCGGTGATGGCAATTTCGTACATCCAAGGTCTAATGGACATGCTCATTCTAAGTTCCGAAAAAGGGTTTTCGGTCAAGGTTACTCCAATACTCCTTCCAAGTTCAACAAAGATAGGGTGTGTAACCGTGAGACTCAAAGAGGAAATAGTAGTGGGTCGTTATTGCCTACTTATGCTAAGTGTGGAAGAAAGCATGAGGGCAAGTGTCTAGCGGGTTCCAATGCTTGTTTTGGTTGTGCTAAGATGGATCACAAGATAAGAGATTGCCCTTCAGTTGCTAAGAATGAGGGAGATAATCATCGAAGGGCTCAGCCTAATCCTTCATCCAGTCCTAGTAGGGGTCAGAAGTAAAACATATTTTATGCACTTCAAACTCGTCATGACCAAGATGGTTCTCCCAATATGGTTGTAGGTATTTTGAAAGTCTTCCAACTTGATATTTATGCTTTACTTGATCCTGGTTCTACATTGTCTTTTTCGACGCCATATATGGCTAAGAGGTTTGATGTTCTTTCGGATATATTTGTTTGATCCCTTTTATGTCTCTACTCCTGTTTTTGATTCCGTGGTGGCTAAGAGGGTCTATAGAAAGTGTCCCATTTCCTTGTCCCATAGAGTTACTCTTGTTGACCTGGTAGAGCTTGTTGTGTTAGATTTTAATGTTATTCTCGGTATGGATTGGTTGCATGCATGTTATGCTTCTATTGATTGTACCACTCGTGTAGTCAAATTTCAGTTTCCAAATGAGCCCGCCCTAGAGTGGTTAGGGGGAAATTATATGCCTAAGGGTTAGTTTATTTCTTGTCTTAAAGCAAGAAAGATGATTGCTAAGGGTTGCATTTACAATTTCATTAGGGTGAGGGATGTACATTCTGAAACCCCTACTCTTGAGGCAGTTCTCATTGTTAGTGAGTTTTTGGAAGTGTTCCCAGATGATCTACCCCGTATTTCTCCCAAAAGGAAGATAGACTTCGATATTGACCTTCTCCCAGACACACAACCTATTCCTATTCTTCTTTACCGAATGGCTCCAGTAGAACTCAAGGAGTTGAAAGAGAAACTGAAAGATTAGTTGGATAAGGGATTTATCTGACTGAGTATCTCTCCATGATGTGCTCCAATGTTGTTTGTTAGAAAGAAGGACGGTTCTCTATAAATATGTATACACTATTAGTAATTGAACATGGTTATGGTTATAAATATCCTCTCTCAAGGATAGATGATTTGTTTGACCAACTTCAAGGGTCAAGTTATTTTTCTAAGATTGAACTCCAGTCTGGCTATCACCAATTGAGGGTAAAGGAAGATGACATTCCAAAAATGACTTTGAGAACCCGATATTGACAATTTGAGCTTTTGGTGATATCCTTTGGGTTGACCAATGCTCTGGCCACTTTTATGGACTTGTTGAATAGACTATTTAGACAATACCTTGACATTTTTGTGATTGTGTTCTTGATGATATATAGATTTATTCAAGGAGTAAGGATGATCACATCAATTATTTGAAGATTGTGTTGCAAATCTGAAAGACCAACAACTCTTTGCAAAGTTTAGTAAATGTGACTTTTAGCTAAGGTCTATGGCTTTTCTTGGTCACATTGTTTCAAGTGAGGATATTGAGGTAGATCCTAAGAAGCCGGATGCGGTCAAGAGTTGGCCTACAACTCTATCCTCTTCGGATATTATAAGTTTCTTGGGTTTGGCTGGTTACTACAGAAGGTTTGTTGAGAGGTTTTCTGCTATTACTTTTCCATTGACAGCGTTGACCCAAAAGATGGCTAATTTCATATGGTCTGAAGCATATGAAAAGAGAGTTTAGTAATTGAAGGATAGACTTACTTTTGCTCTGGTGTTGACCTTACTGGAAGGGACTGATGGTTTTGTGGTTTATTGTGATACCTCTAGAATTGGGCTAGGGTGTGTACTTATGCAAAATGGGAAAGTTATTGCCTATTCTTCAAGGCAACTTAAGATTTATGAAAAGAATTATCCTACCCATGCCCTTAAACTTACGGCTGCTATTTTTTCCCTGAAGATTTTGAGGCACTATTTATATGGTGTTCATTTAGATGTTTATATCAACCACAAGAGTTTGCAATATATGTTTAACTAGAAGGATCTGAATCTTCACCAAAAGAGGTGGCTTGAGTTATTGAAGAATTACTATATAAGTGTTCTCTATCACTCTGGTAACGTGAAGGTGGTGGCGGATGATCTTAGTTGGTTATCTATAGGTAGTGTTGCTCACATTGAGGATGATAGAAAAGAGTTGGTTTGAGATGTTCATAGATTAGCCCAGTTGGGTGTTCAGCTAGTGGACTCTACTAAAGGTGGGTTTATGGTTCACAATCGTCTTTTATGGTAAATGTGACAGCTAATCAAGGTCTTGATTCGACGTTGGTCAAATTGACGGATTTGGTGCTTAAAAAGTATGTAGAGGCTTTCTCCCAAGGGTGAGATGGGGTACTTAGATATCAAGGTCGTTTGTGTGTTTCTAATGTTTATGATTTGAGAGAGTGAATCTTGTCAGAAGCCAATAGTTCTCGATATTTCATTCACCCGGGAACCACCAAGATGTACCGTGACTTGCGGCAGATTTATTGGTGGAATAGGATAAAGAAAGATACTGCGGAATTTGTGGCTAAGTGTCTTGATTGTCATCAAGTGAAACTTGAGCATCAAATGCCCGGAGGTTTATCCCAAGATATTAGCATTCACACTTGGATGTTGGAAGACTTGAATAGGGACATCATAGTTGGTTTGCCTTGCACCCGGCAACAACCTGACTCGATTTGGGTTACAGTAGATCAAATAACGAAATCAGGCTCATTTCATCCCTGTCAAGGTTTCTTATTTCGCGGAGGACTATGCTAAATTTTACTTGAGGGAAATAATAAATTTGTATTGAGTGCCTTTATCCATTATCTCTGATCATGGTACTCAATTCACTTTGCAATTTTGGAAGTCCTTCCAAAAGAGTCTTGGTACTCGTGTTAATCTTAGTACGGCCTTTCATCCTAAGATGATGGGAAAGTGGACCATAGGTTGAGATGTTGTGTGATTGATTTTGAAGGTAATTCGGATGACCACTTGCCTTTGATTTAGTTTTCCTATAACAATAGTTATCACTGAAGTATTGGGATGGCTCCATTTGAGGCATTGTATGGTAGGAGGTGTAGATCTCCTATAGGATGGTTTGAAGCGGGTGAAGTTGCCCTAATAGGTCCTGAATTAGTGCATGATGTTACTGAGAAAGTTTGACTTATTATAGAAAGGTTAAAAATGGCTCAAAGTTGGAAAAAGTCATATTCCGATATGAGAAGAAGAGATCTTGAGTTTGATGTTCATGATTGGGTTTACTTGAAAACTTCTCCTATGAAGGGAGGTAATGAGGTTTGGTAAGAAAGGGAAGCTTATTCCCCGTTATGTAGGTCCATATCAGATTTTGAGACGCGTTGGTAAGGTTGCTTAACATGAATTGCCTAATGAATTTGCATCGGTGCATTCGATTTTCCATGTCTCTATGTTGAATAAATGTGTTGGTGATACGACATCTATAGAAGGTTTGGGAGTTAAGGACAATCTTTCTTATAAAGAAGATCCAGTTGAGATTCGAGAATGGAAAGTCAAGATGTTGAGAAATAATGAAGTTGCTTCCGTGAAAGTTTTGTGGAGGAATTAGTTAGTTGAGGGTGCTACATGGGAGGTCGAGGCCAATATGATGTCCTGATATCCTCATCTCTTTCCTTCTACTCCTTCTCTAGCTTGAGGTGTTGATTTCCTCGTGATTTACTCTTTTTGTGTCATGTGTCTTAGATATTCCCATGATTTTGTCACTTATGCATGTTCATGAAGAAGTTTAAGTTTTGAGAAAATGAGTCAACTTTATTATAAACTACATTTTTATGTGCATTTGAGTATGAGTTGCATATAGACTTCATGATATGATGTTTTGAACATGCTATAGCTTGGAGTTGATGTTTCCTCCTCGGATAGTTGCATTTATATGATTTCATTCATGTTGGGGCTGTTAGGTTTAAGTTCCTACCAACCTTATGATGTCTTGAATCTCATTCGAGGACGAACGATCCCAAGGGGGAGATAATGTAACACCTCTGATTCAAAGAGGGAGATGATGCAGTTCTTAGAAAATCTGGTGCTAGTAACGACGAAAGCCATCCACGGCCCGTAAGTTGACCAATGAACCGTAGATAGGGTCCGTGGTTCGCAAGAAGTCTTTTCCAAAATGTTAAGTTTTCTGTGCCTTTTAAATGAATCACCAGGACATTCCATTATTCAGTGCATGAGTCGTAAATAAGTTTCATAGGTAGGTCCCAGACTTAGAGAGATTTTGAGGTCAAAAGTTGGGGACAACAGTTGGGACCCATACACCATCAATTGGACCACGGCTCCTGGGTGGGTCCAATTCTCATCTGACCCGGTCCAGCCCACCTCTTCTATTCACAAAAGACCTAGAAGCTCCCAACGTTCAGAAATCCCAAAGCTTGATGCTAACAGTAGCAGCTCACGAACACAACGTCAAATACACAGAATCAGCAGTAGCTAAAGCGCGACAGAAACAATAACCAAACAATGCCTACTCGTCTCCAATTCAAGTGGGAATACACAGCTAGTTCACAGAAAAGCAGTAGCAACAAAAAACAGTACAATTTTCTTGTCTCCTTTCCCAACGTCCCTCTCAATCTTACACTCAAAGCAGCAAAAGAAACATGTGTTTTCATCATTGTAGCACGAGATCGAGACACGTAGCATCTCAAGGACGATCGATCGATCCAAGACCTCCACATCCATTCTATCCTTTCAAAATGGTGGGAATTTGGGGAATATTCTCAAATTTTTTGGATAAAATTTGGGATTTGAATTCGAAATGGGCCTTGGTTTGCCCGAATTTTCGTCCGTTTCCCCCAAAAGTTGGGAACCCTAATTTTCGCCTATAAATATCCCCTCCTTCTTATTTGTTTAAGGTTAGAGGAATTTGAGTCGATTTAAGGAAAAGATACATAGGTTCTGATGCAAAAGTAACCTCAAAAACCAACACATATTATATAGAGTATTCATCTTTCAGTTGCTTCTTTCGAATACAACATTCTTGATGCTCATTGGAACTGTAGGAATCGTGCCTTGGTGGTGAAATATCGTTTTCTCTCAGCTCGTCTAGTCCAGTCGCTGCTCACAACAAGTTATTTCTTTCTATTTTTGTTGTGAAATTTGCTCGAGTTTGCCATGAACTCATCTCCTTGAATTTTCCCATTGGGCCAAAGGTCCAATGCTTCCCTTTATCGAGTCAGCCATCAATGAGGTAATGAACAGGTCAAATTGGGAGCAATAAATGTGGGCTGGAAATCAAATTTTCAGGTTCTGAAAAGTTGAAAGTAGGCTGAAATACAGCTTGTATACACCGATATACGCTAATATACATAGTAAAACTGCAGCAGTCAAAGGTCGAAGGATAAATATGGGGTCGAAAACTGAAAATACAAGTCGTAGAAGCTCAAAAGAAGGTTGTATACACTCGATATACAGCCCTTATACATCAGTATACAACCATGTATACACAATTTGATTTAACACAAAATTGGGCAAGAGCCCAATTGTACTTGAATACTTTGACTACAGCAGATCCAAGAAACAAAGGGCCCAAAATCCTACCATTGAAATTACTGCAGTTCCTTGGGAAAAGACTGGGTCAAAGTCCATTATTTGGGTAATTTCTTAGAATTAGGACAGGTGGGCCAAAAGCCCAACATTAATTGAATTTGAGCAAGGAAGCTCAAGTCCAAAGATTTCTCTTCATTTATATATTTATTTGCTTATTTGTGTTGGACTAACCTTTTATTTAAATTGGTTTTATTTAATTAAATTCCCCAAAAGAAAGTCATTTCTTCTTTTTTATGTTGAAATTGAAATATTTATATTTTATTTATTACTTGTTTTATTTATGAATTATTTTATTAGTTGTCCCATTAGTATATGAGTTAGGTTCTTTAAAATAGCTCTTTTCGGTTTATCTACTTCCAAAATAAAAAATGGATTTTTATTACGTAATTAAATTTTAAAAGTTTGTCAAATAGTTGGTCAACCGCAAGTTAGCGGACATTCTAAGGGCCTAACACCTTCTCGAAATGTAAATTGAACCCCGAACCCCTTTATTTTCAATTGATTTTAGTCTATTTAAATATTTTTGAAAAATTATAAGTTTTCTTAATTTCTTTCAAAATAAATTAAGTGGCGACTCTATTTTGGAAAATTGATTTCTCTTCAAAACATAAGTTAAGTCGATTTTTTGAAAATTAAATTTTTTTATTTCTTTTTTCGAGTAAAACAGAAATGGCGACTCTGCTGGATATATAATTAAGTTCTAACCATAAGATTTGACTATTTGACTACTTGTTATTAATTGTTGAATTGTTTATATGCTTTACTTGTTAAATTGCTATAAATTGTCATTGCATTCATGACATTTTCTGTTGTATGAGTAGTATATTAAGAACGGTTTCTACTCAACCCTTTTTTGGAATGATCGGCAATTTATTGGTTCGTCATGTGTCCAATGATTGTCGTGAGTTCCAGCCTAAATTGTCCGCTTGGGTTCCCGGTCTCTCAAAAGCTACCCTTAGTCAACTAGCGTAGAGTGAAACAAATTCCCAATTTTATCACATTATGAACTAAGTTGACCCAACAACCAAGGCGTGTTGGGCCCATTAGAAGCCCACCTTGTGTCTAGTTGGCCCATTGGTCACTAAAAAGACGATCATATTTATGTGTTTAAATTTAAAGGATGTATATGTTATTTGGCAAAACATTGTCTCTTGGGTTAGGGAGTTAGATTCTAGCTTAATTTTAATCGAAAAAGGAGCAAGTTATCATTGCAAACAAAAGTGTGGACAACTAGAGATGACAAAAAATCAAGAGCGAAGGATCTTTTCATGGAAGCATAGATTAGGATTGTATCCCTACACGAGACTGATATTTTTTATCCCATTTCCCCTATTATGTATCACCATTCAGTTTATTCGTAAAACTTGGATAAATTTAGGTTTTCGGAGCAATGAAATGTTTCAAATCACGTATACATCCTTCAAATCGTTAGGCCTACCCTTGGCACAAAAGGGTCACATATCTGTTTAGAACACGCAATAAATGTTTATGTGTTATAAATACTTGTGTAATTATGTTGCTTTATTTGGAGATATTCTAGCTCACTCCTCTTCAAATTGTTTTTGGAACCTCTGAGCACAAATATCAAGTCATTATCAAAAGTGCGTCCAAATACTCTTCGAGTCTTTAGTTTCCCAATAAAATTTGAACTTTGTTTTTTGAATTATTACTCTCATATCAGTAAAAAGATTCATCGTCTCAAATTGAAAGAAATTCAAGTGGGTTGAACTACGTAGGTACTAAATTCTCTTTTTTGAGATACGCAGGTAGCCTTTCAAGGTTCGATCCCCATTTTTGAGAAACTCCATCTTTTTCAACTCCGACAAAGAAATTAGAGTTACATATTAGTCAAAATCATAAGTACAACAATGAAAGATACAATCAACTTGTCTCGACTCAAGTCAACATTTTCGATTCACTAGGCTCACAATGAAATAGACAAATTCCTGTCTATTTAGTCATTTCTCTATATATGTGGGCTAGCTTATCTTCAAATGAAGCAACTCTTATGTGTTTACAGTAATGTGCGTGATATTTTGTATTAGTTATCATCGACATAGACTAGCACATTTGCATTTGAGTTATTTTTCTTTGTCAGGAACTTAGAACTGATTTGTGTTGATAAGATGGCCGGTCATCCTTATTTCACAAGATCTTAGGTGCTTCGATCAAAGTTCATAAAAAGGAAAGGCAATAATGGGTGATAACAATGACGAGATTGGCCTGACTGATGTTGTCGTGGCTTAGCCCATTGCCGCTGATCAAAATGAATTAATTATGCAGTTAATGCAACAGATCACTGAAATGAGGGTCAAAATGCAAAGAAGACAAGATTTGCCTAATCCAATTTTCTCTTTCAATCCTCAAGGGGATGGAAGACATCCACTCCACTTTCCTCCTCCAAGCGTGGAATAGGTTCAGAACCCACCCTCTAACCCCGCTCAAAATCCCCCATCATTGATCTAACCACCTCAAATCCCCCTCACGCCTCCGCTTCCTACCAAGCACCACTTCCTCCTCAAAACACCAACCCACAAACTTGTCCTCCCCCTCCAAAACCAAATGTTAGAAATACCCAAACCTTCACCAATCACCAAAATCAGCATACCGACCCCCAGACTTTTCCCCAAAATTACCAAGCCACTCAAAATACCCAGAATCCCTCCATTGCTTTGCCGTTGCCTCAAAAGACTACTTTTCAAATTCCAATTCCAAATGAACTCTATGCCAACATGTAAAGACCCTTCCGAAATAACATAAGTCAATATCTCATGAGAGTTTTTATGCATATATTGTCCTCAAACTAGTAAAAATGATATAAAAAGAATATTACCAACTTTTCGAGTACCCAAACTAGGTGGTTCATGCTTCATATAATCATTCATAACAAGTAGTAAATTTAATATATTACAAGACTTGGGCTTACACACCCCAAATGAACAAAACATGTAGCCATACTTATATTACAAACCATGGTGACATGATCAGATTAGCCCTAAAAAATCCATGTAAATATACAACACATAGATCATTCATAAGTCCCAAAGTTTATACAAAATATAGATGCCTATATGCAAATGTGATCTTCCTTAAGGTTCTCAAAATCTCCAATCTCCAACGGCCATCTTCATGCCTCTTCTCGATCATTCCCTACGATAGAAACAACTATCGCTAAGCATATAGTTTAGTGGTGTAAAAACTATAGGTTCGGAGCCCTCAAAATTCACCAAGCTACCTTTCTCAAGTCATGAGCAACACAATTGAAGTAATATAAATAAATCAAGTAACAATATATAAAGAGTATCAAGTTCTATATTTAAAGATCCAAATGTCAAGAACGCTCATAGCACCATTTTCCAAGAGATTCAATAACAAGGCTCACCCAATATATACATCATGTCGTCACACCAGGCACAAGTAGGTATCAAGAAGGTTCGTCACCCTGTAACAAGAAGGGTCAAAGCCCAATAATCAAGAGAACCAAGAACCATATTAAAAATGACTTTCTAGTTCGTACTTAAAATGGACAACTTCCATTCTTAAGACGGACTAAAAATCTAGAATCAAGATGGCAAATGATCTGAATCAAGAGGCATGCCAATAGTGACAAAGCCATAGCCACAAGAAGGACAAGGTCCCAACAAGAGTGCCAAGTGATCAAACAATCTGTACAAGTGGGCGAGTTACACAAGCGTCATACCAACACGACAATGCAAAGTGACAAGAGGTAACCAAGGTACCAAGATCAACATTCATATATACCAACAATTATAGGAGTGCAAGTACAAGTTTATACACAAACCTCAATACTTTAGCGTAGAATAGTCCAACACAGCTACGCGAGTTCAAACCGTAGACCAACCAACGTATCAAGGTCCTCAACTTGTTCACAAGTATATACAATCTTAAAAATACTATTAAATAACTTCTTTAATTCCTAATATCTCAATAATGTCGAAATAAAATAGGATTATCCTCACAAGTAAGCTTAGCCTGTACAGATACAACTATGCTCCCAAAACAATGATTCTGGCGAGTCTAGTACCTCCTGTTGCAACTTAGATTTGAAAAGGAAAATGGCAAAATTGGACGATATATCCTTCATGAAATATGTAGATACATCTAGGCTGCAAAAAAACAAGAATCACCACAAAATATATTTTTTACAAAAAGATATCATCGATACACTAATAGTTGTTCATAGAGAATTTCTAAATCCGAAATCTAGACAGAACGTGTCCTATGTTGCGTCTCATATTTCGAATCCATAACAGCTAAATTAGAATTTTACATAAACATAAGAGTTGTAGGTATATGAATTAGCATTCCAAATCATATTTGTTCACCCAAAAATGAGTTCTAGAGAATGAGATATTCTAAAAGTAATACACACTACTCAGCTACAAAACAGATTTCGACTACTTACCAAATAGCAGTGTGTGTCCCTAATTCCAACCAAAAGGACTAAGTTTTTCTTTTGTGATTTTGATGAACAAATGGTTAACTAAGGTTCTAAGGTTCTTAGACTTGAAGGAACCGAAATTCACTAGAGGAGGTGTCAAAATATAGTCTCAAGAGTGATGTTTATCACAATGCACTATTGTCCCTCAAGGGCTGCCCAAAATAGTTTTGTGTGCTGCCCAAAATGCATACATATATACTTATATATATATATATATATATATATATATATATATATATATATATATATATATATATCTCGTTCACCTCCTTTTAAAATTATACATAATTCTAACTAGACTATTATGTAAATACCCCAATACAATCCCATAAATTACGATATAATTTATGTTAAGCAAGCTAGCAATTATCACAAAATTTCAAGTTCCCAAAATGAGAGTAAAACATATTGTAGTAATTAAGCAACGGCAAATAGACATGCGACTCTTGTTAGCATTTAGGGGGGGTGTTACACAAATGTTTTGAGCCTGATCACTATGAGGAACATGAGAGAGAGTGGAGGTCAAAGGGAGAGGTAGCCAAGCTGAATATGAAAGAAGAGAGCAGGAAAGCATAAAGGAGCTACACTATATTCCTGAAGTCGACGAGTTGAGTTATGAGGTTATATGCATCCATTCGAACTTGGACCTCTCGAAAGGGTATAAAGTGCCAAAATTTGACACTTTTGAAGGAACAGGGAATCCATTGGCACACCTGAGAGCCTATTGTGACCAACTCATAGGAGTTGGCAGGAATGAAGCCTTGTTAATGTGGCTCTTTAGCCGAAGTTTAAGTGGGGAAGCTTTGGAATGGCTTACCTCTCATGAGATAAAGCAATGATCTAGCTGGAATGCATTAGCTAAGGATTTTGTTGAATAGTTTCCCTACAATGTGGAGATCATTCCTGATCACTATTATTTAGAGAAAATTAAGCCAAAATCCACTCAAAGTTATCGTGAATATGCGTATAGGTGGAAGAAAGAGGCTACCTGGGTTCGACCCTCTATGTCTGAGAACGAGATCGTTGAAGTGTTCATACACATTCAAGAGCCAGAGTATTATGCCAAGATAATGTTGCTCATTGGAGCAAAATTTGCGAAGATAGTCAAGGTAGGTGAGTTTATCGAAGATAGGATTAAAACTGAAAAGATTTCATGCGTTATCGCCTCAACCGAATCTTCAGGATTATTGAAAAAAGAAGAGAGATGATGCTTCTTCTATTTCATGCGCATCTGATGGAAAAGGACACTTCAAAAAATTCTCACCTTACAAAGGTTATCCTTGAGCGCTAAAAAATTCATATCCAGCTTGTTATACCCAATCACGTTATCAAACTCCACCACTAAGTTACCAAATTCTACCTCCTAATTACCAAACTCCACCACCGAGTTACCAGATTCCACCTCTTGTTTACAAAACTCCACCTCCACATTACCAAAATACTCATCCATATTACCAAGCTCCATTAGTGAGTTTTTCAAATATCCAATCAAGTTCTTCACACTCATGTTTCCTTGACGTAGGTTAATGAATTCAAGCACCTTTGCCTCCCTCATCTTAAGAGGAAAGAACCTATCAAGGAAATCAACCTTAAATTTTTCCCATTTCAGAGGACCCACATCAACTTCCCTCCCTTCTTTCCATTGGTTGAACCAAACTTGAGCAGCACCCTTAAGTTGGTAATCGGCCAACTTCGCTTTTTCCACCAGCGTCACTCCCATGATGATCAATCATTTATGTATCAAGTCGCATTTCATCCAATACTAAATGCCAATGATCGTTCTTCAGTATAATAACCCAACTACATGAGTTGGGGTCGATCCCACAGGGAGTAGAGCTTCCTTCGAATTCAATAAATAAAAGTACAATGACAATCTCTTCAATCAAACAATTATTGCACAATTAGTATTCAAATCTCAAATTCCGGGTTTTGACTACCAATCCAAACTTACACTCCAACACAAGCAATCAAATATTAGAGTTAAACTTGGGGGATTGATCAGCCAATTATTGAATCTCAACGAAATAGGTAAACATTACTTCTCATAATGGGTTAATTTGTTGTGGGTAGGTCGAACCATATATAAAGTAACTTTCTCTCGAACAATTACCTTTTCTATGTTGAATTCTCTAAACCTTCAACACTAATCGAACGAGACCCAACTCTTTACCCTTATCAAATCCACTCTCTCAGGTTGGATACAAAGGAAGGGTCGCTTGTTTCAGTCTCTTGAGCTGAAGCTAAGGAAACCCACTACTAAGGATGCTAAGATTGCCACCCTGTTTCCACACCTCTCTCTCGAGCAAGTGCACAACACTGAAATTGATACACGAAGTAACACAATTCAATCTCAAAATGTAGTAAAAACTTAGATCCATTTCAAATTAGCACCATTCTTAGTAATTAACAAACACCCACTAAGTAAAATCAACAATTAGCTTCATGATCAAAACCCCAAATAAAGGGTTTTAGCCACTCATCTAAAAAATAAGAAGATCAAAATTAATTATCACTCCCATAGTTGGGTACAAAATGAGAATTATAGATGAAATTCAATTGATAATCTTCTCTCTTACAAAATCTCTCTCAAAATCTTGCTAAAATCACTCACTAAACCCTTTGGTAGTGCTTTCTCTCTATGTAATTCGTTCCTCACTTTCTGAATGAATTTCTCTCTCTAGCGAAAACCAATTAAACAAGTCTGAACTGTCACTACTCAGGACTACTCGGCGAAATAAGTCAGGTATCACTGACGAATAGGCCAATTGCCGATTGCTCTTCATCTCACCTTCATTTTTTAGTTTTTCTTGGTCTAGCTATTGTAATTTTAGGCGATCTAGGTCAGGATCACCGAATGACTCTGCATTCGCCCATTATCCTTCCATCTCACCCATCAGCACTTGCTTGCATCTTTTTTCGTACTTTTGGCAACCTGGTTGTACTTCACCAACTAGATAGGCTATACGCCGAATATTGTTGATGTTCGCTGAATTTGCCCCCATTTTAGCTCCAAAGATTCTCAGAACTTTAGGCGGCATCTTGGCGACTTGGTGATTCACTGAATGATATTGGTAATTCGCCAAATGACATCATCGATCATCAGGTCTTCTTTTCTTCATTCCTTAAGCTTTCTTTGTTCCTTTTTGCCCAATAATGTCAATGCTTTGTCTCTAACTCCAAATACCTGAAATTCAAGGATTTTCATCAATTATTGAGACAAAATATACATTTGAGGACACTAAATTTATCAAAATGAAGCCCTAAATGAGTCCAAATTGTGGACTCATCAACACCCCCAACTTAAACTTTTGTTTGTCCTCAAATAAAGCTCAAGTTTAGCAGTTCAAAAAGGATGTCTTAAATAGTGCTAGACAAGACTCAATCATGAGTGCACACAAAAAGTCTCAACTTACTCATGCCAGGATCAATTTTGTACTCAAAGTTTCAAGTTGTGACTCACCATTATCAAAGAATCTCAAGTTCACTATACTTGCGTCAAATTCAAGTTCAAGCTCAACAAATGTATTCCAATGCCCTCATACAAAATATGATTCCATATTCACACACAATGCTTCCAGAATCAAGATCAACACTCACACTCAAAAAGATAAACACAACACATGATTTCACCAATAGGTTTGCCCTTATTTTCCAATTGACTTTTTCTTCAGCTTATTCATGATCAAAAAGGTCTTTTCAAGGCTTGTAATAAGGCTGAGTGTAAAGGTATTTTTATTTAGGCTTATAGGCTAAAAATCCTCATGAACTCTGATGTGAACAACACATTCTTTCCTTCTGTTTGTCATTTTCATTCAAGCTCAAAAGTCACTTCTTATTCATCTTCCATGATTCCTTGGAAATCCCATTTCTTTGTATTTCCACAACTTTATTTCACGACTTTTTCTTTTTTAATATTTTCTTCTTCTTTTTTTATATGGAGGGGTTCCATTTTTCTCAAAACATGGGCATGAGGAACTTCTTTGCATTTACTTGATTTGCCTTCTCTTTTCACCACACCCCCAACTTAGGCTTTTGGCCTAAGTTGACTATTCAAACAAACCACAAATCATGGGGATTATTGGTAATGGATAAGGAGAGGTTACAATGTTACCAAGTTTCTTCCAAGAAAAGGTCAAGGCTCAAAGGGTGTTCAAAAGAGGTTCACACACTCACAAGGTAAGCCAAAAAAGAGGTATACTTTCAAATCTGTTCACACTCTTAAAAATTGCCTAAGATCATCTCAAGAAATTGCATCACATAGTCAACCCGACCAACAGGGCAAATTCTAGTTTTCATCACACATGGTTCACAGTAAGCTCATCAAACAAGGCATTGACACCCAAGTAAAACAAGACTCCACACTTTCTCTAGTGTGCAATGTTCATCACAAGAGACCCAATTTGATAATTGACTAGTCACAATGAGATTCAAAGAGTTCACATATTGTCTATGCGACTTTAATTGGTATCGTCGTAGCCGCACATTCATTTTTGTTCGAGCAGAGCACAATTTAAGTCATTAGTATTGATCTAACCGATACTCAAATTTGCACAAGAACAACCACATTCCACACAAACAAGGGGTGTTGTCAAAACAAGGAGGAGGTTCGCTGAGGACACTGAGCAATCTCCACACCCCCCACAAAAATAGTCAACATTGTCCCCAATGTGGGTAGAGAGCGGGTATTTATCACAAATAAACTAAATATGAACAGTAAATAAAAATTGAAAAGAACTGAAAACATTCTAGTGTGTAAACAAGTAGAGCAGGGTCACGAGGAATCTTCACTAAATGCCTAGTTGGTGATGGAGTGAACTGATCGCCAAGTGCTTCAGCGTTGCGCCCAATGTTCTTCAGATCGCCTTTAGTTCCAATAACTTGCACTCCTAGAGAAGGTAAATCGACGGAGATATAGTAGATCGCCAAACAACTTGGCGATCCACATAATGAACTTAATGCATCGCCTGTAGATTCTTGAGGAGCGTTGTCTGCTTTGATTAGAAAGGGCAAGGAAAATTGGGTCTCCTAAACACATCGGCGATATGCCGGTTGGTAGAGGTATCCCACCAAATATTCTAGAGTCTTAGTCTAAATTTTTTAGATTCATAAGGCGAACCAAGTCGTGCTCGCTGAAATAGTTTGATGACTCACCAAGAAGACTTTTGTCTCGCTCATGATCCCTACTCTTGCAAAATCAACATGCATTATTCAAAACACTAACACTTGGGTTGCCTCCCAAGAAGCGTCTTATTTAACATTGTGGTATGATGTGGAAATGCTCTCAAGCATTTTCCAGGTACACCACCTCAATTAAAGAAATCTCCTGGCATTCTCCAAAGTATAATTTTAAGTGTTGCCCATTCACCTTAAATGCAGGTCCCTCTTGACCCTCAACTTCTATGGCACCATTGGTGAATACTTTTGTCACTCTAAATGGTCCTCATGATTTGGACTTGAGCTTTCCTGGAAAGAGTCTAAGTCGGGAATTGTATAGTAACACCCAGTCTCCTACTCTAAACTCCCTCCTAAGGATTTTAGCATCATGCCATTTCTTCATCTTTTCCTAGTAAAGGGCTGAACTTTCATAAGCTCTGACTCTGAATTCATCCAATTTGTTTAACTGCTCCACTCTCCCCCTTGAGGTCTTTGTCCAATCTAGATTTAAAGTTTTCAATGCCTACAATGCTTTGTGTTCCAACTCAACGGGTAGATGGCAAGATTTACCAAAAACTAGTTGATAAGAAGACATCACAATAGGTGTTTTGTAAGTGGTCAGATATGCCCATAGTGCATCATTGAGCTTTCGAGACCAATTGGTTCTGTTGGCATTCACTAACTTAGCCAAGATACTTTTAATCTACCGATTTGACACTTCAACCTAGCCACTTGTTTGGGGATGATATGGGGTTGCTACTTTGTGTTTCACCCCATACTTGCTTAATGCAGTGGAGAACCACTTGTTGCAAAAGTGGGATCTCCTATCACTAATAATCTCCCTAGGAGTGCCAATTCTTGCAAAGATGTAGCATTTCAGAAATTGGACGAAGCTTTTTCCTTTATTGTTTGGAAGTGCAACAGCCTCCACCCATTTGGAAACATAATCTACAGCCACCAAGATATACTTATTTCCAAACAAGCTCACAAAGGGGACCATGAAATCGATTCCCCAAACATCAAATAGTTCCACTTCAAAAATAGGAGTAAGGGGTAAATGGTGCCTTTTAGACACTCCACCTTGCTTCTGACATTGAGCGCATTTCTTTACAAATTCATGTGTATCCTTGTAGAGCGATGGCTAGTAATATCCACTTTGGAGAACTTTAGCGGTTATGCGCACACCGCTATGGTGGCCTCCAACTGGAGATGCATGACAAGCATTGAGAATTCCTACCGCCTCTTCTTCCGAATTACACCTACTAATGATATGTTTTGCACACTCTCGTAACAAGTATTGTTCATCCTAGAAGTACTTTTAAACGTCGAACATGAACCTCTTTCATTGGTAGAAGTTCAGCTCATTCGGCATTAGTCCGCACATAATGTAATTTGCGAAATCTGCATACTAGGGGTTATTTTCAAGGGATATTGCAAACACTTGTTCATCGGGGAAGGAATCGTTTATGTCAACCTTAGGCTCATCATTCTACTTGCCCTCTAACCTCGATAAGTGGTCAGCCACTTGATTTTCGCAACCTCTTCTATATTCGACCTCAAAATCAAATTCTTGTAATAGTAGCACCCACCTTATGAACCTTGGTTTTGTATCCTTCTTTGCCATCAAGTAACGGAGTGCAGCATGATTAGTGTGAACAATCACTTGGTGTCTAACAAGTATGCCCGAAATTTCTCAAATGCATAAACTACCACAAGCAACTCTTGTTCAGTGACGGTATAGTTACGTTGAGCACTGTTTAGAGACTTGCTTTCATAATAAATTGGGTTAAAAAGCTTACTACATTTTTGCCCCAATACCACACCCAATGTTATGCCACTAGCATCATACATCACATCAAAAGATTCGGACCAATCAGGGTTGATAATGACCGGGGTGGATACTAAATTTTCTTTAAGGCATCGAAACGCCGCCATACAAGTGTCATCAAAATAAAACTTCACTTCCTTCTCAAAGAGTTTGCACAGGGGGTGTGCAATCTTTAAAAAGTCCTTGATGAGCCTCTGGTAGAAACCGGCATGTCCCAAGAAGCTACGAACACCCTTCATTGAAATCGACGAAGGTAGTTTCTCAATCACCTCAGTTTTTGCCTTATCGACTTCTAGTCCTCTTTGTGACACCTTGTGCCCAAGAACTATGCCTTCCTTCACTATGAAGTGGCATTTCTCCCAATTCAGAACCAGGTTTGTTTCCACACATCTTTGGAGTAATTTCCCTACGTATGCCAAGCATTCTTCAAATGTATCCCCTACGACTGAAAAGTCATCCATGAATACCTCCATATAGTCTTCCACCATGTAGTGACCCTTCCGAATATAATATAAGCCAATAACTCACAAGATTTTTATGCATATATTGTCCTCACACTAGAAAAAAATAATCTAAAAAGAATATTTCCAACTTTCCGAGTACCCAAACTAGGTGGTTCATGCTTCATACAATCATTCAAAAGAAGTAGTAAATTTAATATAGTACAAGACTTGGGCTTACACACCCCAAACGAACAAAACATATAGCCATACTTATATTACAACCCATGGTGACATGATCAAATTAGTCCTCAAAATTTCATGTAAATATACAACACCTAGTTCATGTATAAGTCCCAAAGTTTATACAAAATATATATGCCTATATGCAAATGTGATCTTCCTTAAGGCTCTTAAAATCTCCAACTCTAATGGCCAGCTTCATGCCTCATCTCGATCATTCCCTACGATAGAAACAACTATCACTAAGCATATAGCTTAGTGGTGTAAAAACTGTAGGTTCGGAGGCCTCAAAATTCACCAAGCTACCTTTCTCAAGTCATGAGCAGCACAATTGAAATATATTAAATAAATCAAGTAACAATATATAAAGATTATCAAGTTCGATATTTAAAGATCCAAATGTCAAGAACACTCATAGCACCATTTTCCAAGAGATTCAATAACAAGGCTCGCCCAATATATACATCATGTCATCACTCCAAGCACAAGCAGGTATCAAGAAAGGACGACGCCCTGTATCAAGAAGGGTCAAAGCCCAATAATCAAGGGAACCAAGAACCATATTAAAAATGTCCTTCTAGTTCGTACTTAAAATGGACAAGTTCTATTCTTAAGACGGACTAAAAATCCAGAGTCAAGATGGCAAATGATCCGAATCAAGAGGCATGCCAATAGTGCCTCAATACTTTAGCGTAGAAACAGTCCAACACAACTCCACGAGTTCAAACCATAGACCAACCAATGTATCAAGGTCCTCAACTTGTTCATAAGTTTATACAACCTTAAAAATATAATTAAATAACTTCTTTAATTCCTAGTATCTCAATAATGTCGAAATATATATAATTATCATCACAAGTAAGCTTTGCATGTACAGATACGACTATACTCCCAAAACAGTGATTCTGGCCAGCCTAATACCTCATGTTGCAACTTAGATTTGAAAAGGAAAACGGCAAAACTAGACTTTATAACCTTCATGAAAGATGTAGGTACATCTCTTAAGGTTGCAAACTAACAAGAATCACTGCAAAATATATTTTGTACAAAACTATATATTCAAAACACTAACAGTTGTCCATACAGGATTCCTAATTTTGAACTCTAGACAGAACTTGTCCTATGTTGCGTCTCATATTTTGAATACAGCTAAATTAGAGTTTTACATAAATATAAGAGTTGTAGATATACAAATTAGCTTTCCAAATCATATTTATTCACTATAAACAGAGTTCTATAAAACAAGCTATGCTCAAAATACTAAACACTACCCAGCTCAAAAACAGATTCCATCACTTACCAAAGAGAAGTGTGTGTCTCGAATTCCAGCCAAAAGAACCAAGTTTTTCTCTTGTGATTTTCAAGAACAACTAATTAACTAAGGTTCTAAGGTTCTTAGACTTGAAGGAACCGAATTTAACTCAAGGAGCTGTGAAAATATATAGTCACACACAAGTGATGTTTATCCTTGTACAACTGTCCCTCAAGGCTGCCCAAATAGTTATGTGCTGCCCAAAATGCATACATATACACCTATATATATATATATATATATATATCCTTCACCTCCTTTTACAATTATACATAATTCTAATTAGACTATTACGTAAATACCCCGATACAATCCCTTAAATTACAATACAATTTATGTTAAGCAAGCTAGCAATTATCACAACATTTCAAGTTCCCAAAATGAGAGTAAAACATATTGTAGTAAATAAGCAATGGTAAATCGACATGTGACTCTTGTTTAGTATTTAGGGGTGTTACGTACCATGTCCGCAAAAATGGGTAGCATGCAACGCTGAAATGTCGTCGGGGCATTACATAGCCCAAATGGCACTCTTTTAAATGCAAACGTTCCATAAGGACAGGTGAAGATGGTTTTCTCTTGGTCTTCCGATGCAACAGAGATTTGGTTGTAACTGGAGTACCTATCTAGAAAGCAATATCAGCCCTTCTCTGATAGTCAGTCAAGCATTTGGTCTATAAAAGGCATTGGAAAGTGATCATTTTCACTCCACAAATTTATCTTTCGATAATCCATCCATACTCATAACTCAATCACCGGTCTAGTCGGCACAAGCTCCCCTTTTGCATTTGGGACTATGGTGATACTTCCCTTTTTGGGTACACATTGCACCGGGCTTACCCATTTGCTATCCGCAATAGGGTAGATCACACTTGCGTCTAACCACTTGATGATCTCCTTTTTTACCACTTTTTGCATTGGTGAGTTCAATCTCTGCTGATGCTCAACACTAGGCTTACACTCATTATCAAGCTGTATTTTGTGAGTGCAAATATCAGGAGGAACGCTCACTATATCAGTGATGGTCCATCCTATAGCTTTTATATGTTTTCACAACACTTCAAGGAGCAATTTCACCTGCCATTCAAGAAAGTCAGCTGCAATGATCACTGGTAAAGTGTTATTTGCCCCCAAGAAAGTGTATTGGAGATGAGAGGGAAGAGCTTTCAATTCCAGATTAGATGGTTATTTTGTTGATGGCTTTGCAGGAGGACTCACTCTATTTTTTAGGTCAATATCCAACTTGATTGGAGTCTTTGAATACCCTCCTAATCCCGATAATGCAACTACAACATCCTCATTGCCCTAAACTTTGGATTCATCATGATTAGCGAGTACAGCTTCAAGGGGTTCATTTGTGCACATCAAATAGCTTACACTAGCTACCGCCTCATCAATAACATCATCAGTAGACACCACATGAATATCACTTGGGTGTTTTATGGATTTACAAATATTAAAGGTTACTTCATCTTCGTTCACCCAAAACTTCAATTTTGCACTTTCAATATCTACCAATGCTCTCCCGGCTGCCAAGAATGGCCTTCCCAAGATAATGGGAATTTCATCATCTATTTCACAATATAAAATCACAAAATCAGTTAGAAAGATGAATCGATCGACCTTTACCAAGATTTCATGAAGTATCCCAACAAGATGTTTGATTGAACGGTCTGCCATCAAGAGTCTCATTGTTGTTACTTTCGATTCACCCAATCCAAGTTTTTTGTATATCACCTAGGGCATTAAGTTGATGCTTGCTCCCCAATTGCATAAAGCTTTAGAGAATTTGAGCATGCCTCTGGTGTAAGGAATAGTGAATGCCCCGGGATCTTCTCTCTTTTTAATCATCTCCTTAGTCATGATTGCACAACAACTATGGGAAACTTCAAATGTCTCAAAATCCATACTCCTCTTTGTGACCAACTCTTTCATGAACTTGGCGTATCTCGGCATTTCCAATAATCCAATAACTTTTTGAACTTCAACTTCATTCTTCTTCTTTAATCGATGGGGAAATGGTGGAGGTATTTTTGGTAAGGGTTGCATGACTTTTGGAATTTGAACGTGTTGGTCCACTTCCTTTTGTTTTTCTTTGGCAATGTTTTGATGAACAAGAAACTCTTGTTCCTCTATGCCTTCACCTTCTTCATGTTTTTGAGCATCT
Organism: Solanum pinnatisectum; assembly: GCA_035578085.1. Classification (NCBI taxonomy): domain Eukaryota; kingdom Viridiplantae; phylum Streptophyta; class Magnoliopsida; order Solanales; family Solanaceae; genus Solanum; species Solanum pinnatisectum. The sequence continues at coordinate 1,637,594 of JAWPEI010000013.1, read as the reverse complement.
TCATTTCCCATCACATTACCTATTGCCACCTTTCCGCTACGAGTAAATAGAGCCAGCCCTCTATCGTCACATTCCCTTGTTATATTTAGTTTCAACTGAGCTGATAATAAACTCAGTTGTCCTTCAAGTGTCTTGATGGCTTCGGCATGAGAGTTCACTTTACTGTTCAATGATGAAAAGTCATTTTTCATCCCTTTCAACAAATCATCCAAACCTTCAACTTTGCCAAGTATGCGTGACAACAAATCATTTACCCGAGGACTACCTGCACTCCCTTTAGATTTTGGGCTTTCACATGAGTGAGTATGGTTCTCCTCATAATCATCTTCCCTTCTCCAATAATCATTTTGGTCAGCCTAATCTTGATAGTATCTCTATTGTTCTTCTCCCTTATGATAGTTCCAACCTTGATTTCCGCCTCATTATAGATAGCATAGGTGGAAACCCTCCTCATACCTCTTGGAGTTCCAACCTTGATTCTCCCCTGGCCTTGAGTAACCGGAAAAAGAACCCTTCTCAACTCTAAACACTCCACATGTCCCCTTCATGTGCTCTTGTAGAATCTCCATTTGAGTTAATATCTTCTTGATGTTCTCATCCCTCTCTCTCTCTTTATCAAGTTGGTCTTGCGTTAATCGCAAATGAAATGGAGAGACCTGGTCCTCTTGGGTGTACCATGCTTAGTTTATCCTAGTCATTTCATCCAGATGAAACAAAGCTACCTCAAATGGTTGTAACATTATTCCTCCTCATACCAAATGATCAGCCACTCCTTTATTAACCGAATCTAGAGTCCGGTAGAAATATTGAAGTAAAAAATCATTTGGTAGCCCATGAGTTGGGTATTTAAGTAGGAGCTTCTTGAATTTCACCCACATTTCATGGATGGGTTCCCCCTCCCATCGCTTGAAACTTTGAATTTCGTCTCTAAGTTTCATCATCCTTGATGGAGCAAAGAATCTTGTGTTAAATGCTACAACCAGCTCCTACAAGTGATAGAATTGTTTGGTAACTTAGCTAACCATTTATTAGCTTCTCCTGTTAAGGACAGTGGGAATAACCGCAGCCGAATTGACTCTTGAGATACATTTTTGAATGAAAAAGGGCTGAAAACCTCGATAAAATTTCTCACATGCTCATATGAGTCTTCGTGATCTAGCCCTTCATATATTCCCCTCATTTGGGGAAGATGAATAGTTGTGCTAGTGACTTCAAACATCTCACTCTCATCAGTTTGTGGGATGCAAATTGCACCCATCCCACCCAATTGAGCTCGGTTGTATAAACTATTGATGTCATTTATAACTTATTGATGACCTGCTCGAATGTTAATCATCTCTTCTTCACTCATGATCACTTCTACGTAGCCCAACCACTGCCTACGCAAAGCAACCAAAACTACGTCAACTACAGCCAATGAATTTTTATAGTGTCAAATCTTCAATCAAAGAATTCTTAGTAAGGCTATTCCTCAACAGCGGCTCCATTTTGATTTATGTATCAAGTGGCATTTCATCCAATACTAAATGCCAATGATCGTTCTTCAGTATAATAACCCAACTACGTGAGTTGGGGTCGATCCCATGGGGAGTAGAGCTTCCTTAGAATTCAATAATAAAAGTACAATGACAATATCTTCAATTAAACAATTCTTTCACAATTAGTATTCAATCTCAAATTCTGGGTTTTAACTACCAATCCAAACTTACACTTCAACACAAGCAATCAAATATTAGAGTAAAACATATGGAATTGATCAGCCACTTATTGAATCTCAACGAAATAGGTAAACATTACTGCTCATAATGGGATAATTTGTTATGGGTAGGCCGAACCATTCTCTCGAACAATTACCTTTTCTATGTTGAATTCTCTCAAACTTCAACACTGATCAAATGAGACCTAGCTTTTTACCCTTATCAAATCCACTCTATCGAGCTAGATGCGAAGGAAGGGTCACTTGCTCTACTCTCTCGAACTGAAACTAAGGAAACCCACTACTAAGGATGGTAAGATTGCCACCTTGGTTCCACACCTCTCTCTCGAGCAAGTGTACAAACTGAAATTGATAAATGAAGTAACGCAATTCAATCTCGAAATACAGCAACAACTTAGACCCACTTCAAATTAGCACCATTCTTTGTAATTAACAAACACCCACTAAGTAAAATCAACAATTGGCTTCATGATCAAAACCCCAAGTAAAGGGTTTTAGCCACTCATCTCAAAAATAAGAATATCAAAATTAATTATCACTCCTATAGTTGGGTACAAAATAAGAATTGTAGATGAAATTCAATTGATAATCTTCTCTCTTACAAAATCTCTCTCAAAATCTTGCTAAAATCACTCATTAAACCCTTTGGTAGTGGTTTCTCTCTAAGTAATTATTTCCTCACTTTCTGAATGAATTTCTCTTTCTAGCCAAAACTAATTTAAATAAGTCTAAAATGTCACTGCTCAAGACTACTCGGTGAAGTAACTCGGGTATCGCTGATGGATCGGCGAATCATTGATTGCTCTTCAGCTCGCCTTCATTTTTTTTCTTTTTCTCAGTTTGGCTACATGACTTTAGGCAATCTAGGTTGGGATCGCCGATTGACTTCGTGATTCGCCCATTATCCTTCCATCTCACCCATCAGCACTTTCTTGCATCTTCTTTCATACTTTTGGCAACTTGATTGTCCTTCACCAACTAGATCGGCGATACGCCAAATATTGTTGCTGCTCACCAAATTTGACCCCATTTTAGCTCCAGCACTCTATAACTCTAAGCAGTATCTTGGTGATTTGGCGATTCGCTGAATGATATTTGCGATTCGCCGAATGACATCATCGATCATCAGGTGTTCTTTTCTTCATTCCTTAATCTTTCTTTGTTCCGCTTTGACCAGTAGTGTCCATGCTTTGTCTCTAACTCCAAATACCTGAAACTCAAGTGTTTTCATCAACTATTAAGACAAAATATGCATTTGAGGCTAATGAGTCCAAATCATGGACTCATCAATCAACACCTTGTACACTACATCAATGAACTCTTGAGGGTCTTCCTATACTTTAGAACAATGAAATTATATAGGATTCATCCTAGTCAAGTCCCTCACTCTAGATGTCATCGTACCCACATTTGGGTTCACAGGGACTACATCCTCTATATTGGCTTGAACTGTCAAGGCTTGAGCCAATACTAATAAAGCAACGCTAAATTCTATATTAGTCAGTTGCTCAACCAAAGGATCGACCGGAACTTTAGGAGCTTGTAAAGGATCCTATTGTTCCACATTCTCATTCACATTCCTCCTAACATATGCTCCTTTAAGGGGCCATTTGCTAAAAAGCATTAGATACGGATTAGGATAAAGGACTTATAGAGTTAACACTATTGCATGACTTAGAGTAATGAAAGAAATGGAGTTTCCTAATCATCTTATAGCCTCTTATTCATAAATGTGGCGTGCTTCACACTTATGTACAAGAATCTACTCGACGTGGCTTACGAGATATCCTAGGACCTTTCTAAACCTTGTATTCTGAATACCATATTTGTCACGACTCAAGGTATACCCTAGGTGTAACATGGCATATAGGACCTCGAGAGGCCCTAGATATGCCAATTAGCATGCATAAATAAGATTATCAGAAAATCAAAATAGTCAAATAACAATTTATATAATAAAAGAGTTCTCAAAAATAAAGCTAAAGTCTAAATTGTCTCAATAGTCATCTACTACATAAAGAGTGACCAGGATGTAACCCTGACATCACATACAATATCAGAAAAGTAAAGACTGAAAGTGATAAAGGGTTTGGTCCTTTAAACTTGACGAGTCACCACTAGTAAGTATGATCAAGGTTACTCCTAGCCATGGGGATGTGATCTTGGAGAGTCGGACCTTATATGTGTATAAAAGTGTAGGCAAGAGTATGTGTTAGTAATAAGATGTACCAAGTATGATACCAATGCATTGAGGTATAAATCCTGCTATAAGGACATTTCCATGCTCATGCAAAGACTAAGTGAAAACCATAAGAAAGGGGTTAGAAAACATCATAATAGTCATGGTCAAATGCAAGTAAAACTTCTCATTTGAACACTTGGGAAATACTTCTTTAACTAACCTTAGTTCATACTGGTGTGGGAATTAGCCTTAACCTATATATATGACCATGTGAGCTATAAAATGGAATCTAGTGTCTGACCCACTTTGAAAAGGGGTGTCCTTACTTGCCAAGGCAAGAACCTTAACTTCTAGCTTACGTGGATCCACTAGCTAATGTCTATCTGAGACAATTATCATGTATCAAATACAATCTTCCCATAGTGGCACATAGTTATGGGAAAAAGAGATTGCTGCTACAAACCCGACCTCTAGCTACAAGAGAACTTCCATCTTAATATCCTCTCGTTGTTAAGCATAAATCCCACATAATAGTTATAATTCTTTACTTGACTTATTTTTCATAGAAGGCACATCAAATGGCCAATACAAACCAGGTTTCTTCAAAATAACTCTTAAGTCTTTGATTCAAAGTTAATGTTGAGAAAAACCATTCAACACTAAGAATCCTTATGTAAGAAAACCCTTTCACAATCATGCTTTCATGTGTACATGAGATATCCTTTCACAACACAACAATAATAACAAAACTTATGCTTTACTCTAAAAGCAACTTAAATCATGTTCTTTCTCAAAAACATCCATGCTTTAATCTCAAAGCAACTTAAATCCATTTTCATCAATCTCATAAAAACATGCATATCTTCATAGCTTAGAAAACATGGGTTATGCATGGTTTCATGGGGAATCTTCTTTAAAACATGGAATTATCTCAATTCATGCATAATAGTTTGTAAAACAACCAAATAAATCAACATTGAAAGGAACCCATGACATAGAAGAAGACTCTAACTTCAATTAGGGATTTCTCGCTTTGTAAATTGGAGAATTTAGGAACTCTATGGAGGAAAGAGCTCCATATATGAAGACTATCATACATTGATGTCAAAAGCTTGACTTCAATGGAGGATTAGTAGACGTGATCTTGAAACCCTAGATTTCTTCTTCAAACTTCTACAGAGAGAAATATTTAGGGAAGATGCACTTGTTCTTCTTTTGGAAAATTTGAAGAATGAATTAAATTAGGTGATTTTGGAGGTAAAAATAATTATATGGGGCTCTGGGTTAAGGGTAAAATGACATGGTATTGAATTAAAATAATTAGGAAAAGACCCAAAAGTCCTGACTTAACTACTGACAAACTCACTTGACGGCAGCTTTCACAGCCTGCCTAAGGCACCACGGTCCGTTATGGCCGTCGTGGTCCTTGACTAGTGCCAAGGGGAGGGACCCTTCCTGGTAGGCCTTTTGATGACCCCTACCATGGCCCGTCAACCTCACCACGGGCCGTGTAGGCCTTCGTTGGAGGGACGCAGGCCTTGGCAGTTTCTAGCTAGTCTTCACGAGCCCTATAACGATCCATGGCTCCCTTCACAGCCAGTCAAAGGCTCTTTGGAGGGTCGCATGGTCTAGTTTTGGGGATGGTAACTTACTTGCTTTGCCCTCTTTCTAGCCTTCTCAATTCCAAGGTGTTACCCAAACAAAGAATTAACAATAGCCTAATCAACAAGATCTCAAACTCTCATAAGAGAAGACAATCAATATCTATCAAAAAGTCTCCACAATTTATAATTTACTAAAAATGTCCATAAGTGGCACTTTAAACAAATGCAAAAACAACCCCTAAAGTTGGATATTTAATAAATTTGCTAAACAAAGGATTGTTTGGTCTTTTTACTTGAGGGCATTATCGATATTACACTTTCTTAACCTACAGCCGGTTACTATTATATAAGAAGCGAACCATTGTATTGATGAGAGCATTCTTTCTGAGCTCATATAACATCTTCATCCTGCTTTTCTTGAATGAAATTTCCTCCATTAATGCATCCCAATATAGTACATTTCTTCAACTTGGAATCCATAGATGATCATTAAAATAAAATCAAAATAATGATCAAACCTTGTGATTTAGGATTTCACTTTAGGTTTTTCTTTGATGATCGATTGTTTTTCACTCTACAAAATTAAAATTATCAAAGCTCATAAATCATTGAGATTTATCTTCTTTTTTTCCTTCAAAAATTTCATGATATTGATTTCTTCACTTTTTTTAAATTAGTAAAATTGTCATTTCTATGAGTTTTTTTTAGGGTTTTGAAAAAGTGAACATTTGACGGCCAATCAGATTAAAATCTACGCCATGTGATTTCTATCGACCGGATTTAAATCTAGTAACCATGTGAATTCTTAGGTGAAATTAATGTGAAGGATACAAAAATGGATATATATAAATAAATTTACATCCATATATGGTAATAAATTTGAACGTCAAAGAAATCCGTAAGTGTTAATGAACGAAGATCCAACATAAAACAATAATTAATGCCTATTGTAAGTCTCTACGTCTTGTGTGTGAAAAACACCATTGATTTGGTGTTTATGGACAAAGATGTGGTTAATCCTGGTACTCCAATGACTAAGGTGAGATTCTACCTTCAATTTATTTTACTAATTTGATAAAGTATAATTATTTATATAAATTATAGATTATTAGAACTATTTTTTTGTGGATTCAGCAATTTTGATTATATTGTTAAAACCTTTGCATCCCCTTTTTGTTTTCTTTAAATTATGTTTTTGATTTTTTTTCTTTGTTTATCATTTCAAAGGTCATGAAGTAATCAAATTTTTTTCTCTTTATCAGTTGTCCGATCACTTCAAATTCATGTTGGGTAGGTTCATTAAAGGGGTAGAAATGAACCTACAAGAAGTTTTGCATCCCCATTACTCGAACTCGAGACCTTTCGTTAATGGTGGAAAAGATTTTAATATCCTCTACATAGATTGATGGTAAGTTTTAATGTGTTGATTCAATTATGTTTCATCAATTTTTTATCAATCATTATAGTTTTTCTTGAGTTGTTTCTTTTACTAGTTTTTATCTAATGCTGATTTTTCATTTGAATGTTATCTAAAAAACAAATTAAAATTTGATAAATTTCTTTCTGAAATTTTGTATTATTTTACTTTTATTTTGTTAAAAGTAAAAATAAGTTGAGTTGGGATTGGAACTCCACAAAAATATAACAAAAATAATATGCCCAATGTAATAAGAAATTTATTTTATTATTTAATTGTTCATTTCACTTATAATAAGTATAAATTCTTTTTTGTAATATTAATTATATTTTTTGCTGGTTGTATTTCCTTTTTTTGGACTTTGTTATCAAGAGGAACAAATGACAAATTTAGTTGTTGAGATTCCTTTTAGAGTTTGGATTCTTTCTCTTACAAGGTGACTATTTTCATGAAAATAAATATGACAGAGTTTTAAATTTGTCATTTTATGACCTAATTTATTAACCTCATTTAAGTTTGTTTGATTATTTTCTGTTAATATTATTTTAAATTTATCCAACTAAAAAATTATAACCTCAAACCAAATTTGTCTATACCATTGTTGGTCAGGGTCCACATGAAAAGAAGTTAATTCTAATTTATTTATTTTTCTTTTTGGTTTTTGTTATAAAATAAAAACATGTGGAGTTTTGCATGTAGATGGTAATTGTTACCGGTAGAATACAAGAAACTTTAACAAACTTTATTTATTTTTGGGGCTTTTACATAAATAATTGATCAATTTCATAATTTATTTTTTTCTAATCGATATACTATATTATAAATGAACTACATATGTATTATAAATCTATCATCTATTTTTAATTTAATATAGTAAGTGAGTGACTATTTAGATTAATTATTATAATTTTATTTTATGAGTGTTAAAAGTATTTTTTTGTCTACCATTGGCAACAAACAAAAGGGGACATAATAGTCTGATGTTAACCATGACTATTTTCTAGTCATGAGACTTCTTTACAACTCAAATTGCATTTTTTTCCTTGTGTATATAATTAAAATTTAACTTTTGTTGTGAATAGAATAAAAATAGTTTACAATATCACGTAATTATATTTGAAAAAACTACATATAACGGACTATAGAACGTAAAACTAGTTTTTGAAATAAAAATAATAATTTGTTATAACAAATTAAACTGGGTTCTCATCATGATATAGTAAATCCTTACTGTCTCAATATGTTTGTCTACCTATCTATCCATCTCTCTACTATCTATATGTATGTCTGTCTCTTTTTGGGACATCAACTCGCTATGTGGCATACTTTATTGACTTGGGGTTTTCATAAAGGTAATCCATGACGGAAGCGTGTGGCTGGGATCGTCCAGCTAAAGAAGCATGGACAAATCCAGAATAAGTACATGAATATAGAAGAGTAAGTAGCACAAAGATGTACTCTTTAAACATGGTTTATTCCTAGTACACTTCCTATTACTCCTTTTCCTCAAGAAAATGCATAATTTATCCGTCAAATTATACATTAATGATGAGAAGGATGTCAATCATTCATCCGATCGAGAGGCCAACTCGTGAGAAGGATGCCAATCAAGCAATGAAGATGACAATACTGATGATTTTTTTGGATAGAAAATGAATTCAAACTCAACAAACTGGTCACTAGTGACGAATTGAGTTGGTGTATTTTTCTCTTTCTTGGCATGTGTACCAACAAGGATTCAAATTTTAACTCAAAATTTTATTTATCAATTCACTGAATCTGTTATTTGAGATAAATGTAAAACAATCATGTATGCTATCTATCGTGTACTAAATATATAATTTGAGATACATGTGCAACAAACATTTTCAAGAACTAGTTTACATCAGATATACTCTTTCAATATCTTCCTCAACTTTTTACCCTTATCTAGGCTAAGCTTTCCACGTTGTTATTAATAGTCTTTCTCTTTCATTTTCCCGCCTTATCTATGCTATGACAATTAGTCTTTCATGAACTCTCATATGTTTCAATCTGTTTCAAATTTTTCCATTTTCATGATAATCAAAATTTATCTTTAGTGTATAGTATTTTCGTTGGTCTTTATTGCAGAATCGCTTAATATTATGGTATTGGGAGAACCTCGTCAGGTAAAACAACATTTGCTTGGATGTTCACAATAGGTTAGAGGCCACAATGATTCCAAATATTTTTGTTGTCATAGTTCCATTAAAGCTCATGGACTGATGATATTTAGGAATTTTTGTTACATAAAGAATATGATTAGTGACAAACAAACTAAAGGTATTTGTTCGAATGGTAAGCACATCTCACCTCCAATCCTAAAATAGTGGGTACGAGTTACCATGATCCTGAATTTTTTTTTCTCATCTGAATTACATCAAACAAATCATCGATAACTACAATTATGAAGTCCATTGTTTTTGTGAAGAACTTAGACATATAATTATATATCAAGTATAAACAGTTAAAACATGAAAAGATGAAAATATTAAGAAAGTGATGATTTGAAATGGTCACATTAGTTTACCATCGATTTAGCTCCTCACAAGTCTATTTTTATAAGCATGATTCTTTATCTTTGTAATGTGCACTTGATGTTCTCTTAACTACAAATATTAAAATTCGTAAATATAAATGAAATGAATAATCGTAGCGGCAAATTAAATTTCTTTTTACACAAAAGCGGACAATGTGTGTTTGGTGCGAAGGAAAATATTTTCCTAAAAAATACTTTCGTGGAAAACAGGTTGGTTTCAAACTTATAAATTTTCATGTTTGGTTGGTGAGTTGAAAAATATTTTTTGAAAAATACTTTATAGTGTTTTATTGAAATGGGAAATAGTTTTCAAAAAAAAATCTCTTATTTTTTGCTAGAGAATAGAAAATACTTTTTTTAGGAAAATAGTTTCTAATCCAGAAACCAACTCCGATAAACTATCCAAGACCTTACCTCGACACACAAACTGGGACACAATCCTCAATCGATCAGAGATTTCAAACCAAACCTTAACACCTAAACCTGAAAATGACCCCCAACAATTGATCAGGAATTAGACCTTGACATAAATCCTAGGACCTGACCATTACTCCCGATATGGGATCCGACATTTGAATTGGACTCGACCCTAACCCTAACATTAACACCCAAACCCAAACCCAACTTAGGAATCACGACTCGATTCCAACTTCCAACCAGGTACCCGACCCTAACTCCCAAACCGACTACCAACGTGGGACTTGCTTTCCAACTATGTACCCAACTTCTAAACTAGGACCCGTCCCAAACAATCAATGTGGAACCTGACTTTTGACTTGAAATTCGGTCCTAAACCCGAGACTCAATCCATACATGAGATCTAATCTCAACTCTCGACACAAGACACAACTTTTAGATCGAAAGATGATCCATTTCCTAACCTGGGACTTGCTTTCTGACTTTGGACTCGACTTTCGTACTTGGACCCAACCCCTACATTCATCTTGGGACCTGACCCCAACATCAACCCAAGACCCAACCTTAAAATCAAGATCATATCCTAATTCTGACACTGAAACCTAACTTTCATGACTGATTCAGGACCGACTCAGACATCTGACTTGAGATCTGGCCTCGATCTAGTTACTTAGGCCTCATTTGTTTTCATTAATTTTAAGATCTCTCAATATGAAGACACATCTAAGTATTAAGATTTACATTAAAAACTAGGTGTTTAGATCTGAATACACATCTTAATATTAAGATGTAGTCTCCAAATTTGAACACTGAATGATTGTTGTTTGTTTTTAATATCTGAATGTGCATATGAAATCAAACATTTTATTAATAAAATGTTATAAAAAATTCATTTAAACAAAAAAATACCTTTTGATTAAAAATATCATAATCATCAAGCATAACATAAAAAAAGCCACGAATAAAAAATATTTTATAGGTACAATATAATATCAAAAAGTTCAATATGTATGATAGATACTAGTAAAAAAAATAATAAATAAGGTATCACATTATCACCTCCTAACATATATTTTTTGCTAATTAAAAAAACTAAAGAATTCTTGTCTTTTTTCCAATAACCTTAATCCAATTCTCTAACCTGTGAACCTCTAACGTCATTCATGATTTTTTCTAGTGGACACTTTCACAAAATATACTAACACATGTACTGTATAATGACTCCTTCCATCCAAATCCATCTAATTTTTCTATATATTCTTCAAGTGTAGGTGCACTATTTTTTTAATCAATAACTCCAGAACAGTAATCATCTTCTCATCAATTTCCAATTCAGACAAAAAAGTTTTTTTCTTTCCCAAAACTTTTTTTTCCTGCTGAAACATAAGATTGGGAGGTAGAATTATTTGGAGCTCCATTATTTTTGTCACCAAATTGTAACACCCCATACATCTAATGACCTAAGCTAGAGCCTAATGTGTAGTCTAATAGCCTAAAGAAGTTAAAACGTAAAGTGAGAGTCTTAAAATAATTATCCTAACTTAGTACTAGGGTTCTAGTGCCTAAACGTCAAGGCACGACCCCCTAGGACCCCCCAAGGGTCCATGAGGAGGACCCAAGGGAAGGTCCAAAAAGCATCATCCATGAACTAGGGACCACAAGGCGTTGACTAAGTCACATCCCATAGATGGGAGTCGTGAGTACAAACTTGGCCTCCTCAATGGTCCCCAAAACTCCATAGTCTCAGTCCCATTCCACGAGCGTGCAGTACGGTCCGTGGACCAACTCACGCCCCATGGAAGGGTCTCGTGGGTTGAGACTTAGTCTCCTCATATTTTTCTTGATTTCCCCTTCTCTAAACATGTTGACGGAGGCACAGCATGAGGCGTCACCACACCTACGGATCGTAGGTGGGGGTTCCATAGATGGACTCTGCCAAAAGCTGATGGAAATCAGCCAAGGCTCAAATATTTCAATAATTTCCTAATTAATTAAATAAGGGTAAAAATGAATATTATTAGTTATTTTAAGTATATTAAACTATTTTTAAGTATTATAACAAGTCTTTTAACCCTTCACAACTCACAACTTAAGCTCAAACCCACTCCATTGAAGAACAAAGAAGAAGATCAATATTAGGGTTCAAGCTCCAAGCTTTTTACTCCAATTTCATGGGAAAACATCAATTAAGGTATGGCGACTTTGATTCATGGAACACTTTTCTCCATGAATCCCTTCAACTCTTGATTTCGAAATTGGAAACTTGTTCAAAAACTAGGGTTTTTATTCCAGCCATGGGTTCTTCCTAAAAACAATTTTATTATGTTTATTGCATTATATTATGGATTATTTGATGTTTAATGGTGATTTTCATTGCAAAATTCCCCTTGAACCCATGAACACCCACATGACCCCAATTTCAAGTATTGTGATGGGTGTATTGATGCAAGATGATTACTATGAATTGTTTCTATGTGAATTTAGTTATTGAATCTTGTTTTGTTCATGCCTATTGTAGTATCTTTAGGTATAATTGTGAGACATGATTCATGACCTTGAAAGGGGTAAATTACTAGTGTTTGTACATGTTGATAGAAGTTGTGTATAACCTATTGAGTCACTTAGAAAGTAAATCTCATATGACTAATGTGTAAACTATGGTATTGTTGAAAGGTTGTTCTTCCCTGACCCTTATACTCGATGATGCATGAATAGTCTAGGATGATGATGATGTATTGTGTTGATTGAAAGTCTTTTTCTCATGGAAACACTATGAATGTAATGTGAAAGTCCTACTCACCTACTAATGTTAATTCTAAGGTTGAAAGTAGATTCTCACCTTTAATGAATCTATGAGCTATTTTGATGAATTGTATCGAATGAAGGATAGTGTATTCCTTCACACGTGTAAATGAAATTCAAGACTTAATCATGTATAATTTGGGAAATAATGCTTAGCACCAAGTTGATATGGACAATGAGGTAAAGGCCCTCCCGTCAATGCAATAGTGAGGGTCATCCAAAGTGAACTCATGAGATGGAAGCCCCTCCGCCAATGCAATAGGGTGGGTTTCTAGAAGCAATCTCCTTATCCCATAACTATGTGCCAACATAGGACTTAGCTAGTGGATCCACCTAGACGCTAATACATTTAGTCCTACCTTAGGCAAGTAGGACACCTTCTTTCGGTGTGGGTTACACGACACCAGATTCCATGTAGCTCACATGGTCTATGTCGGTTATGGCTATTCTTCCCTAAATGAAAGATAATGAATGAGACTTGAACTATACTATGACTTCTTGGTGAGTTTACTTATTAGGAGTGGGGGTATGGGACTTCACTTCCACATTTCACAAGTGGACTTAGTGGGATGTTGTGGGATGGTTCCTTTATATTGTGATGAGATACAAATGCATACATGTGACTTGAATGGTTAGTTGTTATGAATGACTATCCCTGTATTCAAAGTAATGTTCATGACTATTTCCTTATTGGTGACTAATGATTATAATGAGGTCTAAAGATGATATGCATGACTAAGGTAGCTTCAAGGGGGTGCTTAGGGTTGGTATTATGGAATACCAACCATACATTTCACAAGTGTTCCTTAGAGGTTGTTAAGGTGTTGATATTACCATGTAATGAGTATAAGTGTGATTGTGGCTTGTGTTTTACATTGTATATGCGTGTTGGTTTCTAAACTTTACAAAGGCGTACTTTTCAAATAAAAATGTCCTTTTTATCATATTTAAAGATTTTATGCATGTTTCCATACTTAGTACATATTATGTGCTAACCCCTTCTTTCTTCTACATCTTAATGAGTGTAGGTTCCGGCAAGGTGACTTTCACTCTCCCTTTGAAGAAGACTTGGATTGCTTATCTCCAAGTTGTGGTGAGTCCTCAAGTTCGAGGTCGAGATTTCCTATTTCTTAGTTTATATTGTATTTCTCATGTTGAGACTTTTATTGATGTAAAGGGCTAAGTCCCAAACTTTGTATTCCTATGTTTTAGATGATGTATGAGATAAAGTCTAGATTTCCTATGATTTTCCTTTATGAAAAGTTAAGTTAGACTTCTATTGTAAAAGTTTTAAATTTCCGCATTATTTTCTATGTCTTATGTAATAATGATGCTAGAGGCTTGTATGAGACCCCTTCTGGGTCAAGCACACCATGTTACGTCTAGGGGGTACTCTTGGGTCGTGACACAAATAGTTCAACAACAATAATATATTAAAGAGTCTCAATAAAATTATTGGCCTAAGACAAAATTCTAGTAGGAGACATCAAATATGAGTACATTGTTATTATTTTTAATTATGAATAGTATTTTTTCTAACAGGTGACATAAACTATGAGTACATTGTTATTATTTTTAATTATGAATAGTATTTTTTCAATAGACTAAAAATTATTATTGCAACAAGTGTTCTTGACAAACATCAATACACCCTAAGAAAATTATTAATATAAAAAAATACTTGTAAAGATTATGAAAACTTACAAGTTCAAGAGGAAAAAATTGGCATTTAATTGAGAAAAGAGAGGAAGAAAGTTTGTAGTTGAGAGAAAAAGTCACGCAAAGACCGAGAGAGGTGATACAATATTATTTTATAACTTATTAAATAAGTTTGATGGTGTTAAGATTCTCCTCCAGATCTGATCCATTCAAACTTTTTCAGGTCCATTAAGAGATTTTTTGAAAAAAGAAACAAATGGTCAGAATGAGGGTTGAATCTGAATCATTCAAATTCAAACCTAAAAACAAAATGCACTTAATGGGCTGAATCTGAATGAGTAAGATTCAGACCTCCTTTAAGTGCAAACAGATGAGGCCTTACACTCGAATCAAGACCCAATACCAGAACTACGACTTGACCCCAGCACCCAACTTTGAAGCTGGGACCCGACCCTTACACCTAACTCCCGACCTAGTACCTGACTTCCAAATTAAGGTCCGACCCCAATTTTTGGCCTAGGGCTCTGATACCAACTTTGTCACAACCTCAATCCGCTGTGAGAGGCACCCACACTAAACCCCTAGTGGGAGAACCAATTATTTACTAACACACACATAGCTAAAAAAACTAAAAGTAACAGTTCTCAATCAATAAAAGTCAAGTCTTATAGCTAAAATCCATAATCGTAGAATAATTACAAAAATAACCTTAAAGCCTGAAAGTTGTGTACCAAAAATATCTACTAGTCTAGAATATAAGGGGAATCCCAAACAAAATAAGAGAGTCTAAATCCGAACAATGCACTATAAAAGAAAGACAAATCCATGGCTGCCCAGTGAAAGTAGCTCACCCAGAGTTGAAGGTATTGCTTTTGATATACGAATGAAACAATAATGCATGTGTAGTGTATACACTCTCTTCATCTGTCGGATAATCGGGATCTATGGACAACTCACAAGGTTCATATACTGCACAGATGTAGAACTCTAATCCATGTATAATAACATGCACATTGATAACTCAAATTCATATAAATGATGTGCAAGTGTACAACTCTAATACCAATTAATAATAATTAAGTGTACAATTTTTATCCTAAGAATATATGTATATATTCCACGTAACAATAAGAATATTATTTTTTCACATAAATACATATAACTCTTATTTTGTATGAATATCATATAAATTCAATACACAATATCATCTACCAATTTCCAATAATAACAACCATAATGAGAATTCATTGATAAGAGTAAGGAAGTAAAATATCAACCTATTGAACAACATAAGTTGCAATTAAATCAAATTTATCACAAATCATTCTCACATATCAGAAAGTCATGAAAAAAAATAGATATCCACTAGTCTACCTATAACATGATATTCACACTCACATAAATGTTCATCATCTCATTTTTACAGGACCTTCATTACCCATAATTCCTTAGTTCATCAATTAAATAATTCTAAGACTTTATAAGAGTGAAGAAAGTCACTACATGCCTTAATTAAATAGTCAAATGATGGGCTTGTCCTTTCAAAATGCCTCCAAACGATCCCAATTTGGTGAAATATGTTATATACATAACCACAAAAATTTATACATACTCATTTTTCTATACTGCTAGTCTACTCCTACGGAGTCAACCCCAAGCTTCCAAGGTCAAACAATTTTAAAAAATCAAAATCAAGTTACCCATAACATGAGAAGCTTATACGCCAAAAATCCTCAAAGGCCAATGACTATTTGTCCTCCAGATTTAAAGAATTGTCAATTATACAAAGTAGGACAACCCCACCCCCAAAATTTCCAAGAAATATAGGGATTTAATCAAAAAATAAATGAGTAATTAGCAGAAAATTAAATCAAATATGAGGGAAGAATGTTATCCCAAGATTAGATCGA
This sequence comes from Solanum pinnatisectum, assembly GCA_035578085.1. NCBI lineage: Eukaryota > Viridiplantae > Streptophyta > Magnoliopsida > Solanales > Solanaceae > Solanum > Solanum pinnatisectum. The sequence goes on along the minus strand of JAWPEI010000013.1, from coordinate 1,621,326 downwards.
GCAAAATACCTTTGAAATTGCGTAAAATCAATCTCTCAAACCCCAAACATCAATTTTTGAAAATTAGCTCATAATTGGGTAAATATCTTTATTTAATCCCAATCATTCACTCAAAAGCAGAAATGTCATCATATGTGGGTTTACTGATGTAATGACCTGGAAGGTCATTTTTGGGAATTTTGTGTAACACCCTAAAAATTTCTATTTAAGTTAAGACCCAAACTATACTTGAATTTGCGTATAAGGTCATACTAAGTGATACTAAATTGTTCTTAGATTCCTAGGTTAATTCATCAGTGTGGGAATGGATTTGGATATGAATTAAGGTCACTAGAACCCCCTAGCACAAAGTTGAGTTGAAAGCTTCCATACCGATTAAGTTTTGATGTAAGATTCTACTTGGGTCAACTTCAAACGATCATATCTCTTAGAATATAAAGAGCTATGTGGCCCATAACCTATCAAATTAAAGGTATTTGAATTTTCTTTCCAATGCCACAAATTTGCGTCAATCTGAGTTCCAAGTACATAAATATAACCCTTTTAGTAACCTAATATAGTGCAGGGACGAATTAGCCGACAGAAAAATATTAAAAGGGTCATTTTTGTCTTTTTACCTCGGATTTTTTGACTAATTAAAGGCCCAAGCCAATCAGATTTTCATCTCTTAATCCCTCATTCTCTTCTCTCTCAAATCCTAAGGCAAAATCCTAAGGAATAATCAAAGTAGACGACTTACATTCAAGATTCTTTCAATGTTTTTAAAGATTCTTCTTCAAGGTAAGTCCTTCTCCAATAATTTCATTCTTTTCAACTCAAATTCCTCAATAAAATTATTAATTACTAAACAAAATTATAATTCTTGGTCATAGAGATTTCAAGAAACTAATTCAAGAATTTCAAGAAAGGTTTTCTTGATTGTTCTTCTTCAAGATTCTTTAAGAACCTTATTCTTTCATATATGTAAGGCTATCATAGCTATGGACTAGTTCGTCCTCATGCCCTACACCTACTTTCAAATCAGTAAAAGAGTAATCTAGGGTTCTATCCCTATATTTGAGTATTCTTGGGATGAGTTCATTTTGAGTTCTTGTGTTCCAAATTTTTTTTGAAATTATATTCCTAATTATTGAATTTTTATATGTTATACATTAAGATTCTTGAGTTGATTCGTTCATGTCTATATTTCAGCATGAACCCAATGAATTGAGTATTCTTGAGATCATTAGTATCGTTGAGTTCTAAGTTATTGAGTTTTGAGTGTTGACTTTTCTATATTTTTGTTGAGATCTTTGAGTTGATTCGTTTATGTCTATATTTCAGCATGAACCCTATTTTGAGTTATAAATGTTGAGAATCTTTTAAATCCAACATTTTGTTTTAAACTAAGTTTTTGAGAAAGTAGAGAGAAGTTTGAGAAAGATTTTTAACCAAGATTTGAACAAGAGTATAAGGGAACTAAGTATTTCCCAAATGTTTCACTTTTACATGAAGAAAGAGAGTATATTTTGAGAAAAGTAAAAGAGTTAATTGAGTACAGAGTAGTAACCTCTTTTAAGATGATAGTTTGAGTAATTATCTCAAACCAGAGAAAGAGTATGTTTTATACATTTGAGCATGAGTATATATATTATTGGGAATAGTATTGAGCACCGATATGGGGATGAGTTTAGAAAACTCAAAGTCCTCATTGACCATGTCTTTCCAACATAGGTACAGGATCATACTTTTTAGATGAATTCTTATTACTTAATGGATCCACTTAGTTGAGGTTTCCTATAAACTGGCACGATATAGGAAAGTTTTGACAGTGTGGTATAGACCCTATATCATCACATAGCTCATAGTGATGTGTCACACACTGAGCCTACACCCCGGGCATAACTGGCACTAGAGAACCATTGTTGGTCCCTAAGCAAACCCTTGGTCTGGCTCAATACGCAGCAAAAGTCTTACTCAATAATAAATAAACTCAAAAGTATAACTTTTACTCATAAGGTCTCAATAGTAATAACTTAACTCAATAGAGATCTGAAGTATATAAATAAACATGAGCATTTAACTCACTCTTTAAAACATCACAAGGAAGATGGAAAAAAATGACTCCTCAAAATACTACTATCTATTAAGCATCTATAATACTATGATGGAAGTCAGGAAAAGATCCACGACATCCTAACCAACTGAAAATAAAAGTGGAAACCTCTGGAAGCAAAGAGGCTCACGAAAGCTAACTCGAACTGCAAGTGGTATCAACAAAGCGCCTTTTGATGACCCTGAACTCCTGTATCGGCATCATGAAATGATGCAGACCAAAAGGTGTCATTACATTAAATGCATGAGTGTGTAAGGGGAACACTGAACATAACATATAAGCTTGAAAACAGAAGGAATGAAACGTATTCACTTCATCTCAACTTAACTCATCTTCAACTTATGGATACTCAACTCAATACAATATAAAAGCAACAATAAAGATGCGGTATAAAGAAAGCTTTTAAAAGAGTACATAAAAACTCAATATATTTAACAATACAATAATAACTCTTTACTCTTATTTGTAGATTCTCTAACTAACAACATTAGTATGAGCTATGTGATGATACAATGTCTCACCCATGCTGCCAAAACTGTCTAATACCTTGTTGGAGCATAAGACATCCTCAACTAAGTGTATCTACAAAGTTATTCTTAAAAGCAATAAGGAATAATCTAAAAAATATGACCCCTTACCCATGTCGGCATACATGGTTTATGAGGACTTTGAGTTGTCATAACTAGTCCCCATATTGGTGCTCAATATTACTCCCAATAATATAACTCCTGCTCATATATTTAAAAACATTTCTTCATCCTAAACATTGAGATTATTACTCAAAAGATTCTCTTAAAAGAGATAATGCTAAAAAATTTCTCATAAAATAACTTGGAAATCAAGGTTTCCCCTTATTTTAAATGTAAAAGTATTTACTCTTGGAAATACAAAGTTCCCTTGTATTCATTTTGAAAAATGTAACTCAACTCTCCTCATCCTCATAATGAAGTACTCAAGTCTTAAAACAAGTTTTAAAAGTTGCAAAAGACCTCTCAAAATGACTCAAAAGAACTTCATCAAACTTTACTCTTGTCTCTATCTTGAATTTGAAATGTGAATTTAAGAATTAAGATTTTGATATACAGGATTTCTCAATGATTAATGTAGTTTGGATAGTTATAATCAGGAAGAGATCACGGATACGTTTTGAAAAACTTAGATGGAACAAACGACGGAAAAGAAGCAGGAGCAGGCGACCTTGGTGCATTCCTGGTGTAGGGCGAAGCCCCTAAACTTCAAAAGCTCTATTTTGGTGCACTGCATGCGCGGCACGCAAGCCTCCCTGGTCCATCAGTAGCGCATTGCGCCACCCCTCTTCCTAAAATATTCTAATGAATTTTTCTTCTCGATTCATGGTACAAATTCAACTAGAATCAATTGATTTCTTCCAAACTCCCTAGATTCGTTAACCCAGCATAAGTAAACATAAATGTACTCAAAGTTCCTCAAGAACAACCTTCAAACATAAGACTCTTATCGCAAGAACTCAACAAAACTTCATATTCAAGAACGAAGCAATAAAACCTCAAAGAACTCAATCAAGAACTCAATATACACAATCTCATGGATGAAATTTGAAATTGGAAACTCATGATTGGCGTGTGGGTGAACAAACCCAACACTATGGAAACTTACATACCTCAATAGGATCAAATTCTTAGCGAAAATCCTCGAAGCTCACAGGAAATCTTGAACCCTTGAAGATTTTCTCCCTTTTTCTCCTCTGGAACTTAGCCCTAGCCTTCCAAACGTTTTTACACTTTAGGTAAACTGACTTTAATAGGATTTGACCCCTAAAAGATTAACAAAAATAAGCTAGGCTAGTGGTGGTAAGTAAAAGACCGAAATACCCCTCCTTAAAATGGATGAATTGCCTTAACGGGACAGCCTATATTCAAATGGGCATATCTCGTTCATCCAAACTTGAAATTTAGTAAACTCGGTGGCGTTGGAAAGAGGACTCAAAGATCTTTCATTTGATACCTTATGGGCCATTTAACGCATCCTATACTGAAAGTCATAATCTGTCATTGCTTAAAAAAATGGTTTATCCTATTGCCAAAGTTTATTACTATACATGAATTTCAGCAGAATTTGTTGAATTTTTAAAGGTGATGATGAAGCAATGAAGAATAAGAGATAAGAAAAGAGTTAAGTTGTTGTTTCCTAATGAGTCAGTTATAGTGTGGAGGAGTAGCTTAGGAGTACCTAAGGTTCATTTTATATCATACATTAAGGCTAGAAAGTTAGTCTCTAAGGGTTGCATCTATCACCTAGTCTGAGTTAATGACTCTAGTGTTGAGCCACCACATGTTCAGTCAATTCTAGTTGTGAGTGAGTTTCCAGAGATCTTTCCAAGCGATTTTCCCGGAGTCCCTCCTGAGAAAGAAATTGACTTCGGTACAGATATTCTTCCTAATACTCGACCTATTTCTATTCCTCTATATAGAATGGCTCTAGCTGAGTCAAAAGAGTTAAAAGAGCAGCTAAAAGATCTTCTTGATAAGAATTTATTCGACCTAGTGTCTCCCCTTGGGATGTTCCACTCTTATTTGTGAAGAAGAAATATAGTTCTCTCAGAATGTATATTGATTACCGTCAATTGAACAAGGTTACTATCAAGAATAAGTATCCACTTCCAAGAATTGATAATCTTTTCGATCAACTTCAGGGTGTCAATTGTTTCTCTAAGATAGACCTAAGATGTGGCTATTATTAGTTCAGATTAAGGGAAAGTGACATCCTGAAGACGGCATTCAGGACCTGTTATGGTCATTATGAGTTTCTTGTTATATCTTTTGTCTTGACTAATTCTCTTGCAGTGTTCATGGATCTTATGTACAGAGTGTTTAAGCCTTATCTTGATATATTTGTTACTATATTCATTGATGACATTCTAATTTATTTGAGAAATGAGGAAGATCATGCTAGTCATCTTAGAGTAGTTCTCCAAACTCTAAAGGACAAGGAGTTGTATGCCAAATTTTCTAAGTGTCAATTTTGGCTTGATATCGTTGCATTCTTAGGCCACATTGTGTCTAGTGAAAGGATTCGAGTTGACACTCATAAGATTGAAGTTGTGCAGTACTGGCCCAGACCCACATCTCCAATGGATATACAAAGCTTCTTGGGAATGGCTGGTTATTATAAAAGGTTTGTTGAGGGGTTTTCGTCTATTTCATCTCCGTTGACCAAGTCAAATTAGAAAACAATTTAGTTTCAATGGTCTGAAGCTTGTGAGAAAAGCTTCGAGGAATTGAAAACCTAGTTAACCACTGCCTAATGTTGACCCTATCGAAAGGTACATAAGGCTTCTTTATATATTGTGATGCATCCAGAGTTGGACTTGGGTGTGTATTGATGCAGAATTCTAAGGTTATAACCTAAGCCTCTAGACAACTTATAGTTCACAAGAAGAATTACCCAACTCATGATCTAGAGTTGGCTGATGTAGTATTTTCTTTGAAAATATGGCATCATTATCTCTATGGTGTTCATGTAGATGTGTTCGCCGATCACAAGAGTCTTCAGTATGTTTTCACTCAGAAAGACCTTAATCTCAGACAGAGGAGGTGGTTGGTGTTACTCAAAGATTATGACATGAGTATCCTTTATAACCCAAGTAAGGCTAATGTTGTTGTTGATGCTTTGAGCAAGTTGTCTATGGGAAGTACTGCCCATGTTGAGGAAGGCAAGAAAGAATTAACCAAAGATGTACACATACTTGCATTATTAGGAGTCTGCTTGTAGGTTTCCAATGAAGGTGGAGTAGTTGTGATGAATGGGGCTGAATCATCACTAGTGTCTGAAGTGAAGGAGAAACAAAACCAAGACCCTGTTTTGCCTGAATTAAAGGCAAATGTACATAAGCAAATAGTGATGGGTTTTGAACAAGGGGGATATGGTGTGTTGAGGTGTCAAGGTAGATTGTGTGTACCAAAGGTGGATGAACTCTAAGAGAGGATCCTGGAGAAAGTTCATAGATACAGATATTCAATCCATCCCGATTCCACAAAGATGTATGGTGACTTGAGGGAAGTCTATTTGTGGAATAGTATGAAGAGATGTATTGTAGAGTTCATTATTAAGTGCCCAAATTGCAAAAAAGTCAAGGTAGAGAACCAAAGGCCCATTGGTATGGCTCAGAACATATATCTTCTGGAATGGAAGTGGGAGATGATCATTATGGATTTCATTACTGGTTTGTCGTGATCTCGCAGAAAGCATGATTCAATTTGGGTGATTGTAGATCAAATGACTAAATCAGCCCACTTCTTATCAATAAATACTACTTTTTTGGCAGAAGATTATGCCAGGTTGTATATTTAAGAGATAGTCAGACTTCCTGGAGTTTTTGTGTCCATCATTTCAGATAGAGGTGCGCAATTCACCGCACAATTTTGGGAGTCATTCCAAAAAGGTTTGGGTTTGAAGGTAAACTTGAGTACTACTTTCCATCCTCAGGCAGAGCGCACGATTTAGACTTTAGATGATATGTTGAGAGCTTCTGTGATCGATTTCAAAGGTAATTAGGATGATCACTTACCTCTCATAGAGTGTGCTTACAACAATAACTATCACTCTAGTATCTAGATGGTTCCTTATGAGGCTCTTTATGGACGAAGATGTAGATCTCCTATTGGATGTTTAGAGGTTGGTGAAGCTGAGTTGATTGGGCAAGACTTGGTTTATTAACCTATGGAGAAAGTGAAGATCATTCAAGAAAGGTTTAAAACAACACAAAGTCGTCAAGAATCCTATTCAGATGTTTGGAGAAGAGACTTAAAGTTTAAGGTTGATGATTGGGTTTACTTGAAGGTTTCACCCATGAAGGGTGTTATGAAATTATGTAAGAAGGGGAAACTCAGTCCCCGGTATATTGTTCCTTACAGGATATCCAAGAGAATTGGCAATGTTGCTTATGAGTTGGAGCTACCGCTAGAGTTAGCAGTAGTCCATCCGATATTCCATATTTCTATGTTGAAGAAGTGTATGGGCGATCCTTTATTTATTATACCTACTGAGAATATTGGTATCAAGGACAACCTATCTTATGAGGAGATACCCATTTAGATTCTGGATCATCAGGTTCGCAAGCTAAGAACCAAGGAAGTAGCAGCGGTCAAGGTCTTATGGAGGAATCAAATCTTTGAGGAAGCTACTTGGGAGGCTAAGAAGGATATGAAGAAGAGATACCCACATATCTTTGCTTTCGGAGAAATTCCAAACTATGGTACTATCTCTTTTCTTGGTACTCTTTAAGTTGATATGCTAAGCTATATGAATTGCATATGGGGTGTTTGAGGTGGGTGTTAAATGCTTCCACCATCAGTTCTATTTAGAGCTATCTCATTCGAGGACGAACGTTCCCAAGGGGAAGACATTGTAACACCTCGGTCCTAGAAATAGCTAAAATTAGAAAGAGCTAAATTGAGATTGTTACATGTTACTCTTAAATTGTGAGTTTTGGGTCAACTTCAAACAACTATAACTTTCAACACAGGATGATTTAGGTAGGCCATGAGACATCAAATCAAACTTCGTTAAGTCCTCTTTCAAACGCCACCGAGTTTGCCAAATTTGGAGTTTGGATGAAGGAGATATGTATATTTGAGTGTAACCTATCTAGTAAGGCATTTCCATCCATTTTAAGGAGGGGTATTTTGGTCATTGGCATACCTCACTAGGCCCACACATTTTTCTCATCCTTTCAGGAGTCTAAACTAATTGGAATTAGTTTTAGTCATTCCAAAAATGTTTGAAGGGTTAAGGCAAGGTTCAAGGGGAGAAAAATGGAGAAAGCTTCAAGCGTTCATCGAACTTTGAGGATTTTCACCAAGAATTTGGTTCTTACAATGTATGTAAGTTTTCATAGTGATGGGTTTGTTCACCCTCATGCCAATCATGTGATTTTCACCCATAAATTCGAAATTCATGTTGGTAGATTCGAGTTCTTGAGTTTCTTTGAGGTTTTGTGCTTCATTCTTTAATAATGGAGTTTTGCTGAGTTCTTGAGGTGAGGATCTTGCGATTGAGGGTTTTTTTTTATGTAATTTGAGGAATTATGTTGGTTTTATGAATCCATGGGAGTTTGGAAGAAATCAATCGATTCTAGGTGAATTAGAACCAATAATCGAGCAAGAAAAATTTGTTGGGTTTTCAGGAAATTTTGTGGGGCGACGCGCCACTGACGCACCAAAGGGGCTGGCGCCCTACACCTATAGTGCACCAAAAATGGTATTCTGAGGTTAGGGGTTGGTGCCCTGAGCCAGGAATGCGCCAAGGTCTCCTGCCTCCGTTTCACTTCCGTCTTTCTTTCTGTTTGAAATCTATTAAATCTTGTCTTCGATCTCTTCTTAATTATAACTATCCAAACATCATCAAATCATTGAGAGATCTTATATATCCTAACCATAACTCTTGAATTCACTTTTTGAATTTCAGTAATGATTAGGAGTAAAGTTGAGAAAGTCTTTTGAGTCATTTTGAGAAGTATTCTAGAATTATCTAAAACATGAGTAAATGAATATGATGATGAGGAGAGTTGAATTCATTTTTCAAAATGAGTATGAGAGGACTAAGTATTCCCAAGCATGTAACACGTTTACTTTTAGATGAGAAGAAACTTGATTTCTAAATGAGTTCATGTGGAGTTTTGAGCATTATCTCTTTTAAGAGAACTTTTAAGTAATTATCTCAAATTGAGGGGGAGTTATGTTTTCTTTAAAACATATGAGCATGAGTTATATATTATTGGGAGTAGTATTGAGCACAGATGTAGGGATGAGTTCAAACAACTCAAAATCCTCATAAACAATGTATACCAATATGGGTAAAGGATCATACATTTTAGATGATTCCTTATTTCTTTTAAGCATAGCTTTGTGGATCCACTTAGTTGAGGATGTCCTATACTCTGGCAAGGTATAGGATAGTTCTAGCAGTGTGGGAGAGACGTTGTATCATCATGTTGCTCATAGTAATGGTTGTCGGTTAGAGAATCTCCCAAATGAGAGTATAGAGTTTATTTATGTATTTTCACATGCATTGAGTTATTATCTACTATTTTAAAAGCTTTATATGCATTGCATCTTATCATTATTTCTTTCGTACTGAGTTGAGTTAAGTATTCCTAAGTTAAGTTGAGTATTTCTGAGTGAGTTGAGTTGAGTTGAGATGAGGTGAGTATGTCTTCGTTTCTATTAGTTCAAGCCTTATATTATGTTGCAGAGTTCCCCTTACATGCTCATACATTTAATGTACTAATGTCATTTGGCATGCATCATTTCATGATGCATATACATGTATTCAGGATCATCAATCGGTGCTCCATTGATCAAGTCGCATTCGAGCTAGCTTTGGTGAGCCTCCTTGCTTTTCGAAGGGCTTCACATTTATATTGCAGTTTTTGTTAGGATGTTGTGGGTATTGTTGTGACTTCCGTCATAGTAGGTTAGAGGCTTCATAGACAGTAGTGTTTTGAGGAGTCTGATCCATTTCCATTGTTAATATATAAGACTTGAGTTGCCTTCTTTGGCTAGTTGAATGTTTTAGAAATTTCTGAGTTTATTTATTTTTAAGATAAATGAGTAAGTTTTTACTTTTGAGTTCATATATTATTGAGTAAGTCTTCTGCTGAGTATTGAGTCAGGCCAAGGGTTCGCTCGGGGACCAACTATCGTTCTTGAATGCTAGTTACGTCCAGGGTGTAGGCTCGTTGGGGTGTGACATAATGATTGGCGAAGGAGGGGCAACTGTGTTTCTTATGATGAAGAAGATGAATAAGTGAGTGAATTCTGATCTCCCGTGTAGTATATATGTAAGAAAAAAGAAGATTCAAAACGGTTAATTGTTCTCCAACAAAAATGTTTATTAAGAATCACCCAAGTTCTCACTCACTAGCAATTACGTATTATGGTTTCATGAGCACTAATTTTAGAGTTGTATTTCATTTTCAATAAAAATAATGGATTTTCTAATTTGAAATTTTCTAATAGATCACACCAAATGATAGGTTGGCGCAGGCAGGGTAAAAAAGTGATTCGAAGACTAGTATAAGCCTGCAAGATTTGCTCCAACAGAAACCTTCTTTTTCTCCAACAAGCAGTTGATGGCTAAGTTCCATAACCATCTTCTAGGAAGGCATGAAAATGACCATGCCTTCAAATAAATCAAGAAAAGTAAAGGAGAGTTAACGATAAATGAGATGTTGTATGATGCTGGGAACTTTAATATGGATAGCGATGTCACTATTCATCGAAAAATTGTCACCTCATCAATCAGTAAATCATCAAGCCATGACCTTATGGAAAGTTGTGTGTTGGTTATTCAAATACAGTTTTTCTATATATACTAATTCAAAAAATAATACACTATATTCATGACAAAAAGCTTATCATATTAACGTTAATTATTTAAAGAGATTTGTTTCACTCACTTTGTACTCCAATATATTTGTGTAATGTTTAGTTCTATTGATGAAGAGTCGAAATTAAAATTTTGTGTGCAGCAGATAGTGTGCGACTTAACATTAGCTACGACAATGGAACCAAATTAAAATAATATAAGGATTAATACCAGTGTAATTACCGCCAAGATTTGAAGAAACCGTCCAAGTTGCAATTCTTCTTATAATTCTGCCAAGTTTTACTCTCTACATCATTCCTTATATATACATACACATTGTTCTTCATGTAATTTAATTTCATTGTGGGGTTTCTCTACATAGGTTTTCTATTTCTATTTTGATCTATAGTTTTTATCTATTTTCTGGTAAATATTTTTCTATTTTAGAATTTTATTTTCTTTATTTCGGAATCTTAAAAAAATTTGGGAAGGTTAACGGTTGTATATTTCTCTAGCATCTATAATCCATAATATCAGATTTTACACTGAATAGTGTCAACACCATTTAGTGTAAACCAATTTCAATCCCCTCCACTAAGTAGACGTTTGGACATATAACATTTAAATTGTTATATGAAATCAACATTTAGACGCACTGATTTCATATCATGAGATGAAATCTCAAATTCTCCAAAAAGAATAATTTAAAACCTTTCACATATAAAAATTGACTCATAAATGGATGTTTTGTAAAAAACAAAAAAAAACATACATTTATATCTAATAACCATTTATTTCATATGTCAATAAAAGGTGTGATTCATATCAGTACTTTTTAAACCATTTATATCTCATATAACAATTAATTTCATCAACGTAAAATTTAATATTAGATGACCAATTGAAAATCTAATTTTGTGTTGCAAAATAATAGTAATAAATAAAACTTAACATAAAGGTAAAAAAACAAAAAGAAAATAAAAAAAATGAATTCCTGCTCGAAAAAAACATGTATTGAAAGCGGGAAAAGACGAGGAGATTGAAGATAGGTAGGAAGTGTTCTCAGTGCAAGTTATATATTTTTTCTGTTATTATTCTTCTTCTACACAATTTTCCAAAGCTTACATAGAAACTATAAATTATATTTGCAGGTTGCTTCACCACAAGAGAGAAACATGAGGAATTATTCATTGTTTCTGCTAGACATGGAATGATGAAATTATTATTTTCCTTTAGTTAAGTGTTTCAATTTTAATTTGGAATTTTTTTGATTGAGAATTTATAGGATATAAAAGAACAAAAATTTGTGAATATTTTTTGAAATCGATATTATTTATTTGATTTGTTTGTGGCTTCCAAGGTTTGCAATCTATCAATACAAAACTTTTTCGTTAAGAACAGACGTTATCTTTAAGAAAAAGAGAATTAATGATAGGTCAAACTACATGAATTATGTTAGTTTAGGTCCTAATTACTAAGATTCCCAATAGTTTCAAATATTACTTCATCTGTCATATTTCATGCTTAGGATACATGAGTCTGAATCCGCGAAATACATGTATCTGCCAAATTTTAAACTCATATTTTATTTGTTTAAATTAATTAGTTGTAATTTATTTCCTTAATTAGAGGAGTAATTGAGATATAAGTATCTACCATATTATTTCGTGCTTAGGATACATGAGTCTAAATCCGTGAAATACAAGTATTTGCCAAATTTTAAAATCGAGATACATATTTTATTTGTTTAAATTAATTGGTTGCATTTAATTTCCTTTTTTAGAGGAGTAATTGAGATGCATGTGTCATTACTCACGAGATACACGTATCCATATGTTTTAAAAGTCAAGATACAACATTTGTTTCTTTGAATTAAAGGGGTGTAATTATTTTCCTAATTAGATAAAGAATTAATTGATGAATAATTAACAAATCAAACGGATTTACAAAATCCTTGCGTATCAACTCTCACAAGTTTTCCTAAAATAACAAAATCATAAACCATAGTAATTCTATAATTGTAAACTTCATCTTCTTCATCAATTCCTTCATTTGTATCTTAAAGTTTCGACTTGAATGTTGGCAGATCAAGACCTTGCAATGAAAAAAAACCTAATTTGTAAAAGTTAATAAAATCAAACTTTACAGCAATATAAATTCTATCTCAAATACATGAACATGAGGTAAACTAAGATACATGAAAATAATGAAAAAAAAGTAAGAAGTTTTGTTGAAGTTGAGGTATGTTATTGATGGTGGTGTCGTGGTCCACTTTTTTGCATTGAGGAATTAGTAGATTAGAGCTTACCTCGGTACTGTGATAATATCTGTAATGCGGCACACCATTTTTTATGAAACAAGAAGCTCACAAAACCATCTGATTTCACCATCCGAAGTGTTATGCCTCTGTCTAATTCGAAGTTAAATTTAATGAGAAAATAAGGAGTTTAAATTTTAATGAAACAATAATTAGAATTTCATTAATTATAACTACAAGTCGTGTTTAAAAAGAATTGTTGACTTATTATTATTATTATTTTTTTTAATTGTTGACTTATTTATTCTACAGATTTTGACTATTTTTAATTCTTAATACAGAAAAAGTTTAATTTCTAAAATTTTTGGTAACTGACATATGCAACATCTTTCCTAGACCCTTGAAGGAATATAGGGTCCCCTCAAGGCCTAGTGAACTGTTCGAATCTGTTCAAGTGAAAGGTGTCCCTCACCCTAAAATATTTGCTTTAAGGCCCTCTATAGATATCAACTTCTCCTCGAGGATAGTTCACAATCCATCACCTTTCAACTTGTTAAGAGGCCTGGGAGGAGGGACGATTCCCAATCTCCTCTTCCATCCTTCTAACATTAGCCCTTCGTGTATTCATTTCCTAAAGACACAACAGAAGGATTAGGAGAGGGACTTTATAAAGTTAAATTCTAAGGCACGACTTAAGAGTAATGAAAGAAGTGAAATTTTCTAAACATTTTATAGCCTCCCATTCATAAGTGTAGCACGCTTCACACCCATGAACAAGACTCTACTAGACGTGGCTTATGAGACATCATCCTAGAATCACTCTAAACTGTGTGCACTCATTACCAAGTTTGTCATGACCAAAGTGTACCCCCTAGACGTAACAAGGCACATGGAACCCTGAAAGGCAACATGTAATCCACTTAGCATATCATAACATAAGTGAAGAACAATAAAGAGTTAAAACACATTTAAGTCCAAAAATTTTCATAATGTAAAGCGGAAGTCTAAACATGTCTCAATTAGCCATCTATTACAACACTTGAGTCAAAATAGGATCACAACCAAAACAATATAATCCTGAAGTGAAAATACAAGAATGAAACTACTAAATGACAATATCCGTCCTCGAACCATGAGGGCTAACCAACTAGCAAGGAGAATAATCAATTCCAAGATCTGGCCACAATGGGAACCACCTTGATAACCGGACCCTACACTTGGAAAAATAATAGAAAAATATGGGTTAGTATGAAAATGTACCAAGTATAATAACCATGCATGAAAACCTTTAAAACATGCTAAAAAGGACATTTTAGTTGAATATATGTAATTTCCTAAGTGAAAGCATCATTTTAAATATAGTGGAAAAGCATAAGTCATAAGCATAATCAACTCATAGATCATCACATCATAAAAGGAACATGACATAGATACCCTCAAAGCCTAGTTGTGCAATGCATGAGTGAGATCCCATAATCCCAACCATACTAAGTAAAGCTCCTTAAGTAACCATAGTTCATATTTCATATTCCTTTTCATATTATTGTACTAGTGGGAATGAGCCTTAACCGACATAGTCCGTGTGAGCTAACATGGAATATGGTGTCTACCCCCACAACGAAAAGGGGTTTCTCTGCTTGCCTAAGGTAGAACCATACTCTTAGCTAGGTGGATCTACTAGCTAAAGACCAATGTGGGCACATAGTTATGGGATAAGGAGATTGCAACTAGAAACCCAGACACAACTAAGGTAGACAATTTTAATCTCATATTAATATCCACTCGGTGCTAAGAGTTAATTCCCATAGATTACATATTAAGTCTTTACTAAAGTTCATATTTGTGGAAGAATGTTTGGACACTTCATCCAACATAATTCATACTATACTTCATGGATTCAATAGGAGAGACTATTCTTCCAACCTTAGAATCACTACATGTGACAAACCTTTCACATCATATAATATTCATGCATAAATGTGTACATGAGGATAACCTCCAACAACTAAAGAACTAGATCATAATCATAATCACTTTACTCTCAAAGTGTTCATAAAGCATATACATAATGCATAATTCTCATACTTTGTCCTTCAAGGAACATAGATCATATTTCCATCAACACTTAGAATAACTACATTAGATATGAATAATGACCTAATTTAAGTAACCCAACTATAACAAGCATACTCTCATATCATCCTCCTAAAATCAGAAAACCCACATCACAAGATCATAAATGGGGAATATGGGGTTTCGTGGGTTCTTGGGGGTATTTCATCATAAATCAACAATAAATCATTCATTCAATCATAATCCATAATAAATAAACCATTAAAACATTTTTTTGGAAAGAACCCATAAGATTGAAGTCAAACCCTAACTTTTGGGGAAATCACTAGTTTTGAAATTGAGTTTGGAGGGACTCCATAGATGAAAACTATCCATGGATTAAGGGCAACCATACCTTAGTTGTGATTCTCCAACGAAATTGAGTGAAGAAGTCTTGTTTCTTCAAGCCTGATGAGTCCACGATTTGGACTTATTTAGGACTTTATTTTAATAGATTTACTGTCCTCAAATGCATATTTTGTGCCAATAATAGATGTAAATCCTTGATTTTCAGGTATTTGGATTGAGGAACAAAGTATGGACACTAATGAGAAAAAAGGAACAAGGTAGCTGAAAGAACGAAGAAAAAAAGGCCTGAGGATCGCCTAAACCATTGGGCGAGTCGCTAAATGGCCATGGTCTCGCCTAATGTTCCAATGTCCCAAGCCCTGAAGGAGAAAATCAAGTCAATGATAGAAAGGAGCAACCGGTGAGTCAGTGAACGGTTCCACGATGCAGTGCTATATTGCACAAAGTTACAAAACTTGAAGTTGCTGAAGGCTAAAGCAAAAAGGTGATGGAACTGACCAAAGGGCAGATCACTGAGTGGATCGACGATCCCAACTTATTGTATCGTATAATCCTTCACTACGCATTTTTGGTGACTGTAAATACATGTTTGAATTTTTAGTTTAGTATCAGATTTTTAATCCAGTTTTTATTAATTATCAGTTTTAGAGTGGAGAATTGAGAATAGAGACATAATTCCTTAAATTTGAAGATTTGAAGATTACCATTTCTAAGAAATTGGAAGTGGGTGTTGAAGATTCTTCATCTTTGACCTCTGTAAAGACAATATTAATCTTAACGAGTTGATGGAAACACTATTTGGTAACGATTTATGCCTTTTTATGATGTCTAGCTAAAACCCCAATTCTTGGGGTGTGAATATGTGATTATGGATTGATTTAGCTACTGGATATTGTTAATTGATAGTGTAAATGTCGTTTTAAAGTTATTTCATTTAGTAATTGTTGCTTAATCTAAAGGGTTGTAGTTGCAACTGCAACTCTACATTCACATTTTTGGCTTGCTCGAGAGAAAGGTTTTAAAACAAAGATTACTGATTTGATGGTCTGTCGGTATTGGGTTGTCATGTGTTCAGATTGAGAGAATGAATCCTAAACCCTGTTCTACACATTCAGCTCGAGAGAGTGAATGGACTAAAACGAAGATTGTTCTTAATTGTTGCTTATTCGTGTTAGAGAGAAACCAATTTGATTCGGGTTAAACTATTCGAGAGAAAGTTTATCCACACTAAAGTCTAGCTTATTCACTAATTTAAAGGTATACACTAGCAATTGAAATTGTCCAATGGTCTAAATTAGTCCATAATTCAATCATATCCTAAGAACCCGTCTATATACTTGCTATTTTCATGTTATTTGTTGTTGTAGCTTATAGTTGAAATCAAATCCCCCAATTATTTGACACTTGTGTCACCCCTAACTTGAACCATGCTTTTATTCGTAAATGTTTTTAGCTATGAGTGACTTGAGCATATTTATGCTTTTCTATTGCTTCTCAAGTACGTACCACTCCCTATGAGATTCGACTCCAACTCACTTAGTTGGGTTATATTACTAACTAAAGATCATTGACGCTTAGTATTGGATTAAGTGTCTTTGAAATGTTATTTGAGAATTTTTAGTTAAGTTGAATTTTTTTCTTGTTAGTCATAGTTGAACTTACTTAATTTTTAGTTTTGGTTTGTGTGTGTTGCTGTTTTGAGCAGAGAATTGGAGCATATTTGCTAGCAACAGTAACCCAATGGATCACCCTCCTTCAAGATTGATGATTTTTAGGGATAACATCCCATATTTCAAGCAATTAGAAGGTGAGTCCATTTATGAGTTGTGGCAAAGGTTTATAATCCTATTGCAATAATGCTGAACTCATGAGATTCTGGATAAACTACTTCTGGAATGTTTCTATCAGGGACTGAGCCCTGAAAATAGAATAATGGTTGATCAACTATGTTAGGGCTGCTTGATGCAACATTCCTATGAGACCGCAACCCAACTCCTTAATTGTATGGCCAAAGCCAACAAGGAGAAGATGGAGAAAGGAAAGGACCAAGACTTGGCCACTTTGTTGGGTCAGCTAGATATTTTGACCCAAAAGGTCAAGGACTTGGAGGTACTATCCAAAAAGAAGGGCAACTACATCTCTCCTCACAAGCATCGAAAGATAAAGAAGTAAGAGGGGGGACAAATTAAATAGGTGCTCTTACTCGTCCTTCACAAAGTCAAAGAACATGGCAAAGTGTTGTATGAGATAAGAGAGAATGTCTTGATGCTGAATCGGATGACAACCTGTCATTCCATGTTCATTCAGCTACTATAGTCCCAAATGGACCAAGTACTGCCTTGTCTTATCCCAGAGCCAGAAGAGGGGTTTCCATATGAGAATGAGGAAAACCCCACTAATGGAACTTAAGTGAGGAGTTGTGTCGTGCCACAACATTAAATAAGGCGCTTCTTGGGACACAACACAAGGTTTTACCACTTTATTTTTTATTTAGAAATAATATTGTGTTGATTTTGCAGGTTAAAGTGTGGAAAATGTTCAAAAAAGTGCAGGTGGGCGAGCTGATAGTCAAATAGGTGCATCGTCGAAGAGGTCAGCGATCCCAACCTAGACCTCCATTGGACTTAAGACAATTTTGAATTGGTGTCTCTAAAACTCGGTGAGCGCAGGAAATGATCGGCGACTTACCATCCAAGTCGGCGATCCCGATCTATTCCACCGTTTGGACCCCCACATTAACTGGAGGTCCTTTAAAACTCGGCGAGGTAAGTGATCATTTGCCGAATCGCTGAGTGGGTCAGCGAGCACGACTAATGTCACCCAATTGGTGAGAATTGGATAGTTTTTAAAGCCCAAAGGTTTAAACTTTTAAAATCTTTAACTTTGCATCACTTTTAATCATCCCAAAATCACTCCAGCACTTTAGCATTCAATATTTTTGCATTTTTACAGTATTTTAGTCATTGATTTGTGCTCGAAGTTGGATTACTTTGCCACCTATCTTTTCAAATTGTTTAATTGGCATTCAAGGTTGGTTTTTCTGAACCCCAAAGCTTGATTTAGTGATTTTGTACTCATTTGCAATGATCTTATCCTAGTGATGAGGGCATGTGCCTCTCTGATCTTAATTTTTTATGTGTGTGCCTATTTTAATTTGATAATCTTGCCTATAATGTTTATAATGTTGAATTCTTGTAAATTTGTGCCTTAAAATTGGTTAAATTTTGTGGGGTTGTGATTGCATGTTGTTGAGTCTAGTCGGGTGAAGTGTAATTAACCCGTGTTTGTGCCAAATAATGTAATATGCCCAATGATAGAGCGGGTGACATCATTCTTAAGGGAAAAAGTTGTCAAATGGGCAAATTTGGCAAAACCAAGAGAAGTCTGAGTATCCCGGGGTAATGGCTGTATTGGTTCTTTCTTTAATTTGTTGGGTGCATGGTTTGATTTTGTTTTCAAAGATTGCATGGTTGAATTTGAGAAGTTGGGTTGAAAGTAGGAACATTGGGTCGTTTGGCAAGCTGGGTCGAGCTCACAGAAGTTTGAGGTTGCCAAAGGCACTCAGCGACTCACCGAAAGTCCTTCTTGATCTCCTTTTGTCTGCACCCCTGACCTCTATATACACTGTAACTTTTGGTGGGCTAATCCTTTCTTGCCTAATGCTATCGGCAATTTGCTAAAAGGACTTCCCATCGCCGACTTGCTCAATTTTTCTAAGAATTTTGAGCCAATCTTTATGGCGAGCGTGATCTAGCTCACCAAAGTGATTCTACGACTCGCCGACCATTTCAATGAGTCTGTCTTCAACTGTTATTTTTATGTGCTTTTCATTGAAATGTTTCTAATTTTTTGTAATGTTTTTGCAGACTTGGTAATGACCAACATCGACATGAAACCTCAAAAAAGAGCATGGGGTATCACAATTAATGAAGGGGCATAAAATCCTCCAAAAAGATGAAGGCAAGAATCTCCAATTGGAGGTCAAGAAAAGGGGCAAGAGTCCAACATATGAGAGAGTGATTGCTGCCTCCCAGGCTGCTTTATCTGAGTCTAAGGATGACCAGCCTGTACAGTCTCGGCGGGCTGAGATCCGTGCTAGATCTTGCCCTAACTCATCTAGAGTCCCTCCAGTTCACACACTAGCAGATTCAGTGCCAGCTCCAGCACCTCCTGTGGAAGCTCCTCCCCAAGCTTCCATTGATCCTTCGGCTATGTCAAATAAGGATGTTAGGTCGGCTTTTCAAATGTTGGCCCGGGCTTTGGAGGCTAAAGCACATAGAGATGTGGTAGCTCCGATCAATCCTAATGTGAATTTGGTGTTTTCTAGGGTTAGTGATTTTTCTAGAATGAACCCTCCCTAGTTCCATGACTCCAAAGTGTGAGAGGACCCTCAATAATTTGTCGAAAGGTTTACAAGATACTTGACATTATGGGGGTGACTTCAGTAGAGAAAGCGGAGCTAGACGCTTACTAATTGACGAGTGTTGCTCAAGTATGGTATAATCAATGGAAGAACCATAGGCCAGTAGGAGCGGGCCCGGTTGAGTGGGAACATTCAAATTAGCATTTCTTGGTAAATTCTTTCCTTTAGAGTTGAGGGAATCTAAGGTGGAGGAATTTATTAACCTTATCCAAGGAGGTTTGAGTGTGAAAGAGTATTCCCTAAAATTCACTCAATTGTCCAAGTATGCTCCAACTTTAGTGTCAAATTTAAGGGATGAGATGAGTAGATTTTTCACGGGTGTGTCCAACTTGGTTGAAGAAGAATACCCTACACCACTGCTCCATGATAACATGAATATCTCAAGGCTTATGGTGTACGCTCAACAAATTGAGGAGTCAAAACTCAAGAAAAGACATAGAGAGGTGAAAAGAGCTAGAACCGGTGATGGGAACTTTTCCGATGCTAGGTCTGATTGACAAGGTCAACCGAGGTTCAAACAAAGGTTCTCCAACCAAAGATGTTCTAGTGCTCATCCAAGGGTCAACAAGGATAGGGATTCCAACCCTAAACTTCAAGCAGGTAATAGTGGTGGTTCTTATGTTGCTAGGCCTAATTGTGCAAAATGTGGTAGAAAGCATCATGGAAAGTGTCTTGTTGGTACTGATGGGTCTTTTAGTCATAGAAAGGTTTGCCACAAGATGAGAGATTGTCCAATGCTCAAGGTTAAGGGAAGGGAATATAAACAAGCTCCTCCAAGTAGTTCCAACTCCAATGCTCAAAAGCAAAACCGCTTTTATGCTCTTCAATCCCGATGCGACCAAGAGAGCTCCCCGGATGTGGTGACCGGCATGTTAAAAGTCTTTATATTGTTGTTTATGCCTTGTTAGAATCCGGTGCCACTTTTTCCTTTGTGACACCTTTTGTGGCCATGAAGTTTGAAATACTCCCCGAAATGTTAGTGGAACCTTTTTCGGTCTCTACCTAGATGGATGACTTAGTAGTGGCTAAGAGGGTTTATACAAGTTGTCCCATATGCTTGTCCCATAGAGTTACTTTGGTGGATTTGGTAGAGTTAGACATGTTAGACTCTTTGTTTCTCATAAATTTTGCCTCTCTTCTTAATGATTTTTTATCGCAATAAAAATTAATCATTATAGGATTATCTTTCTTATATATCCATATCCGTTCAATGTGTTAGTTGGAATTGATTTGAAAATAAATTTATAAAAATAACATTCAATTGTAAGAATTATATAATACTAAAATATCATATAATAATATGATATTTTACATATAATTGATATATGATATGATTTTTAATTTTACATATAATTGATATATGATATGATTTTTAGAATAAGTGAAAGACAAATTTAAATATAGCATGCCAACAATTTGATATTCAAGTGATTAAAACTTCTTAGTTTTATGCTTAGCATTAACATAATCGTAGGATTTTTTTAGTTACATTATATTTTAATCTAATGAGCAAATTTTATTATCTTCAATTATATGCTAACAAGAGGATAATGTGGATTCTGTGAGAGTACTTATGAATTATGATTTTGAATAATTTGAAGAAAAATAAATTAAATAATATTAAAAATTATTATTTCAAATATATGAATCCAACACGCGTGGGTGGGGACAATCTCTCCTCATATGTCCAGGTTCACCACAATTGTAACATGTAGGAACAAAAGATGGCATGTTGCCCATTAAAAGCGCGACTCCCTGGCTATCCTAAATAAAATTATGAGGTGGAGTTCCTGAGTAATTACCTATAGAGGTGGGCATAGCTGACTGAATTGGCTTGATGGCAAGCATTGGCCTTCCGGACCTCCAAGAGTAAGAACCCTGAAAGTTACATGAGTTCTTGGCCCTTTTACAATGTCTTAGTCTGACCGTCTTACCTCACCCCCTCCACTTTCTTAACAAAGTCTGTTACCTCATTAAAACTCCTCCCTACAGAAGTCATATGAACAGATAATACCTGTAGAGTTTGGTCCTCTAATAAATAAGCGGATTCTCTCCTCCTCAATAGTCATCAATTGAGTAGCATATCTAGACAAAGCATGGAACTTGGCCTCATAAAAATCATAATTACGTCACCCCAATTTTTACTAGATTTTCGTACGACTTAATGACTCCAATTTCATCCAAATCTGGACTAGATTGGGAAATTTCAAGTTACAAAAAAGTTTTTCAGCTCAAAATTTTTCCCCATTGGCTTTTCTATAATGACGGAACCCGGTCGTTACAATAGATACCAATGTACCCATCAGTCGTCCCCGAGTGACAAACTTAGAAAAAATAAGCTAAGGAAGGAATGAAGTAGTACCTTCATCGACGAACAATTGGGGATACTTGTCTCGCATGTCCCTCTCAGTTTCCCAAGTAGCTTCCTCAACTAGAGGATGCTTCCATTGAACTTTTACAGACTTAGTCTCCTTGGTCCTCAGCTTACGCACATCACGATCAAGAATTGCAACTGGTTCCTCCTCATTTTGGAGGTCTTTGTCTAACACAATTGAGTCTCATTTAATGATCTAATCCTTTTCACCATGATATCTCTTCAATATGGACACATGAAATACAGGATGAACTCCCGATAGGTTAGGAGGTAAAGCCAATCTATGCGCTACCAGTCCTACATATTCAAGACCCTCAAAGGGACCAATGTATTGCAGACTTAGTATGCCCTTCTTGCCAAATCTCATAACCCCTTTCATGGGTGATACCTTAAGAAGAACATTCTCACCGGTTTGAAACGCCATGTCTCTTACCTTATGATCCGCATACTTCTTCTGTCTACTTTGGGTAGCTAGAAGCTTAGTTTGAATACCCCTCACCTTATCTTGAGCATCCTTCACTAAATCAACCCCCATTGGTTTCACATCTCTAGCCTCAAACCATCCTATGGGTGATCTACATCCCCTCCCATAGAGTGCCTCAAATGGTGCCATATATATGTTGGAGTAATAACTATTATTGTAGGAGAATTCACACAAAGGTAGGAACTTATCCCAATGCCCTCCAAAACCAATAACACATGCCCTCAACATGTCTTCTAACACTTGAATAGTCCTCTATGATTGCCCGTCTGTCTCTAGATGGAAGGTTGTACTAAAAGTGAGTTGTGTGCCCAATTAATCATGCAATTTCCTCCAAAACTTGAATGTGAAGTGGGTACCACGGTCTAAGATGATAGAGAGGGGCACCCCATGCAAACTCACTATCTTTTTCACATAAACTTTAGCCAATTATTTAGCATGATAATCTATTCTTACCAAAATCATATGGGCTGACTTAGTCAATCTATCAACCACTACCCAAATAGAATCAAACTTTCCCAAAGTCTTGGGATGACCAACCACAAAATTCATGCCTATCCTTTCCCACTTCCATTCCGTAGTTGACATTCTTTGAAGCAAACCTATAGGCCTTTGGTGTTCATACTTCACTTGTTGGTAATTTTGACACTTAGCCATGAACTCTGCTATATCCTTCTTCATATCCGGCCACCAATTCAGTACATCTTGGTCACATTCGGATGAATAGAACATCGCGAACCATGGGATTCTGCCAACAATTTATGAACCTCATCAACTCTAGGAACACAAATTCTTCCTTTAAAACTGAGCACACCTTCTGTATCAAGAGTGGTCTCTTGTGCCTTACCAATCGCAATCTTCTTCTTAAGTTCATTCAAATTCTCATCCTCAAATTGCTTAGCCTTGATCTCTTCAATGAATGTGGCCCTCACTTCAATGGTAGCTAATACCCCACCTCTTTCTGAGATGCCCAACTACATGAACTTAGACTCTAAGGTCTGAATTTCCTTAGCCAAAGGTCGCTTGGTTACACTTAAGCAAGCTAAACTACCCATACTCACCACTTTTCAACTCAAAGTGTCTGCCACTACATTAGCCTTACCCGGAAGGTATTGAATGGTGACATCATAATCTTTAAGTAACTCCATCCACCTTCGTTGTCTCAAATTCAAATCCTTTTGAGTGAACACATGCTACAAACTATGATGATCAGTAAATACTTCACACTTAACACCATAGCTGGACATAAGGACTTCAATGCATATCTGTTTCTATGATTCTTACTTTTTGTTGGTGTTTGTCTCACTTTTTCTTGGCATATATAGCTTAGCCTAGTTCTTTTTTGCACAACTATCTTGTCATTTAACTGACTACAAATCTTGATGTAAATATTGTAGTTGTGTGACTCTGTGGTCTCTTCTCTGATTTTCATGCTATGGACTGCGTGTGATCCTCCTTGTTCTTATCCTGATTATTGCTATTTGTTGTTTATCCATGTTCAAAATCTTTTTTACCCTGCTTGGTAACTGGTTGAAATTCAGAAACTGTTGTTTTTCCTCTTGATCTATAGTTGTATTTGTGATGAAATCAGCTAATTGATTTGCTTCCCTGAAGATGTGCTTTATATGAATGTGTAATGTATTCATTAGTTCATGAATCTCCTCTATTCTCTCATTTAGCTCCATAGGTATTCTGCACTCCTTCCTAATCATGTTTTTTAGACTTAGAGAATCAATCTCTAACTTGATATGATCATAACCTTGTGCTTTGCAATATCTCAATGCCTGCCATATTCCTGTTAATTCTGGTACCGTGTTTGTACTTATTCCTATCCTATTTGCTTCCACATACAATAAATCTCCATTTTCATTTCTAATACAGAAAACATAAGAACTCACTCCCGGATTACCTTTGCTTGCACCATCCTTCTTACATTTTATCCATCCTTCCTCCGGCCTTGATCACTGTACTAACTGATAATACAATTTAGATTTGTATCCTTGTAATTAATCAAACATTCCTTCCCAATGATAAGGAATATATGTAATTCATGGGAACTTGACTTTTGTCGATTGATGTACTGTCCTTTGACATTGAAAGTACATTTTATTGAAAGAGACATCTTTACCATATCTTTTAGCATTCCTTCTCTTCCAAAGTTCCCATATGACTATGGCTGGTATGGCCTTCATGATCTACTACAATTTTGGACTTCCTTCATACTCCCACCATCTAAAAATTAGTTGTCTAAGTGTAATCCATCAATCCTAAAACCTGCACAGGAAGCAAACTACTTCCATAACCTTTGAGGTATGGGAGCTATTAGTAATTATGTGTATCATGATTTCCATTTCCCTCTTCGCACAACAGTAACATTTAGATACAATTTGCATTCCCATCTTCTTCAAATGTCATCTGTAGCAATTCATTTCTTCAATACTCTTCATAAGAAAAAAGAGATCTTAAACGGCATACCTTTTATCCATATATGTTTTATCCATTCAATGGGTTCCCTCTTCTTCCTTAACATATGATATGCTGATTTCACGGTGAACTATCCTGTGTACTCCCTATCCACCAGACCTTATAATTTGGTTCACTAGTGATCGACTTAATGTTCTCTACAACGTGATCAGATATTCCCTCCGAGACCAACTCATGTAATTTCTCTACCTTCCAATTACCATTGTCAATGAATTCTTTCACTTATATTTCACCTTCTTCTGCATTTTTGTCTTCTGTAAAATATAATGTCCCTTGTTTTGTCCATTTATCAAACCAGAAACTGGAATTTCCCGCTTTCATTTGCCACCAAATCTCATGCTCTACTTCTTCTCTTACGGATAACATTTTTCTCCATACATGGGATGGTCCAGTACTCTTCACTGCAACAGGATGTAACTTTTTACAGTATTTATTTCCTATGTAACTACACCATAAGGATGAAGTAGATGTCCTAAACTTCCACCACAGTTTTGCAAACAAAGCAAGGTTAACATCATGCAATGATCAAAAACCCAATCCTTCTTCATCCTTGGAAAAACACATATCCTCCCATGCTACCCAATGCTTACCTTTGAGACTTCCTGTGCTTCACCAAAAAGAATTTGCAAATATTTGATGCAATTGTGCAATAACTGTTTTGGGGGGATTCATCGTAGATAAAAGATAAATTGGTAATGATTGACTACTTTCCCCCCGGATGACAAAAATCTATTATGCCATGAGAATATTTTTCTAGCCACCTTTCTGATTAGATCTTCAAAATGACTCTTAACCTTTCTGCCGTAAATGAGTGGACACCCAAGGTACGTGAAAGGAAAATTTCCTTGTTTTATACTAGTAATTCTTCTTAATCTGATTGCTACTATCAGAGGAGTCTTATCAAGAAGATAAAAGGAACTCTT
This sequence comes from Solanum pinnatisectum, assembly GCA_035578085.1. Lineage (NCBI taxonomy): Eukaryota > Viridiplantae > Streptophyta > Magnoliopsida > Solanales > Solanaceae > Solanum > Solanum pinnatisectum. Next base: position 1,595,522 of record JAWPEI010000013.1, on the reverse strand, counting down.
TTACTTATTAATCCTTTGGCCCTAGATATTTTCATAATCTCTCAATAGTGTCATCATCTTTATCACTAAAGGTCTATCTCCCGAGCAAAATATGATAGTGTCATTGGCATAGGATAAATGATTTATCTATGGACTCCACTTAGGCATACCATACCCCTTATAACCTTTTTCCTTGTGCAAACTTTTTAAACCTCTGGCCAGAACTCCAACCGCAATAATAAATAATGTTGGGGACAGTGTGTCTCCTTGTTGGAGACCCCAAGAAGACTGAAAAAAAACCATTAGATTGTCCATTAATGAGGACTGAATACCAATTACTAGATATCAGTCTCCATACCATGTCAATAATTACTTCTGAGAAACCAAATTCTCTCAATACCTTAGTTAAAAAAAAATCCAAGACACTCTATCATAGGCCTTAGTCATATCTAACTTCACCACCACGTTAATATTATGATTCCTCATATGGATATCCCTAATGATTTACTGAGCCAATAACACATTTTTTGTTATACTCATACCCTTCACAAAACCTGATTGATTTGGTGAAATTATCCTTGGCAACACCTCCACCATTCTATCATGTACCATTTTTTATATGACCATATTAATGAAAGAACTCAAGCTTATTGGCCTATGGTCTGAAAATTTTTTAACCGCTTCTCTTTTAGGTAAGAGCACCAGAGTGGTGTGAGTAATGAAATTGGGTAACTCATGCCCACAGAAGAAATCTCTCACTACTCTTGTTATATCTTCCCGTATAATATCCCAACAATTTTGGAAAAATAGGCCTGAAAAACCATCTGGTCTATATGCACTATCACCATTTAGCTCAAAGACCACCCTTTTGACCTCATCAAGATTCGGAAGCTTTATCATCTCTTCATTATCATTAGCAGTGATCAATTTAGGAATATGTTTCAACTTTGAAAAATTTGGAGCATTCCCTTCTTCCTTGAATTTAGTTGAAAAGAAAGCTACTGCTGCTTCTCCTATCCGCTGATTTGAGTGTACAATTTCCCCTTGCTCGTTACTAATTTCTGATAAGTGCAACTTTTTCCTCCTCCCTTTCACATAAGAGTGAAAGAATTTTATGTTCATCTCTCCTTCAATGAACCACTTCATACCTGCCTTTTGCTTCCAAAATTCTTCCTCAATCTTGAGATATTTTTTTAGCTCGGCCTCCATTCTACACAATTCTTCCCTATTATCTAGTGAAGGCAAAATCTCTAATTGTGCTTCCTTTACCTTGAGAACATCCTCAATTAGTAGCAATTTGTTGAAAAATATTCCCGAAGACTTCTCTACTCCATATAACTAATGCTCTCTTCACCCTCTTCAATTTAGCATGAAACTCCAAGAAAGGGCAGCCTACAAAATCAATCATCCAGTTTTGTTGTATGATTTCTTTAAACTGAGGATGTTTTGTCCAGAAATTCAAAAATCTAAAAAGCTTGATAGCATGTTCCTTTTCTGTATTGCAAATCACATGGAGAGGGGCATGACCTGACCCTTGTCTGATTAAGTATTAGACCTCTGTAGATGGGAAAGCCTCAAGAAATATAGAGTTCACTAAAACTCTATCCAACCTTTTAAAAATGCAATTTTCCTCTATTCTCCCATTCCGCCAAGTGTACTTACTTCCCAAAAATTTCACTTCGGATAAAGCACTATAGCTGATGCATTGGGCAAAATCAGTTGCCTCATGCTAAGTGAACTCTAGACCTCCCATCTTCTCCTCCTCATTCAAAATAACATTAAAATCTCCCCCAACCATCCAGGAATCTTGACAATTTTTAGAAATATGTACAATTTCCTTCCATAATATCAATCTATCCATAGCACTACATCTAGCATACACAGATGAAATAATTAAAGATTTATTATTCTTACAAAACTTCATAGAAAGCTATTGTAAAGAATCCAATATTAGAGAGCCCTCCCATTCTTCCCTCCAAAAAATCCAAAATTTGCCCGAACTGTTGACATAGGCATTGTTGAAACCTAACTTCCTTTTATATTGATCTAACTCTAACGGATCTTGAAATGGATCTGTTATTACTATAAATGAATAATGATATCTTCTATTTTGATCCATTAATCTCCCAAAAGAGTTGTGAGTATTAACAGATCTAATGTTCCAAAAGATAACTTTCTCAATCAATGATTACTATGAGAAAATTTGTCTTTATTGCTCCTTGTTTTGACTTGAAGAGGAATTGTGGGCCTTCCTCTTTTTGCCTTTAAACTATTGGTATGCCTTGGGGATAAATCACCTACTTTTCTAATTTGCTAAATATTGTACTCCAAGTTGTCGTATTGATAGTGCATGTTATTTAGTTTATAAAATTAGGTTGCAATCGAAAATTAATTATCATATTTTTTTTTTGAAAAAATATGTTACAATAGGGAATGGTTGTTGCAGCCTTAGTCGCTACTAAAAATCTCATAACATTTAGTGGTAATATTTTGGGATTTTGTGGCGACCTTTATCGCCGCTAAAGGTCTAGTTCTTTTGTAGTGAATCCAAGTTGGCAACGTTAGGTGGAGGGATTAGTCCCATGTGGCTTGCCACGTCACTAAAAAATTAGATAGCTAACTCTAGAGGGTATTTGTTGTCTCTTGGGATAACAACGGGAGTATTTTTTTATCCCAAAATGTAATGGAGGGTATAAGTGATTTATTTCACATAGTTCAGGGATATTGTTGACCCTTTTCCGTGATATAAAAAAAAACATCCAACTAAATATGTCGTTTCAATCTTTATTTTGAAAAAAAAAAAACGTAATTATTCAACTAAATAGGGAAGTTTAAAACTTCCGATTAGAAATAAAACAGAAAACAAATTTTAATTCCCACTTCTACGTAGCTAAAAATTAGGATTTGATTAATTACTACACAATTCATTTTGAATTTTAAATTTTAAGTAGCCCAATTAAATAAATAATCGTCGGATGTATTAGTTTCAAAATTTTAAAACTTTAACAATTTTAACAATTAATAAATAATTTTAAACTATTTAGTTTGAAAAATGTATATCTCTACAAAAACCTATAAAGAGACAAAATAAAATAAGAAAAATATAAAATACGTACACTTCCCTTTAACCCCTATCCTAGAATCACGGATGCCCAATTTAAATTTTTTAAAATTTAAATTTTTAAATTTTAATAAAACATAATTTTGGCCTCTTTTTGTTTTTTCAGAAAATTATATTTTTTAAAGAAAAAGAAAACGGTTACAAACGTTTTAGATTAAAAAAAAAAAAAATCTCTTATTACAAATTGTTATATATCTCAATTTTCTTTTGTACTTCTCCTTTTTATATTATTTTATCTATAATTGTTGTGTTTAATTATTATTTTTCAAAATTCTTGAATTTAAGTGCTAATCTCTATATTCTTTTTCATGTTTATGTTGTCGAATTTAAAAGGTGAAATTTTAATGTTGGGAAGATACTTGAAGTAGAAAAGCAACAAAAAATTTACTTCAAAGTAATTGTCAAAGTGTCATGATCCAAAACTAGTCATGAGTGGCACCCACACTTAACCTCCTAAGTGAGCGAACCAACGAATTCAACCCCAAATTATATCAATTGTTCAACTACAAAAACAACAATAATGTGGAACCTCACAACTTATTAAAGTAACCAATCAAATAAACCTTTAAAGTCTATTACATATTATCCCCAAAATCTTAAAGTCACCACATCAAGGACAAATGTTTTCAAAATACCAAGTCTAAGAGTATTAAGGACACCAAAATAAGTAAATAAGATGGTCTATGTCCGAAATTAAGGACATCATGCCATGACTGAGAGAATCCAGCATGAGCTAGAAGGAATAGCTCACCCTAAAATCTAATGTGCTGGAGATTGGCTAGAGCTGAGGGCGATTCGAAGTCGATGGTACACATGCTGCACTCCACAAAAGAAAACGAAGAAAACACAAGTAGGGTCGGTACAAGGAACATGTACTTAGTAGGTATCATCGACCAACCCAAAATAGAAACTAATATGCAATGAATAATAGTATAAAATCAACTATGACACTTAGAAGGTGAAAATCAACAAACAACATGAACCAGTGACAACAACACTAAAGTAAGTACGTAATCAGTCAACAATATCAAGATCACACATGAGGACTCATGCCTCCAAATCAAGCTATTTTGGGAATTAAGTTCTTTGAGATTGATGACATTACGATATATATATATATATATATATATATATGTATTATGTTAATGTTACCGTGTCGGAACGTGACACTCGATCCAATAATATCATGTCGGCTCGTGGCATCTGATCCAATATATCGTTAATTTATCATTTATTATCACCACTTTTCACTTCATTAACAATATTTCATCAGGCCTTCTTTATTCAATGCATCACTTCGATAGAGAGGGTTCAAGATTATAAATTTCACGGTCTCAGGATTTCAGACCAATCACAAACCACACAACCACACAATCAAGTATATAGAGAACTTCACAATATCACCTAATGCATATCAATCACTATTAAGAGTCTATCCATCAAATAGAATAAACCATAACCTACCTCAACCGAGAATCGATGTCAATCGAGCTAATTCTCCAATGTTTTTCCTTTCCTCAATACCTCTGAATGTTTCAATCTATCAAGTATACAATACACCTAATATTTAATTACCTGTCTCCATATATTAAAACCTAATTTTATAACATGATAAGAAAATTAATAATATTAAACTTCTGTACCGCTGGTTACGAAACCAGTGGTAAGCTGGCAACAACCAAACTTTAATTCAATTTCTACATATAGAACTCAAATTGATGAGCACATAACCAGTAGTGGCCATTTGAGGATAATGGTAATAGCCTTCATCCTCTCTGGACTAATATTAACTCAACCAATATATACCTGGGGGTACCACTATATCCTCTACGAAGTTTTCTAAATGACATGTGTTTAACTATTAAAGATAAGGATCAATAACTTTAATTTTAAGTCTGCATACATAGTTATGTATTGAGTTTTTAATCATATGCTTGTTGTTTATATTAAGTTGATAAATGGCCATAGACGGTTAACAACAAAAGTACATGTATGTACCGTTGTAGTCAACCAATAGTTTTGACAAGAGAGCAATCTTATTGTGATTTTCAAGATAATTTTCCTAACTTCTTAAAATAACCTCACTGGAAATTAAGAGATTAATGGGAGTCAATCTTGTCTCCAACCCAACGCCACTATCTACACTAATTCCAACCCAACCTTAATTGTATAAAAAATATAATCAAACTGAGACATAAATCAATACAAGAATTTGACATCTTAGAATATTACCTGATTCACTGGTTCTCTTCGACGCCGCAGGTAAGAATTCGCTCAATTGATTTTTTATTTTCTTTCTTTTATAGATTATTTCTTTACCCTAATTATTATATAACCAATTATAAAAGTGGTAAAAGTGACCCACTATTAATTTTAATGTTATTTTATTTTACACCGAACTCTATAAATTATTAAAACTACCCCATTAATTCTATAATTGTAGTTACGAATAGTCCAATATACCCCATTTAGAATCTATCGGAAAGTATTTTATGAACTAAAAAGCTCTAGTAATCAAAACGACCAAATGGGTCGTTACATTAGATACCAATTTACCCATTGTTTGTCCTCGAACGATTAAAAGAAGGTGAGGGTAAGGAAGGGTACCTGAATCGATAAAAAAGTGTGGATATCTTTCATGCATATCAGCCTCACTCTCCCAAGTACACTCTTCAACTGGCCAATTCTTCCACTGAACCTTGATAGATGCAATCTCCTTTGACCTCAACTTGTGAACCTCCCTATCTGGAATAGCTACAGGCTCCTCCTCATCAATAATGACCTCTTTGGCCTCTCTGCAACACCATATCTTGAATTCGCCTTCTGCCATCAAACTGCCTTTCTTTAATCCTGTCAAGAAAAGAAGATCGTGCCTCCACACAAGCCAAGAATCCTTCTTTCTCAATTACTTCCAGCCTCATAAGGTCATTAGCCAGAGTTTGAACCTCTCTAGCTAATGGGCGTCTATAAACTTTTAAGTGGGCTAAACTCCCCATGCTCCTTGCTTTTCTACTTAGGGCATTAGCCACAACATTAGCTTTTCCCAGGTGATATAGAATAGTAATATCTTAGTCTTTCAATAACTCCATCCATCGAAACTACGTGCCCCGAGGAGGACACTAAATCGAGCCAAAACTCACACTTGGAAAATTTGGCATAAAGCCCTTTCTCCCTTAACAACCCCAATAGAATTCTCAAATGCTCTTCATGTTCTTTCCTGTTCTTGGAGTAGATCAACATAACATTAATAAATACAATGACAAAGAGGTCTAGATATGGCTTAAAAATTCCGTTCATCAGGCTCATGAAATCAGCAGGGGCATTCGTAAGCCCAAAAGACATTACTAAGAATTCATAATGCCAATACATGGTTCGAAAAACAGTCTTTGGCATGTCAGTTGCCCGTATTTTCAATTGATGATAACCGGACCTCAAATCAATTTTAGAGAAGACACAAGTACCCTGTAACTGATCGAACAAGTCATAAATGCGAGGAATGGGGTACTTGTTCTTAATAGTTACCTTATTCAGCTAGATGTAGTCTATGCACATTTAAAAAATACCATCCTTCTTCTTCACAAATAAAATAGGAGCACCCCAAGGAGTTGCACTCGGTCTAATAAAACCATTACCTAACAACTCCTGAAATTGGGCCTTTAACTCCCTTAACTCAGCTGGGGCCATTCTATAAGATGGAATGGAAATATGGCGAGTCTGCAGCTCCAGGTCAATACAAAAATAAATATCTCTATCTGGTGTCATATCAGATAGGTCTATAGGAAAAACATCTACAAACTCATGGACTATTGAAACAGACTCGATTGAAGGTACTTTGGAAATATCATCCGTGAGATGTGCCAAGAAAGCTAAACAACCATTACTCACCAACCTCTTAGCATAAAGAAAATAGATAATACAAAATGGGGGAGGGAATGTAGTTACCCTCCCACACTAGTGGATCTATCCCATGCTTGGCCAAGGCCACAGTCTTAGCATTAGAATCTAAGATAGAAAAATTTGGAGAAAGCCAAGTCATACCTAGAATTACATCAAAATCAACCATCTCTAGAATAATCAAATCTACATATGTGTTGTTCCCCACAAAATTCACAAGGCAAGACATATACACCTTCTTAACTATCACAGACTCCTAATAGGAGTAGAGACACGAATAGGCATGTCAAGCAAGTCACAATCCAAATCAAGACCAGTAGCGAATGAGGAAGATACATAAGAAAATATGGATCTAGGATCAAACAATACAGAAGCCAGGCAATCACAGACCAAGAGTACCTATGATCACAACATCATATGTCTCTACCTCCGACCTCCCGGAGAAAGCATAACAATGGGCCCTATCACCTATCTGTCCATTGCTCCTATCGGGCTGCGCTCTAGTAGTTCCAACCTTCCCACCACCCTGGCTGAGCTTGTGACCACCATTACCTTGGCCACCACATCCTCCAGCATGACGGCCTCTACCATGACCACCTCTACCTCTAATTATTGGGAATCTTTAACTCTGATCGTACCGAGCCTGATTCTTCTTTGGATAATATTTCCTGATATGTCCTGCCTCCCCACATCCATAACAAGTCCTGGAGTTGAGTGTAGGTCTTTGTGAAGATGAAGAAGATTGAAGATAACCCCAAAACTCAGAAAGAGGTTTGTTGGTCTGCGATGGACCCTCAACTACAACCTGCAATAAAGACTAAATAGGACGGGGTGGATAACCCCCTGAAATCTGCCCTCTAGAGTAAGAACCACTAAACTCACTTCCCTTACGAAACTTCTTAAACATGGACACCTTGGTGAAGTCATCCAGCTTCACCCCCTCTACCTCTATCGCAAAATCAACCACTTCCTAAAAAGATTTTGCAAGAGCAGCTACCTGTAAAACTGGAATCTACAAATCTGACGTCAATCCCTTCACAAAGAGGTGAATCTGCTCTTCCAGACTGAAGCAAAGTTGAGTGGCATACATGGATAATGCACGAAATTTGGACTCATAAGCTGCAACCAATATCTTTTCTTGCTCTATGTTTAGGAACTCATCTCTCCTCATGTCCCTCAATGTCCGGGGTATGTATTTCTCCATGAAGAAGCTAGAAAATATTGTTCAAGTCATAGGTGGTGCCTTTGTTGATCGAAACTCAACATGAGACCTCCACCATAGTTTGGCATCCCCTTGAAACTGGTAGGTCACAAACTCATCACTGAATCGCTCCACTATGTCCATCTTATGTAGCAGCTCATGACAATCAACCAGGAAATCATAAGCATGTTCAAATTCAGTAGCCTTAAAGACTGAAGGTTTCAACTTTAAGCACTTAATAAAGAGGTCACGCTGATCACTAGTCATTATAGGCCCTGTAGTCAATTGGGGAAACATGCCTGTTTCCAAGGATGCATCCATGCAGTGAGCCACACTAGTTGTATGTTCTACTCCTTGAACCTGAGGTGTTGGTGCAGAAAATGTTGGGGTGCCTGGCTCTGATCAGATAACCCGCTGAGATAAGTAAGAATCTGATTAATCATCTCTGGACTAGGCTGGGGTGGTGCTTCCTTCTGCTCATCTTCCCCTCATCACCCTCTCTTGTGACCTCGTCAGTCGGTGGAGGGGTCACTACTCTATCCCTGGCTGGACCGGGTGCTTGTTCTCTGCCTCTAGTCATCCTTCTCCCGTGACCTCTACCACGGCCTCTCACCACTTCTTCCCCTCGGGATGCAGCCCCAATGGTTGGCTCAAGCACACCCTATCTTTCTGGTGTAGGTGTTTCTACAGTTGTTGCTCTAGTTCTGATCATTTGCGAAATAGAGTGAAGAAGGTCAGATACCAATTTGTATCACCTAGATACCAAATAGATTCAAGTAATATCACGAAAAAAAAGAATTGAACTTTCCTAGAGTCCTATAGCCTTTCGAAGAAAAGTAAAGGTGTCCCCGTACTGTTCCGCAAGACTCTACTAGACTTATCCTTGTGTGATGAGATCACTGAACCTAAAGCTCTGATACCAAGTTTGTCACGACCCAAAACTAGTCATGAGTGGCATCCAAACTTAACCTCCTAAGTGAGCGAACCAACTATTTCAACCCCAAATTATATCAATTTGGTCAACTACAAAAATAAGAATAATGCAGAACCTTACAACTTATTAAAGTAACCAATCAAATAAACCTCTAAAGTCTATTACATATTATCCCCAAAACCTGAAAGTCATTACATCAAGGACATATGTTTTCAAAATACCAAGGCAAAGAGTATTAAGTACAACAAAATAAGTAAATAAGATGGTCTATGTTTGAAATTTAAGGACATCATGCCATGACTGAGAGAATCCAGCACGAGTGTAACGACCCGAATCGTTGTTATTTAGGAAAACAAAAATTTGGTAAAATTTTGGGCCATTGTCCCACCAGATAGGGCTAGTTGCCGCTAGGGCAGGGCGTTAGGGTAGGGTAAGGTTGTGCCAGAGCGGGATAGGCAAGGCAGAACATAAATAATGCGAAATCATATTTTCTCATTTTCCTAAAATACATAATTTAGTCGTAAAACACCTTAGGAACCCCCAAAAAGCTGATGCAAGCTTGAAAAAAAATGAGAGAGAGATTTATAGCATGAAGATGTTGATGGGTTGCGAATTCCTAGTCAAGATCACCGTCAAAAATTCCAAAAATAAGAATCAAAGACCAAATCTCTGCGCAACTACTTGGCGCCCAAGTAGGCTAGGTTTTATGAATTGAGTAGTTTAAATATGTGATCAGTACGCAATATATGTGAATCGATGGTAGGATTTATGTGTAGGCCATCGTGCATCAACTGATTTATTATTCAAACCCTAGAAAGAAGCCTTAGACGATGAATTAGGGCTGAGTATAGTCGAATTAGGGTTTGCATGATGTGCTTTGATGAATAATCTATTGTAGGTGATGGTTGGTGATTCTATGATAGTGTGATGTATGTTTGTTCCTACTTCATTATGATACTTATATTTATATGAATGTTTCACTATTGATCACACTTGTTGTAATGATATGGATGAATTATGAATGCCATGAATCATGACTAAATTGTATGAACTTGAGAATTTACTTGTGATTGTTATTATGGTGTGTTGAAGGGATCAGTTGCCACGTTCTGGCATAACTAACTTGGATCGGTTGCCACGTTTAGGGATAACTAACTTGGATCGGCTGCAACATTACGGTATAATTATGGGATCGGTTGCCACGTTTCGGCATAATCATTGGATCAGGTACCACGTTCTGATATGTTAACTATTTGGGTTTGGGTTCCATGAGAGGACCAATGACTTGTGGTAATTGGGTATATACAAAATTGTGAAATTGAACATGGTTCGTAATAATAATGATATGGTGATTCCCTAGAGTGGTTATATGTTTATGAGGACTTATATCCGACTTTTCTTTTGCATTGAGTGAACTTGTTGTGTATCGTGTTGTCGAATGAATTGGAAAGGCCAAGGGTTCAAGGTGGGGGTAGTGTACATGAAGTAAGTGCTTAGGTGGATTTCACTTGGAGAAAGGTAATTGTGTTTAGTGGTTAGAAAGCATGACGTAATGTACTATGTGACCATGGTTGGGTAATGTGGAGAGGAAGTAAGGGTATGACGTGAGCGGTTAGTGAGAATGCTTGCAGTTGTACTTGGGGATTTTCTTTGTGTTAGAATGGTTAGGCTATGATAAAGAACCTAGTAAGTAGGTTGACCGAAGGGGTGGTTAATATTAAGGGTACTAGTGTAATACTGAGGTATTTCAAAAGAGAGTAAAGGTTGAGAAGTGAATGGTTTATTTCATGATCTTACTAGTTGGTTTTTGATGTTATGTGGTAGGCGTCGGGTTGACTGATGATGCTTACCAATACGTGCGTTTGTACTAATACTACTCTTGCTATGTCTTTTCACATAGCCTGGATGCAGGTTGGTGATGTTTTATTAGGTGAAGACAAAGAAATTCTCCAGCAGCTTCTATCCTTCCTTCCGCATGGTGGGAGCTGTGTCTTTATTATTATGTCCAGTTATACTCTTAGTAGCTCTTGTACTTGTTTATACTACATCCTTAGGAGTGTTAAATTACTTTACAAGTCTTAACTTGAAATTGTTTTAAAGGTTTTAATTAAGAATTCCATTATTATATTTATTTCCTTTTATTCAAATTTCCGCATGTTTTAACTCGTTGGGCTATGAGGGTTCTCCTACTTAAGTGGTAGTATATAGGTGCCCGCACGGCCCGGTGGGTTGGGTCATGGCAAATTGGTATCAGAGCCTAGGTTACCGGTCTCCCAATACAAGAGCAAAATGTGGACTAGACTCCTGTGGATTGGTCTGTCGACATCCACATCTAATCCTCAGGAAGATAAGAAGCATTCTAGGAAATTGTTCCACTTATTCTCTCCTTTTGTGCAAAGTGTTGCTCGTGGTATGAGTTGAGTCCAATTGGTATCTCAACAAAGTGAACCAGACGTCGTGGTCACAACTGAAGGAACACAAGCAAGGTAAATTGGAACTGGGAAGGTTCCAATTGGTATCTGGCCCTAAGGGTCATGTAATTGCATGGATGATCAGGAATGATCATCCATGGGGTAAACTAACAAATAATTTGTACTTGTTTGTGAATTTTATTTTTGAAACTGTGAACGCGTTTTTCTTGTTATCTGAATCAAATGCAAATATGAAGTTGTAATTGCTTGAATGTGATAAGGCGATTATGTGAACTATAAATGTGAGTCTGAACTTTGATATGTGCAATGTGTTGCCTAATTGCTCTAAGTTATGTGAGTTGTAAATGCTTGAGTATCATGAAAATTCATGGTGAAAAGAAGACCCTGACTATGTTTGATACAAGAGTTTAGATAAAACCACGAGGCAATTTGTGAGGCAGATTTGAACGTGTCTTGTGCTAGTGTAATAATCGTGCGAGTGTCTGGGTGTATCCTTGGGATGTGTGGGTTGTGGTGCTAAAATAACGAGAATAAATATTAGTTCGTGTATCATGGGATTGATTTGGGGTAGACGATGATTTTCCTTGTTCAGAGGATTACTCTAAATTTGTTAGGTAAGGCTGGGAACCTTGGGAAAATTTTAGAAAATAGAAAAAAAAACTAGAAATTATTGGCCTAGGTTCTTGTTCCGGCTGAGCCACTAGGGCAGGATTATTCCTGCCATAGCGAGACCGCCAGAGCGAGACAGGGCGAGACAGAACCTCAACCCTGCCTCCCCTATTTTCTCTAACCTCAAATATCAACCCCAAATGGGATCCAAACAAATCCCTGCAATCATTTCAGTATTTAGCAAATTGAGAATAGATTATAAAACCTAGTAATTAATTAAAGGTTGTATAGAGCAGCAAAAACTAGTATCCATGTGCTACAAAAACTTAGTAAAGTCAAGAAGATAAAAACAAAGTTGTCTTAAAATTTACAAGCCAAGGGGGCGAAATAATAAGCCAAATAAAAAACCCTTGGACTGGGTGGTGTCCACATCTGAGTCTAGATCCTCCAGATGTACCAGACTAGTAGTTGCCTCGTCCATGTAGGTGAAGTGCTATTAGTCCCGTTTCTCGACACGGGGAAGCTCCTGATCGGGGGCAACGCAAGTGAATATGGTCCTCTCTGTCTTTCATATCCAGAAAAATAGGCGATCCCTCTCCAGACCCTTCCTCCTCTCCTGACGCAACTGGCAGCGGAGCATCTCGACCTCAAAGGCAGTGCTGGGTGGGCCCAAAGTGAAGTCAGTATAGGCACTCCCCAATCTCTCACGAACAGTAGCCAGATCCTCCTCGACCCGTGCCTCGTCGTCCGAATCAGCGGCTGCCTTGCGACGGCTAGCCCTGCCAATCCTCCTCTTCTTGCTCCTAGAAGTAGAACCTGCTCTAACCAAATGAGGTTAAAGGGGGGATCCATATGAAGTACCTCATCAGAATCAAATAGTGGCACTCCCTCCCGCTTGCATAGAGCAACAATAAAACCAGGGAGAAAAAATGCCTTCTTGTTACCCCGGTAGAACATCTTCCACTCAGAAATAATTTGCGCCCCTACGTTTAGCTATATACCCTGTATGGTGCACACTACCACCAAAGCCCGAGGAAAGGTTACATCGGTGCGGTTGCCCTATGGGCAGATTCTCCTAGTCACCAAGTGTAGCCACATTTTAGCATTAGGTGACCAATCAGTGCTAGTAATGCCCTCTGCAGTAGCCCAGTATACCTGATCCCAGCGCGTAGGTTCAACTAGGGTATCTCTTAGTCACTCCAGGTCCATCTCCCTCAACTTGGCCTCGTACTCAGTGTTCGAGACCTCCGGTACCTCTAAAGCCTCATTGATGGCAGTGGCATTTAGAGGAATGTCAACTCCCCTGATACGGATGACGGGGTGAGAGTCATCCTATCGCACAATATGAAGGATGGCGCAGAACACCCTCACCCAAGTGAAACGTGCATCTGGGGGAGCCTCAGTCAGTGGAGCCCATCCGAACTCCATCAGTAGGGCATAAAATCTAGGAGTCTTCTACTCTAGCTTGAGTAACACGAACCCTCTCTCGCAACAAAACCCTATGTTACTGTTGTCATGATGTCTTTCCCGACTTGCGGCATTGGGGAACCGAATGAAGGGTAAGCTTTCTTCATTTTGACTTGCCAATTAAAAGCCTGTAATAAAGTTGAATATAAGTTAGAACACGATATAATAGTCGGATAAGGTTAAAATAAGAAAAGAGAAATTTCTAAGTTCAGGGGTGCGCCACTGCGTGGCGTATCCCGCCACAGCGGCTATAATCCTGCCTTGGCGGGATTATAAAGGCCGCCATAGTGGCATGAATGTCGCCATAGCGGGATGAATGTCGCCATAGTGGGATGAAGGTCACCAGAGCGGCCTTTATCTGGGACGAACAGAAGATGCGGTCATGGCGTCTCTTCGTCCCAAAAGCCCGTTTTCAACAGAATTTCAGCAGATCAGAGTATATAATGTATCCTAGAACATAAATAAGCAATTATTTTGGAAAAATAACTCCAAAAAGAGGCCTAAATTGGAGTTTTACACCAAGAGACCCTTCAACTTCCCCCACCCAATTTTTTATTGATTTAACCGTATTTTTACGAAATCCTTATGCCCAGAACATCGTAGCGACGTTGGGGACGCAAGGGAAGTGACCATGCTACGTTTTTCTATCCTATCAAGAAACCTAGTTCAATTTCAAAATAACTACCCCAAAATCGTTCCTAAACAATCAAATAGAAGCACGCAACCGTTGTTAATTAAGTAATGAAGTAAAGAGCGTGGGAAACGAGAATTTACCTTTGAGTTCGACGTTCAGACGAAGTGAGTTGAGAGGATTTTGGGGAGAATTTTTGAAGAAATAGGAATAAATAGGGAGAATTTCATTTTCTCCCACCCTATACTACTCCCGACCTCCTTCTTTAGTGGGAGACCTCTCGCGACAATGGTCCCACCTTAGTGGGCAGGGTCAAGCTGTGTAATTTGAGATGCAAAAAAAAATTTTCTCAAACATTGTGTCATGTCCCTAACCGGTCTCTTAAGGTATAAGACGTATCGTAAATTAGGCTTGAGAAACAAAAACCATTCCCTCCTGTAAATTCATAATGGACCGAGTGGTTAGTTAAAAATACCGTAAGGTGGGGTGCGTAATGATCTGTGCATTAGTTGTTCGGGGACGAACGAGTGGTAAATTATCTATTGTAACGAATCGAATTATTGTTATTTAGGAATACCAAAATCTAGGAAAATTCTGGGACATTGTCCCGCTAGAGCGGACTAGTTGCCACTAGGGCGGCGGCGCATGGGCAGGATAACTTGGCGCTAGAGTGGGATAGGCGAGGCAGAACAGAAATAACGCAAATCCTATTTACTCACTCTTCCTAAAATACCTAATTTAGTCGTAAAACACCTTAGGAACCCCCAAAAATCTGCTACAAGCTTGGGAAGAAGGGAGAGAGAGAGATTTCTAGCGTGATGATGTCGATGGGTTGCAAATTCCCAGTCAAGATCACCGTCACGAATTTCGAAAACAAGAATCAAAGACCAAAACTCCGTACGACTGCTTGGTGCCCAGGTAGGCTAGGTTTTATGAATTGAGTAGTTTAAATTTATGTTCACTGCATAATATATGTGAATCGATGGTAGGATTTATGTGAAGAGGAAGTAAGGGCATGAGTGAGCGGTTAGTGGGAATGCCTGCAGTTGTACTTGGGGATTTTCTCTGTGTTAGAATGGTTAGACTTTGATCAAAAACCTAGTAAGTAGGTTGACCGAGGGGGTGGTTAATAGTAAGGGTACTAGTGTAATCCCAAGGTATTTCAAAAGAGAGTAAAGGTGGAGAAGCGAGTGATTTATTTCATGATCTTACTAGTTGATTTCTCATGTTTTGTGGTGGGCGTTGGGTTGACCAATGATGCCTACCAGTTCGTATTTTTGTAACGATACTACTCTTGCTATGTCTTTTGACATAGTTTGGATACAGGTTGGTGATGTTTCGTTAGGTGAAGACGAAGAAATTCTCCAGCAGCTACTATCGTTCCTTCCGCATAGTGGGAGTTGTGTCTTGATTATTATGTCCAGTTGTACTCTTAGTAGCTCTTGTACCTGTTTAGACTAGATCCTTGGGAGTGTTAAATTACTTTACAAGTCTTAACTCAAAATTGTTTTAAAGGTTTTAATTAAGAATTCCATTATTATATTTATTTCCTTTTATTCAAATTTTCGCATGTTTTAACTCGTTGGGGTATGAGACTTCTCCTACTTAGGTGGTAGTATGTAGGGCACGGTGGGTTGGGTCGTGACAATGAGCTAGAAGGAATAGCTCCTAAATGTGCTGGAGACTGGCTAGAGTTGATGGCGAGTCGAAGTCGATGGTACACTTGCTGTACTCCACAAAAGAAAACGAAGAAAACACAAGTAGGAGTCAGTACAAGGAATATGTACTGAGTAGGTATCATCGGCCAACCCAAAATAGAAACTAATATGCAATAAATAATAGTATAAAATCAACTATGACACTTAGCAGGTGGCAAGCAACAAACAACATGAACCAGTGACAACAATACTAAAGTAAGTACGTAACAATCAACAATATCAAGATCACACGTGATGACTCATGCCTCCAAACCATGCTATTTTGGTAATTGAGTTCTTTGTGATTGAGTACATTATGATATATATATATATATATATATATATATATATATATATATATATATATATATATATGTTTTCCTTTAGTGTTATCTATTCGGAACATGACACCCGATCCAATAATATCATGCCGGCTCGTGGCATCCGATCCAATAATATCATGCCAGCTCGTGGCATCCGATCCAATATATCGTGAATTTATCATTTATTATCACCACTTTTCACTGCATTAACAATATTTCATCAAGCCTTCTTTATTTAGGCATCACTTCGATAGAGAGGGTTCAAGATTATAAATTTCACAGTCTTAGGATTTCAGACCAATCACAAACCACACAATCAAGTCAAAAGTATATCACGTACACTATAGGAATGGCATGGCAGGGGCTAAAGTTTAGTGAATATGTAGACTATTTGACTATTGAGAAGAATCTTCAATAAGGGTACAAATTTCTGCCAAAATTAGATTACACTAACGGGCCCTTTTAATAGCTTCCAAGAGCTTTCATTGCCAACATCTCCTTTTGATCATTCCTACAAAATAAAGTTGCACGTGAATATTCTCCATTTAATAATTGTAACAGTAAGATCCACCATTATTCAAACACACCTGGTGCGAAGTCTCGAAATCTTTTTGAATTATGTTGCCATTGTAAAATTGTGGTGACGCGACAAAAATCTCAGAATTTGAAATTTGACTTGTGATGATGTCATCCCATCATAGCTGGAATATTCCCGCTATGGCGGCATGTCATAGAATATTAGAATATTACCTAATTCGCTGGTTCTCTTCGACGCCGCAGGTAAGAATTCGCTCGGTTGATTTTTCCTTCTACTTTCTTTTACAGATTATTTTTTTACCCTAATTATTATATAACCAATTATAAAAGTGGTAAACGTAACCCACTACTAATTTTAATGTTATTTTCATTTACCACCAACTCTATAAATTATTAAAACTACCCATTAAAACTATAATTGTAGTTACGAATAGTCCAAAATACACATTTAGAATCTATCGGAAAATATTTTATGAACTAAAAAACTCGAGTACTCAAAGCGACCAAATGGGTCGTTACATTTAGATTTGTTTTTATAGTACTTTTTTTAGAATTTAACAATTTTGTTCACTATACTAATTCATATATCTTATTATTATTATTATTATTACTATTATTATTATTATTATTAATGTTGTTATTATTATTATTATTATTATTATTATTATTATTACTACTACTACTATTATTATTATTATTATTATTATTATTATTATTTGTACATAATTTCCCACCTTAGCAGAAGATAAATGAGAAATTGTCATGGAAAAAATTAAAAACTGAGAAATTAAAATGGCCAGAGGTATGTGCTCATTTACGAGTTTAATACTTCTCATAGCAAAAATTATACTACTTCACATTCAGTTTTTATAGTAATGATCATAAATTAAATGTAAAATTTAGCAAATATAATTTTATTTGACAATGTTTTTGATATTTTGTTGAAGTTATCTAAGATTCTATGTTAATTTAGTAAAGGTTAAAAAGATAAACTCGGAGATATAACAAAATTAATATAATGCATATTTTGAGTAGAAATAAAATAGATGTAAACTCTATTTTTATTTTAAGATGAATCAATTACTATATGTACATTATATAATCATTAAATGCTAGAATTTCTCTTTATTACATGTAGATTTTCAATGCTCATACCGACAAAAGGTTTCATATATCAATCCTCCAGGGAAGATTTTTGTGTGATTATGTTGCAATTATAAGACTTTTATATCCAATTAAAGCTTCACTTGCTTCTTCTTGTTTCGTGTTTTCTAAAAAAAAAAAAAAACATTACAAAAAATTATTTAAATTGTATTATTATGTTAATTATTTACAGTTTCTTATAGTTATTTTAATTGTTTACAATTTGTTTCTGAAATTTAAATTCCAACAAATTTTAAATCGTATTAATATTTATAGTTTTAATCTATTTTTAAATACATTTCAAATCGGTAAAAAAACTTTTTCAAAAAGTGATATTGTGATATTCCAAGGCAAAAGCAGCAAAATATTAAAAGAAATTTATTCTTAAAAAAATAATATTAAATATTTTTTATTTCTTATTCTTATACTAGAAGTACATTCCATTTTAATTAATACATAATTTGCAACAATTTGAGTAATGAACAATTTAAATAATATATATTAGTGCTACAGTAGATCTTTTGTTGTATGTTCATGTTACATTACTCTCAAACACAACTACTCTTATATTGATTTTGAAAATAAATAAACTACATCCAATTCACATTATAACATATTAATGTCTAATCAAGTATATGAAAATTTCAATACATATCCTTGAAACTTTTGTTCAATGATATGATTGAGTTTATCATTCATCTCGACTGTAAAATAATTCTTCTAATCTCCAACTTCCCCTCGACGAAAGAAATTTTTATTTGCCACTCCAGCCGACAATTTCCCATTTGTATTCACCTCCAAATTCCTCAAATTTCCAAAGCTACACCTTCTTAATATTTCATCCACAACTCCACAATTTTCTTCCTCTATGGAAAATGGACATTCCAAGAATTCAGCCAAGTGTTTAAGCTGAATTTTAGGTTGCTTTTTAAGTTCTTCATACATCAAGAAAAGTACTTTATCAGGATTTTCTATACTTTCTTTCCAATAATCCAACACATGATTCCAAAATGGTCAATAAAGACTCACACCCTTACAAAAATGATCAAACATTTCTTCAATGGAATTGGTATCTTTGTGATTGTCAAGTCTTAAATTATTTGCAAACGGCCACATAGGAATAAAAGTGTCCCTTGGATTCCTACATAAGTAAACAATTTTTGTTCTTGAGTTCTGGATTGATTTTGGCAATGAAGCAAAGGGAACATGAGTTGCCATGAGTCTAGGTGAAGTGAACAAGGAAAAATCAGGAACTTGACCATCAACATATAGATCAAATTTCAAGAACAAAACTAGATCATGAGGGTTCTGCACAAGTAAAGGGTGATCTTGTTCAAAAATAGGATTGCACTTTCGATTCACTATTGCAAATAAAAGTGATTTTAACCAAACAGTTCCTGATTTTGGAGTTGTAACAAGAATGATATCACTATCTTGAGCTTGAAGTTGTTGTTGACATGCCATCACACCTTGAATTGCTCTTGATGATGACCAAAAACCTTGATAATTGTAGATAGTTGATTCCATCCATCCTTTTTCTTTAGGTAGGGTAGAGAGAAATTTCTTCCACTCTTCACTTGAGTCCTCTTGTAAATATTTGGGAGGAGAAATTTAAGATGTTGTCATTGTTTTGAATTGAGTGTTTTCTTCAAGTTTGAGATTTATGTAACCTATATACACACATGTAAACTTATTATTCACGTGAATATTTTAGTCATACACTACATGTGAGCTCTGTACTCCACGCTTTTCATGTCTTTCTTTTAACAACTTTTAATTCATTTTTTTTTTTTTTTTTGTTATTCTTTATCAAGAGTCAAGAGTGGTGTTATTAACGTGAGTGTCTTACAATAATTAGTGAATCACATCACACTTCATGCTATGTTTTTGTGAGTGCAAAAAAGAATTTATCTTTAAAGAGGTGATTTGTTATCCTATGCGTATTTATAATTTGTTTTAGATTTTTTAATTGTTTTTTTTTTAAATTTGATATCCAACCAAACAATGCCACGTTATTAATTGAAACAAAAAGAGTAATATAATAGTGATAAGTAGCTAGTCGTGTGAAAATAAAAAATTGAAAAAATATTAGGAACAAGGTATTCTATATTGTTATCCAATATTAAAGAAAAAGAAAGAAAGAATTTAGAGATGAATGGGAAGATAATACAATAATAACAATATCTTCTGTGTAATTTTATAAATGTGGTTCAAAAGAATAGTTATATATAACCTAAAGCATATAAAATTAGGTGTGAAAAGAAAATACATGAGTAGTGAAGAAGTTATGATGAAACAATGGAGAAAAGGATAATATCAATAAGAGATAGTACGATAACCGAAGCAAAAGAAACAACATGTACTAATAAAATCAAAGAGTAAAAAAGCATGAGAGTTTAAAGAAACAGGATCATATTCATGGTAAGCTAATCATCGACTTTCATATCCTTCTATCTAGGATCATATCTACGATACGCTTCAAGTTTGTCGTGTCTTGTCCAATCACATTTCTATAATAGTTTTTTGACCTACCTTTCCGTCTTCTTAGACCCACCATAGTCAAACTCTCACACCTCCTCACTAGGGCAGATGTGCTTCTTATCTTTGCATGCTTGAACCATCTCAACCTCGATCACCTCATCTTATTCACCACGGGGGTCATTCCACTGCATCCCGAATAAGTTCATTCCTAGTTTTATCTCTCCAACAAGTATACTAATACATCTATCTCAGCATCCTCATTTTCGCTACTTTCATCTTACGAATGTATGAGTTCTTGATCGGCCAACAATCTACCCATAACATAGTTGGTCTATAAAGATCACTTTATAATACTTAAGTTTAAATCTTGGTGGCACATTTTTACTGTACAAAATATCGGATATGATTCTCCATTTCATCCACCTCGCTCCAATGCCATGCATAACATCATCATCAATCGTCACATTTTCTTTGATTATTGACCAAAATAGTTGAAATTTCCTCTCTTTGAAAATGAGTAGTATATTAATAATTACCTCTACATTTGCCTCGTGAATTACGTTACAGAACTTATATTCTAAGTACTTTGCTTTTGTCCTGCTTAACATGAACTGTTGAACCCTAGAATCTGTCTTTAAACCTCCAGTTTGTTGTTAATCTTTCCCTATGTATCTTCAATCAATACTTCGTCATCTAAGTATAGTAGACCATGACAACTCCCTTGAGATATTTTGAGCGTGAAGATGATGATTGTCATTATTTATTATTACCATCACAATATATTACTATGGTAACCATCATCACACATAGAAGCACCTAAAATGCATAGTCAGTCAATTATTAAAATTATGTAACAAAGTCTAACTTTTTTTTTGTTAAAAAATCACTCTTCTATAGGTACCAAACACAATGAGCCCGTGCAAGCACGGACCCAATATTTGTTACTTCGTTTGTCTCAATTTAGGTAGGTAATTTATAATATTTTTAACATAATTTTTAAATAATATATGTTACTTTTCTTTTTCCAAGTTATGTAGCACATGTGAAATTTCAAGAGTTAATCACATTTTAATATATTTTTCAAATATTTTAAGTTTTTAATTATTGTAATTTA
The DNA here is from genome assembly GCA_035578085.1 of Solanum pinnatisectum. Classification (NCBI taxonomy): domain Eukaryota; kingdom Viridiplantae; phylum Streptophyta; class Magnoliopsida; order Solanales; family Solanaceae; genus Solanum; species Solanum pinnatisectum. The sequence continues at coordinate 1,573,959 of JAWPEI010000013.1, read as the reverse complement.
TAGAACCCTTAGTGTAACTTACAAATAATATATATTACTCACTCAATCTCAATTATGCATTACATATGAAATTCTGAATGTTGACTGAATTCTTAGTACTATTTACATAATTTTCAAATAATATATGTTACTCAAACAATTCTAATTATGCAATACATGTGAAATTTTGAGAATTCATCAATTTTTTAATATAATTCTGGATTATTAATTATTATAATATTTTTTGAATTTATTTTGTAAATTTCAAATAATATATGTTACTCTCTGTCCCAATTTATGTGATCACATGCGAAATTTTGAGAGTCAACCAAATTTTTAATATGTTTTTAGAATATTTTAGGTCGTATTATTATGATTTATAATACAATTTTTTCGTAATTTCAAACAATAACTTCCTCTCTCTCTGCATTCTAAAAGTTGACCCTTAGCTCCTCTTCTACACATTTTTTTTGTAATTTAAAAAATATGTTCCTTTCTCTGTCAATTCGAAAACATGATCCAAAGCTCCTCTCCTTTTCCCACTTATTATATAGAGTAAAATTTTAAAAATAAGTTCCCCTATAAGTAAACAATGGAACTTGACCTTAAGTTCCTCGTTTTCTCACTTATATATATATATATATATATATATATATATATATATATAGACACACATTACTCTAAAATGATAATTAAATTTCAAATTTGGAAAATAATTTTATAAGAAATAAAATTTAAACTATTTAAGATAAATTATATTTATCTATATCTAGCAAACATTAAATTCTATCTTGAACAATATCACAATTATAAATTATTTAGCAAATTTAAGACTATTCATAATATTATATTATAACATTAAATTAAGTTGAAAAGTTGTGATTTTAAAATATATGATCTAATTTTTAATTTTCAACTGAAACTTTTTAAATTTTAATTCCAAGACAACTATAGTTACACATAATATGCTTTAACGGATAAAGTTCAAATCAACAATTTCTCATTCACATACAATCCAAATTAAAATTTATAATATTAAATATATACTTTGAGTAAATCTAAAATAGTGGTTGTATTAACTAAATATTGTTTTTACCTTTATATCAATTTTCTATTATATTTTTACACAAATTTAACATAGTAAATAATATTTTGAGTCTTTTAATTTTGAGTAATACATATAAAATGTATCAACGTCTCAGTTAATCTTATGGTATCAAATATTTCATATAGAATGTTAGAATAAATAAATTATTAACATATTTTTTTATTTAAACAAATAGGAAAAAATATTTAAAGTATTTGATGTTTGATCAAGATAAAATTATCAAAAAATTAATAGTAGCCTTCGAAAAATTTCAACATAATATATTTATAAAACTAAAAGCGTAACTAATAATAATAAATTAAATTTGTTATTTAATGCATAATACATTTTATTAATTAATTTTAATTAAAAAATTATTACATTTTAAATCATCCGCTCAATGCGTGGACACGTATACTAGTATATATATGTTACGCCCCGGGCCTACGCCCCAGACGTGACTGGAACTTGAGAACCATTGCTGGTCCACAAGCGAACCCTTGGCCTGGCTCATTACTCAGCGGAAGACTTTACAAAATTGAAATTGAAATTTAAACCAAAATCAACTCGTAAGGATATCATAAAATAAGATAGTCTATTCAGTGTACTCAAATGAACATAAATGTTCAACTCACAGTCTTTAAAACATCAACAAAGGAAATGGTAAAAAGACTACTCAACTACTACTTGTGTATGGAGCCTCTAATAACACTGATGGATATCGGGACAAGAACCACGACATCCTAACAAAACCAAACTGAAATATTTAAATGAGAATCCTCCATAAGCAAGAAGGCTCACCAAGGAAACTCTAGGACTCGACTGGACCAACAAATCACTGGTACATAAACCTATTTACCTGTATCTTCATCATAAAATGATGCAGGCCAAATGACGTCACTACATTGAATATACGAGCATGTAAGGGGAACTCTAAAGCATACATAAGCTTGATCTGGAAAGAAAAGAACATATTTAGCTCTTCTCAAACTCACCCAACTCAACCCAGCACAACTCAACTCAAGAATAAGATACTCAACTAAGTAATAAGGTACTCAACTCAATGAAACATAGTTCAACTCAATCAAACATAGTTCAACTCAACTCAATGAAATAGGGCTCAACTCAACAATAACGTACTCAACATAATAACACGTAGTTCAACTCAACACATGAAGTAGGGCTCAACTCAACAATAAGGTACTTAACTCAGTGAAACATAGTTCAACTCAACTCAATGAAATAGGGCCCAACTCAACAATAAAGTACTTAACTGAGTGAAACATAGTTCAACTTAACTCAATGAAATATGGCTCAACTCAACAATAAGGTGCTCAATTTAATGAGACATAGTTCAACTCAACATAATGAAGTAGGGCTCAACTCAACAATAAGGTACTTAACTCAGTGAAGCATAGTTCAACTCAACTAAAGAATAAGATACTCAACTAAGTAATAAGGTACTCAACTCAATGAAACATAATTCAACTCAACTCAATGAAATAGGGCTCAACTCAACAATAAGGTACTTAACTGAGTGAAACATAGTTCAACTCAACTCAATGAAATAGGGCTCAATTCAACAATAAGGTACTTAACTCAGTGAAACATAGTTCAACTCAACTAAATCAAATAGGGCTCAACTCAACAATAAGGTACTTAACTCAGTGAAATATAGTTGGGCTCAACTAAACAATAATGTACTCAACTCTGTGAAACAAAGTTTAACTCAACTCAATGAAATAATGATAACAACATACAATGTGTAAAGCTTGGAAAGCTGTAGACAATAACTCAATGCATATGAATATACAAGAAAAAACTCTTTTACTCTTATGTGGGAGATTCTCTAATTGACAACCATCACTATGAGCTACGTGATGATACAACATCTCGCCCACGATGCCATATAACTGTCCTATACCTTGCCAGGGTATAAGACATCCTCAACTAAGTGCATCCACTAAGCTATGCTAAAAAGCAATAAGGAATCATCTAAAAAGTAGGCTTTACCCATGTTGGCATTCATGGTTTATGGGGGTTTGTGAGTTGTCTGAATTCTCCCCTATATCGGTGCTCAATACTACTTCCAATAATATAACTCATGCTCATATGTTTAAAAACATTTCCTCATCCTCAAACTTTGAGATTATTACTCAAAAAGTTCTCTTAAAAGAGATAGTGCTCAAAACGCCCTCATGAACTCATTTGGAAATCAAAGTTTCCTCTCATTTTAAATGTAAAAATATTTACTCTTGGGAATATTTAGTTCTCATATATTCATTTTGAAAAATGAAACTCAATTCTTCTCGTCGTCATCCTCATTTACACAAGTCTTAAAACAAATTATAAATAATTGTAAAAGACTTTTCAAAATAAGGTTAATGCTGAATTATGGACGTCAACAACTCAATTCATGGTTTTCAATAAACATATATAGAACTCAATACCCGAAACTCAACAAATCCAGAACTCAAGGACTCAATGAGACTACTCATCTGAAGAATGCTCAACTCATAGGGTTTATGCGGAATTATGGGCATGACCCACTTAACTCAAGGACCTCCATGTATAACATATGGTAATCCATAATTATTAAATATAGTTTCAAAAAGGATTAGGAACTCAATACTCAAGAACTTAGAACTCTAAGATACTACTCTTAAAGATACTCTATTTATGGAGTTCAAGGGGAATTTATGGGCATGAACGACTTGACTCAAGGGTATCAATAATAATATATAACTCATGGGTACAACTCTTCACATTCTCATACATACTTCCTCAAAACATAGCTCAAATCAGTAGTTGATCTCAAGGGATTCACAATTTAACTCAAAGACTTTCGTGAACTCTACTCTTAACTCTTTCTTGAGTTTGAATTATGAATTAAAGGTAACATCCCACCTAAGAAAGAGCTAAATTAAAAATTTTGCCAAGTTAGTCTAAGTTATGAGTTTTGGGTCAACTTCAAACGATCATAACTTTCAGTACAGGATGAGTTAGGTGGTTCATAATATATCAGATGAAAGGTCTTGGAATCCTCTTTCCAATGCCACTAAGTTTGCTAATTTTTGAGTTTCAATGAGGGATAAATGATCAGTTGAAAATTTACCTACCCAGTTAAGAAAAAGTTACCCAGATTTAAGAGGGGTATTTTGGTATTTCACTTACCCTTTCAGATTTAAGCGAATTATGGTAATACTTAGGGGTCTAAACTGATTTGGTTCAGTTTTAATAATCTTAATTTACGATAGGGTTTTGAGAGGAGTTCAAGAAGATGATAAAAAGAGAAAAGTCAAGGCGTTCTTCAAGTTTTTTTGCAAATTTGAAGGTTGTTTCGCCAAGGGTTTGATCCCTAAGAGGTATGTGAGTTCTCATAGTGTTGGGTTCATTCACCCACACACCAATCATGTTATTTTCAGTACAATTTCATTTTTGAAGTCGAAGAAATTAAGTTCTTGATGAGTTTCATTGAAGTTAATTCATAATCTTGATTGTTGACGTTTTTGATAAGTTCTTGAGATATGTTTGAGTACTTTGAGGGTAGTTTGGATTGGATTATTGTATATGTCATGCCCCGAGCCTACACCCTAGGTGGGACTGGCACTCGAAAAACATTACTAGCCCAAAGTGAACCCTTGGCCTAACTTAACTTTTAGCAGAAGACTTAATTAACATGAAATAGTTTCAAAAGATAAACTCATGTAATAAACTCAGAATTTCTAAAAAGGAACATTCAATTGGCCAAAAAGGCAACTCAAGTCTTAGAACAAAATAACTGAATTGAAAAAGACGCATAAACTAATGTCTATTTATCTATGAAGCCTTTACTATCTAAGATGGACGTCGAGACAAGATCCACGAAGTCCTACTAACAAAAGAAATGATTGAAAGTAAACAAGGGATCTATCACGACCCAGGGGTACACCCTAGATGTAACATTGAGTACAATACCCCGAGAGGCCTCATACAAGCTACTTACCTTTCATAACATAAGATAATAGAAAATGGTGCAGAAATTTAAAACATTTTCAATAACATCAAGTTTCATAAAACAAAGTTGAAGTCATTAACACTTGTATCAAACCATCTAATACATGAAAGTCTTAGGGACACAACCCATACAATAGTTCTAAAACATAAAATGAAAGACCTAAAGGAAAGGTGACCAAATCCTTGATGCTATGAGGACTCACCAAATCATCAATTTCTTGCTCTACTATGAACCTACCCACGAGGATGGAAGTCAATGTCATCGGACCCTACAATTGATAAGAATGTGGGAAAGCGTATGCGTTAGTACAAAAATGTACTAAATATGATGGCTAGCATAAATCATCAACATAAGCATAACATAGGCATTAGTCAACATAAGACATATACCCTAATCATAAGAGATAAAAACAAAAGTCATAAGCATATTCAATGCACATAAATCATCATATCATAAGAGGAACACTTCTCAAGTTACCTCAACTTTTTCTTACTCATTGCATAGGTCTTCACCTCTATTCATACATATCAAGGAAAGCAATTCAACTAACAATCCAAGCTAAGATATCTTCATATAATAAATCGCATATCGAAACATACTTACAACACTTCTTTGAAGTAATCTTGTTACATCATAAACATGCTACTTTGGTTAGGGACTTGTCCCTCTTTAGTCATTCATACTATTCATGGAAGAGTATCTCTCTACCAGTCCAAGACACATCATCACTCATGAATGGTTACGATTTACCAATTCAAGGCTATCAAGGAAAAACACATCTTTGTGCTAGACAAACCTATCATGAAAAGTATCCTCTTATGCAAGTCCAAGCTACTCAAGGAAGGGTACTATTGCTCAATCTAAGCTATCATGAAATGGTGTAGCCTTACCAAGTCAAGCTATCATGCAAGCATTCTATTATGCTAGTCCATGCTAACCTTTGGAAGGGTACGATTTCATAATCCAAGGCTATCCATGAGGTCTTCTACTCAATCTATCACGCATGGTCTTTTCTTACCAAGTCAAGCTATTCATGAAGGGATTTCTTATCACAACTTGAAGCTATCGTAGTTCACACATGCTTTGATTCATTTTAGGTTAGTAAGCCTTTCATACTAGAATCATAATATGTGAGAAAAACTTTCACATTAATGTTCACATGTGTTCATGAGAATGTCCTTTCAAGCAACGCAACATCAATATCATAATCATGACACTTTACTCTTAAAGTGTCCTTAAAGCATTTACATAGATTTCATAACAACCTACATACATTCATAATACAGGTAATATGGGTAAATCTTTCCACAACAATCCTATCTACAATCAACATTCATCATATAAGCTTTACTCTTAAAGCCCTAGTCATTATCATTCATCGTACATGCTTTAGTCTCAAGACAATTCTAATCTCAAAGCCTACAAATCATAATTCATCATATATACTTGATCTTTATCAATTCATGCTTATATGCTTTACTCTTAAGCAATTCACATCTATATGCTTCAATCTCAAGCAATTTAATCATACTTCATCATATAGCCCTCAATATCAAGCACTACTAACTATGATTCTTCATGAATACATTAATCTCAATCAATTATTGTCTATATGCTTAACTCTCAAGAGATGTACAATATATATCATCAATTCTAGAAGATTACATCTCAATCCTCAATTTCCCCTTTCATGGCATAAAACCCAATTTCATCATAGGTTAGAAACAAAGGTTAGGCATGGGTACATGTAAATTCATCCTATAAACATGTTATTATATCAATTAAATCATAAACAGTCATAAACAACCATAATCTACTCAATTGAATCATAACCCATAATATTCGAAGAAACCCTAACTAGAATTTGGAAAATTCTTCTTCTAAACTAGGGAAATCATGGGGCTCTATGTATGAAAGGATTCCATGGATGAATTAACCATCATACCTTGATTATAAAGCCCACAAAACTTGGAATAATGGAGACTAGACTTGACCTATCTTGAACCCTCTTCTTCTTCTTCAACTTTCTAGAGAGAGAATTATTTGAGAGGGGACCCCAATTCTTTTGGTGAGTTTGAGAGAATGACTTAAATGACTTAATTTAGGGGTCTAAAGCACTTATATATATGGTCTAGTCTTCGGCAAAATGACACCACTTAAGTCTAATTAAAACTGGAAAAGACCTTTAAGCCCTTATCTTAACCGCCTCCACTACCCAAAAAGGCCCAACCATGAGACCCCATCGACGGACCGTGGATGGACCTACGGTCCGTCCGAGTCGGGGGTGGTCTTGACAGAGATTTTTGGCCATCCACAGACCCCTAGCCATGGCCGTGGACCCATCCACGGGGCATGGGTCATGATCGTGGTTCACTGCCTCAGGCCGTATTTTTCTTGGGGCCTCCTCATGGGACCATAATTGGTCCTTATGGGTTGGCACCTGGATGTCCTAACATGTTATCATCTATTTTGAATCAGGGTGTTACATTGTCTCCCTCCTGGAATTAGTTTTCCTCGTATGATGTTCTAGGGACTTCTTAAGGGGAACAACTCAAGACAACAACCCATCATGCATGCAACTCATCTTAATGAACACAACTGAGTAGGAATCATCACACCAAGCTGAAAATGTTCAATGCATCACATGGGAGGTAGGAACTACATCTAACAACCCAAAATGCATGAAATCTTAACATTTCTCATATTTAGGGAGGACCTTACCATCTCCAAGCTATAAACAGGCTCGACATAATCTCATGGAGCCTATATGCAATCTATACTCATAACATTCATCCAAGGAGGAATCTCTCAACTCCAAGCTTCGACATGTTTCACAACTCATCTCATGAAGTATATAGGCAACTCATAGTCAATGCACTTCAAAATGAAGAAAATCAATGATGCAAACTCATTTTCTTTCTAAACACAAGTTTTTCATTAATATGCACAACATAAGGAAATCATGGTAACATCTAAAACACACATGACTTCACACAAAGAAATAACAATGAGGAACTCTTCATCTCAAGCTAATGGAAGACTAGAAGTAAAAACGATGAGGATATAGGGACATCTTATTGGCTTCGGCCTCCCAAGTTGAACTCTTAACTAAAAATCTCACTAAAAGATCCCTCCATAACATTTGCATGGAAGCAACTTCTTTGTTCTCCTATTTCTTAACTTGCCGATCTAAGATCTCATATGGGTTTACAAAATGGGGACTCAACTTACCAAACTCATTACACCTTTTAAGGTGAAAATTCAAGTAACCCAAATCATGAACATTAGGAACACTCAACGACCTTACTATCTAAGCACACCATCTCCCTCTTGGGAGGAAGCCTAAATGGACTTTCTAAGTGCCACTTCTTTCAATTCGAAGGTTGAATCTAGTTATCACTAAGATTTCATATCCATCACTCAATATGATCCTAACCCTTAGTGAACTATACTACCCTTTATAGGAGTCTACTAATTGAACATCTCCTTGTCTAAACACCCTACTCATCAAATCTTTTCAACATACCGAAAACTCACAACGATCATAACGGGTTCTACTACCAATAAAATAATAACAATAATGCAGCCCATTCATATTAAAGACAACATCAACGTGTAGCATATCAAGTCTAGATAAAACACATACTGGTAGTCACATTCGGAGGGCATTCTTGTTCACCTCTAGCTTGGAGAGAATATAACTTATTTTGCCTTGGAGCATTCCCATCTTAACTACTAGGAGCAACTTGCTTACCCTCTCTTTCTGTAGCCTTCATATTTGGATAATTTATCATCTTGTGGCCTCTTTCACCACAACTAAAGCAACCTTTCATGCCGGCTAAACATCTACCCTCATGTCTCTTTCCATAGGAGCATAGGAGGAATCTTGCCCAGAAAACTTTTGTTGATACATAGGACGACCATGTTCATCGGACCTTACATGAGGGGAATTATCATCATCTCCAAACATCTTTTACTCCCTAGCTTTCTGCTTTAGTTTTTCCTCTTTAATCTATTGGTCATGATTTATAAGACGAGTAATATCCATGTCACCAATGAGCATGGCGGTACAATATTCTTTCACTACTAAATCGGACACTCCCGACACAAACTTACTCATCCTTGACCTAGAGTCGGCCACTAGGGATGGAGCATATTTCTACAATTGAGTAAACCTCAACGCATATTACTTAACACTCATTTTGCTAAAGGTTAATGAACTCAAGCACCAAAGCCTTTCTCATATCTACAGGGAGGAACCTATCAAGAAAAGCGGTTTTGAACCTTTCCTCCTCTATGGGACCCATTCCTACCGGTCTAGCTTCTTTCCATTTGTTAAACCAAACCTGTGCAACCCCCTTGAGTTGGCAGCCAATTTTGCCTTCTCCGATAAAGTAACACCCATAATGTCTAACACCATATAAACCTCATCTATAAACTGTTGAGGATCTTCCTCAACTTTGGAGCCATAAAATTCCAGAGGGTTCATTCTCATAAAATTCCTCACTCTTGAAGCCGCCGTACCCACATTTGGGTTCGTGGGAGCTACCACTTACCTATTGGCTTGTGCCGCCACGGCTTAAGCCAACACTTGGAACGCCGACCTAAACTCCGCATTAGTCACATTCTCACCTATAGGGTCTATCGGAGTTTGAAGAGGAGCTTAGGGAGGAACCTCTTGATTCATATTGCCTTTCTTATTCCTTCTAGCATTAGCCCTTGTAGTAGTCATATCCTGTAGACCATCGCGTAAAGATTAGGAGAAAGACCTTACAAAGTTAACCTCTATGGCATGACTTAGAGAACTGAAGAATTGAAGTTTCCTAAACATCTAATAGCCTCTCATTCATAAATGTGGCGCGCTTCACACTTATGAACAAGACTCTACTAGACGTGGTTTGAAACATCCTAGAACCATTTTAAACCTTGTGATCTCAATATCAAGTTTGTCATGACCCAGGGGTACACCCTAGATGTAACATAGAGTACAAGACGCCGAGAGGCCTCATACAAGCCACTTAGCTTTCAGAACATAAGATTATAGAAAATGGTGCAGAAATTTAAAATATTTTCAATAACATCAGGTTTCATAAAATGAAGCGGAAGTCTTTAACACTTGTCTCAAACCATCTAATACATGAATGTTTTAGGGACACAACCCATACAATAGTTCTAAAACATAAAATGAAAGACATAGAGGAAAGGTCACCAAATCCTCGATGTATAAGGACTCACCAAATCTTCACTTGCTTGCTCTATTATAAACCTAGCCACGAGGATGGAAGTCAATGTCACCAGACCCTACATTTGATAAGAATGTAGGCAAGAGTATGCATTAGTACAAAAATGTACTAAATATGATGGCTAGCATAAATCATCAACATAAGCATAACATAGGCATCGGTCAACATAAAACATATACCCTAATCAGAAGAGATAACAACATAAGTCATAAGAATATTCCATGCACATAAATAATCATATCATAAGTGGAACACTTCTCTAGTAAGATCAACTTGTTCTTACTCATTGCATAGGTCTTCACCTCTATTCATACATATTAAGGAAAGCAATTCAATTAACAATCCAAGCTAAGCTAGTTATCTTCATATAATCAATATCATATGGAAACATACTTAGAACACTTCCTTGAAGTAATCTTGTTTCATCATAAACATGCTACTTTGGTTAGGGACTTGTCCCTCTTTAGTCATTCTTACTATTCATGGAAGAGTATCTCTCTACTAGTCCAAGACACATCATCCCTTATAAATTGTTATGATTTACCAATTCAAGGCTATCAAGGAAAAGCACCTCTTTGTGCTAGACCAATCTATCATGGAAAGCATCCTCTCATGCAAGTCCAAGCTACTCAAGGAAGGGTACTATTGCTCAATCCAAGCAATCATGAAATGGTGTGTCCTCATCAAGTCACGCTATCATGCAAGCATTCTATTATGATAGCCAAAGCTAACCTTTGGAAGGGGTACGATTTCTCAATCCAAGGCTATCCATGAGGTCTTCTACCCAAGCTACCATGCATGGTATTGTCTTACCAAGTCAAGATATTCATGAAGGGATTTAGTATCACAACTTTAAGCTATTGTATATCATACATGCTTTGATTCATTTTAGGTGAGTAAGCCTTTCAACTTAGAATCGTTCTATGTGAGTAAACCTTTCACATTAATGTTCATATGTAATCATGAGAATGCCCTTTCAAGGAACACAACATCAATATCATAATCATGACACTTTAATCTCAAAGTGTCCTTAAAAAAATTACATAGATTTCACAACAACATACATACAATCATAATATAGGTCATGTGGGTAAATCTTTCCACAACAATCCTATTTATAATCAACATTCATCATATAAGCTTTACTCTCAAAGCCTTAGCCATTATCATTGATCATACATGCCTTAGCCTCAAGACAATTCTAATCTCAAAGCCTACAAGTCATAATTCATCCTATATACTTGATCTTAATCAATTCATTCTTATATGATTTACTCTTCAGCAATTAACATCTATATGCTTCAATCTCAAGAAATCTAATCATACTTCATCATATAGCCCCCAATCTCAAGCACTACTACTATGATTCTTCATGCATACATTAATCTCAATCAATTCTTGTCTATATTCTTAACTCTCATGAGATCTACAATATATATCATCAATTTTAGAAGATTACATCTAAATCCTCAATTTCCCCTTTCATGGCATAAAACCCAATTTCATCAATTTTAGGTTAGAAACAAGGATTAGGCATGGGTGCATGTAAATTTATCCTATAAATATTTAATTCTATCTATTCAATCATAAACAATCCTAAACAACCATAATCCACTAAATTGGATCATAACCCATAACATTAGAAGAAACCCTAACTAGAATTGGGGAATTCTTCTTCTAAATTGGGGAAATCATGGGACTCCATCGATGAAAGGAGTCCACGGATGAATAAGACATCATACCTTGATTACAAAGCCCAAAAATTTTGGAAGAACGGAGACTTGACTTGACCTAGTTTGAACCTCTTCTTATTCATCAACTTTCTAGAGAGAGAATTATTTGAGAGAGGAACCCAATTCTTTTAGTGAGTTTGAGAGAATGACTCAAATGACTTAATTTAGGGGTCTAAAGTACTTATATAGGTGGTCTAGACTTAGGAAAAAAAAACCACCACTTAAGTCTATTAAAACCAGAAAAGACCTTTACGCCCTCATCTTGACCGTCTCAACTGCCCAAAAAGGCCCAACCACGAGACCCTGCCAATGGACCGTGGATGGAACTATGGTCCGTCTTGGTTGGGTGTGGTCTTGACAGAGATTTTTGTGCATCAATGAGACCCCTAGCCATAGGCCGGAGACCCCTCTAGAGGGCGTGGGTCCTGGCCTTGGTTCACTGCCTCAAGCAGTTTTTTTCTTGGGGCCTTTTCATGACCCATAATTGGTCCTACTGGGTTGGACCTTGAGGTCCTAACATACTATCTTTTATTTTGAATCCGGGGTGTTACAATATCCTCTGGAAGCAAGGAGGCTCACCAACAAGTCTGAAGCTCAACTGGTTCAACGAAGTGTTGGATGCTGATCCTATTTACATATATGTGCATCATAAAAGATGCAGGCCAACTGATGTCAGTGCATGGAATGTACAAGCATGCGAGGGGAAATGTAAACAAGACATAAGATTTAACTGAAACTGGAAGGAAAACTTAACTCATCTTAACTTAAATTAGGGATACTAAAATCATTTCAATATAAAGCAGTAGTAAAGCATTCACTATAAAGAAAAGGTTTTCAAACAGTAGATAACAACTTCATGTATTTAAATATACGATGTACACTATTTGTATGCAAGGATACAATATAAACTCTGTTTGCATTGTAAAATACAAAGTAAACTCTGTGTATATAAGAATACAAAATATCTCTGTGGGAGTTTCTCCAACCAACATCCATCACTATGAGCTATGTGATAATGCAACGTCTAACCCATGCTGCCAGAGCCGTCCTATACTTTGCCGGATTATAAAACCTTGTAACGACACATTTGGTTGTTTTGAGTACTAGAGCTTTTTATAGCGTAAAAGTCTCTTCCGATAAATTTTAAAAGGTAATTTTGAACTATCCATTAAACTACAATTATTTAGTTGGTGGGTATTTATTAAATAAGTAATTTTTTATATAATTAATTTAGTTAGTGGTTAATTGGTCAAGCCCATAATTTATTTAATACCTTATAACACTTGACTCATGTACAAAAGTTAATTAAACCTATATTGTTTGAAGGAACCGTCGTGTGACTCTAGATCAAACACGGTAGAAAGATGTCGTGAGCAGTCAGTGGTATTCAGTAAGAATTTATTTGCTAAATTTTATTATTGAATTGTCATAATCTTAATTCATCTCATATCTTTCAATTGTCATGTGTCGTTGTTTCAACAAATGGTAGCATTGTATATTGTTTCTATTCAAGTTTCTTATTAATGATGACTAGTGGCTTTCTAATGATTGAAAAGAAGTTTAGGTTTGAAAGTGAATGAATTGTGGCTATCGGCAATGAAGTTTAGAACATAGCCAACCTGCCCCACGTGGCTATGTTGTGTGAATGAAAACATGGAATTTATATTCTTACAGTAATGCCACGGTCAATTATAATATGGGGCTTCAATCTTTATTTTCTTAGTTATCACATTATAATTCAAGTTTTGATATAATTAGATAGGTAATTAAATATTAGGTATATTATATTATATAAATACCAAAAAAGTTATGGTAATTGCAGGAATTGAGACTTAATCTTAGGTTGGAAATTTATGAAATATGAGACTTGATATATTAGTCGGTATCAAGATTCAAGAAATTGACCATAGATTTGGATGAATTATTGAGTCTAGGCTAGATATATAATAATATGGGTGTCTATGTACTCATTAACTTATAATTATGCACACTTGATAGATTTGAAATGTGCTAAGGCATTGAGGAAAGGAAAAACATTGGGGAATTAGCTTGCTTGACTTCGGTTCTTTGGTTAAGGTAGTTTATGATTTATTCTATGTGATAGATAGACTCTTAATAATGATTGATAGTCATTGAGTGATATTGTTAATTTTTCTGTGTACTTGGTTGTGTGGTTTGAAGAATCTATGTATTGTTTGTGATTGGTCTTAAATCCTGAGACCGTGAAATTTATAATCTTGAACCTTCTCTATCGAAGTGATGCCTTGTATAAAGAAGTCTGGATGAAATATTTTTAATGAAGCGAAAAGTTGTGATAAAAAATAATAAATTAATGATATCTTGGATCGGGTGCCATAAGTTGGCACAATATTATTGGATTGGGTGTCATGTTTTGATACGATATATTGGGTCGGGTGCCACAAGCTGGCACGGTGTTATTGAATCGAGTGTCATGTTTCGGCACAGTAACATTAATGGAAAACATATTGAATTAACTGAATGTACTCAATCTCAAAGAACCCATTTCCCAAAAGAGCGTGGTGTGGAGGCAGAGTCCTCGTGTATGTGCTTGATATTGTGTCATTTGTTCATGTTGTTTGTTTCTTATCACCCGCTAGGTGCTATAGTTGATTTTATACTATTACTTTATGCATATTAGTTACTATTATGAGTCGGCTGATGATATCTACTTAGTACATGTTGCCCAGTACTGTGCCCTACTTGTGTTTTTCTTTATTTTCCTTTTGTAGAGTGCAGCAAGTGTACCAACAACTTTGACTCACCCTCAGCTCTAGATAGTCTCTAGCATATCAGGTTTCAGGGTGAGCTATTCATTCGAGCTCATGTTGGATTTTATCGGTCATGGCATGACGTCCATACTTTTCGGACACAGTCTATTTTATTCATTTATTTTTGTGTCTTTTATACTCTCAGACTTAGTATTTGAGATTAGATTCCCTTGATGTGATGACTTTCAGGTTTTGGGAAACAATATTTAATAGACATTAGTAGATTTGTTTTTCTTACATTAATAAATTTAAGCTTCCTCATTATAGTAAGTACTTCGTAAGTTGAACAATAAGTATAAGTTGGGGTTGAATTCGTTGGTTCACCTACCTAGGAGTTTAATTGAGGGTGCCGCTCATGACTCGTTTTGTGTCGTGATAAACTTGGTATCAGAGCTTTAGGTTCTGTGATCTTATCACACAAGGACATGTCTAGTAGTGTCTTGCAGAACGGTACGGAGATGCCTATACTTTTCTTTGAGAGGCTATGGACTTAAGAAAAAATATTCTCCTGCTTTATTTCGTGCTACTGATGCATATCGTGACCAACGACACTTACCTACGGTTCGAGTTTCTACGATCGTCGATAAAATAGTAACCCAACCAAGGGTTGGGGTCGTGTCCCAAGGGAGTGGTAGTGAAAATAGCAGTTTCGCTAGAATTTTGCTCTAGTTAGCTGTAGTTTGAGAAATTATCGAATAAAAACAAAGTAAATTCAAGTGGGTGACACCAAAGTGTGAAATATCAATGTGGGTTTCTCACAAGTATAGCTAAAACAACAAAAATAAAGAGAAAATTCAAGTATGAAGAGAAGTTCTTGGGGTGTGATCGCAATATACATTGATATAAATCATTGGGTACATGCTTTCGATAGGAAATTTGCAAGATACTAGTGACTAGGCTAAGCTTTAGATGGAAATAAGTTATCTCTCGAGCAACTTACCCCGTTTCAAATGGGTTCCTTTCGGACACCCACTTGCTACATGAAGGTCAGCCTATGCGTTACCCCGCTCACTCTCTTGAGCTGAGTGTTAGGATATGGGATTATGGATCACCCTTTTGGGTTGAACCTCATGTCGACCCACTCCTTAGGCCATCAGTCTTGCGGTCTTGGTTTCGCGACCTTTCTCTTGAGCATGCCGAAAACACATGGGTAATTTTGTATTCGCAACTACAAACCCATTAATTTAAACCACAACCACTCGGTGAATTCACCATTAAAATACATCTAACCTATCAGCAAGCAAGACCCAACAATAATATCAACACATATTTGCTAAATCACACCCCAAGATTGGGGGTTTTTAGCCATACATCAAGAAATAAGCAATTACACCTAAAATGATAATGAAATCAAATAGGAAGAAGAAATTAAACCTTGATTTTAAGCAAAGGAAGAAGAATAGAGAAGACCCACTTCCAATTTGGGAAAGATGAACTCCTTTCTTCAAGTTTCCCAAAAACCCTCTCCAAACTTGAGAGAAAAATATGAACAAGCTAATATTATAAGTGTAAAAACTACAATAATGTTTTGACTTCTAAAAACTAGTAAAAAGCTAGTATTTATAGATTCAGAAAATAGTGCTGTGGCGGATCGTTCGGCAAGGTTAGTCGCGATCGCCGAATGACTCGGCGATTCGCCCTTTTTCTGGTTCATCGCCTTTTGTGCTTTGACTTAAGCATCTCTGCATTTTGGATCATTGGGTGGTATATTTCTGCTTTGCGGAACTATTCGGTAAGATGCCGACTGCTCCTTTCATCGCCTTTTGATCCACTTCCTTCGGGGCTTCACGTATTGGAACAAAGGGTGGAGTGTGTCCCTTTGGCGAATCGCCAAGCATGCTTGGCGATGCTCAGGCTTCAATTTCTTCGTTCTTTTTAGCCATTTTGTTCCTTTTTGCTCCTAAGTATGCATGCTTCCACTAAAACTTCAAATATCTGAAACTTAAGTGTTTTCATCAGATATTTAGACTAAATAAGCATTTTAGGACATAATTTCTATTAAAATATAGCCCTAAATGAGTCCAATTTGTGGACACATCAACACCGCGACTTGTCCTCAAGAAAACTCAAATTCAGCTATTCAAAAAGGGTGTCTCAAACAGTGCTACACAAGGTATGGTCATTTATGGGGCTGAGTGCAAAGGTATGGTCATTTATGCTCAGTGACTTCCATCCTCATGAAATGTGGTGCTCACAACACTTCCTTTCCTTTTCCTTCATCATCTCTTTAATACTCATAAGTCATCCTATTATTCACTTCCCATGTATTGTTTGGGAACCCTATTTCTTTTGTACCTTTATTCCACAACTTTCTTTTCTTTTTCTTTCTCTTTTTCTCTTTTTTTTTTATATGGAGGGTTTTCATTGTTCCGCAACACCATGGGTTAAGGGAGACTTTTCTTGCACTTCTTGACTTCTCCTTTTCCTTTTCACCACACCGCCAACTTAGGCTTTTGGCCTAAGTTGTCTATTCACTAAACCAAAAATCAAGAGGATTATAGGTAGTGGGTCAATTAAGGTCTAGGGTTCATCTAGGTTCTTCCAAAGAAAGGTAAGGCTCAAAGGGTGTTCAAGAGAGTTTCACATGCTCACGGGTAGGCCACAAAAGAGGTATATGTTAAATTTGGCTCACACTCTTCAAAAGTTGCCTAAGATCATTTCAAGAGCACACCTTACTAAATCAATCAGACTAACGGGTCAAATCTAGGTTTATTCATACAAGGTTCAAAGTAAACTCATCACACAAGGCAACGACACTTAAGTCAAACACGACCACACACTTTTGCTAGTGTGCACCATTTATTACAAGAGAATCAATTCGATAAATGGATAATCACAACGAGATGCAAAAAGTTCACATATTGTCTATACAACTTCATTTGGTCTCTTCGTAGCCGCACATTCATATTCGTTCGATTGTATGCACTATTCAAGTCATTTGTGTTGATCAGAATCGAGACTTAAATTTTGTAAAAGAATAGACACATTCAACACATACAAGATGTGGCAAATTTTTTTTTGGAAGGGTCAAAAATCATTTTCAATTAAAAGCAAGGAGCCACAAGCTCAAACCTTCCACAAAAAGCAATGTATAACACAATTTAAGCTAACAACCCAATATATAAACAAAACAAGAGTCATAACCCGCACACGAAAGGTGGGCCTCACCCCACCATAAATAAAAACCATTTGTCCTCAAATGCAAATAAAGTAAAGTATCCAAAAGTGAAAGAAAGTAAGACAGAGACAGAGATAAAGAAAGGATCTTGTCTATGCAGTCTCTCCAACTGTCTGGGCCTCAGTGCCTAGTGCAGCAGTTTGTACTTGGGCATCAGTGCCCTAGGACATCTCAGGAGGAATAGTAGTACCAGATCCACCAGGAGCTACCACAGATGTATCCGCTAAAAAATTTTGCACAGCTTCATAGAATCCCTAAGCCCATGAAGGGATATAGGAGCCTCGGGGAGTAGTCACCCTGTCAGAAATAGGCCTCTTTCCCTTGCCTTTATTTCTAGGTGGAGGTTCTTGTCTTCTCTTCTTGGGAGGATTTGACCCCCTTTCATTTATTGTGATATCCCGTGCTCTTTTTCGAGGTGGCATGACAATATCGGTCTTTACCATATCTCGAGATACTCAAACTTCGCCCTGCTAGACTCAACAACATGCAAGCACAACCCCATAAGATGTAACCGATTTTAAGGCACAAAAATACGGGATTTTAACAATATAAACACTATGGGCAAGATTTTCACAGGCATAAGCAAAAACAATTAAGATCAGAGAGGCCCAACACACATCACTAAGATAAGATCATTGCAAATGAGTAAAAAATTGCTAAAAATAAATTCGGGGTTACAAAAACCAACCTTAGATGCTGATTAATATACTTTTGAAATGCTATGCCACAATGTAATCTAAATCCAAGCACAAATCAATGACTAAAATACTCTAAAAGTGCAAAAATATATAAACTAAAGTGCGGGTGTGAGTTTGGGAAGATAAAAACTGAGGGAAAGTGAAAGAGTTTGAAACTTTTGAACTTTTTGCATTAAAATCGTCCAGTTCTCGCCCAGTTGGCAAAGTTAATCATGCTCGCCAACGCACTTGGCAATTCGCCGACTGGTCACTTACCTCACCAGGTTTTTTAGGACCTCCAGTTAATGTGGGGTCCAAACAGCGGACTAGATCGTGATCGCCAACCTGGTTGGCCATTCGCGAAGCTTTTCCTGGGCTTGCCGAGTCTTACAGACTCCAATTTGAAGATGTCTTGAGTAGAATAGCAGATTAGGTCGGGCTCGCCAACCTCCTTCGCGATGCACCGACTGGACCATTTACTCGCCAACCTACACTTTTCATACACTTTTCACACTTAACCTGCCCAATCAGAACAACATTATTTACCAAAATGAAAAATAAAGCAATAAAAGGGTCTTGGGTTGCCTCTCGAGCAGCGCCTTAGTTAATGTTGTGGCATGACGCAACTCCTCACTCAAGTTCCATTAGTGAGGTTTGCCTCATTTTCATAAGGCCACCCCTCTTTTGGCTCTGGGTAGAGAGAAGATAGCACTTGGTCCATTTGGGACCTTTGTTATCATTCACACTCATTCTTCATGTTCCAACACACAAACAAGCAAAACAAAGCTAAAAATAAAATTAGTAAAACTACACCTATTAAAAAAAAAGAAATTCTACTTAACTAAGAATTCCCAAATAATACCACTCCCCGGCAGCGATGCCATTTTGATGCTTATCATGACCAACGACACTAACTTACGGTTCGAGTTTCTATGATCGTCGATAATATAGTAACCCAACCAAGGGTTGGGGTCGTGTCCCAATGGAGTGGTAGTGAAAATAGTAGTTAGGCTAGAATTTTGTTCTATTTAGTTGTAGTTTGATAAATTATCAAATAAAAACAAAGTAAATTCAAGTGGGTGACACCAAAGTGTCAAATATCAATGGGGGTTTGTCAAAAGTATAGCTAATACAACAAAAATAAAGAGAAAATTCAAGTATGGGGAGAAGTTCTTGGGGTGTGACCGCAATATATATTGATATAAATAGTTGGGTACATGCTTTCGATAGGAAATTTGCAAGATAATAGTGACTAGTCTAAGTTTTAGATGGAAATAAGTTCTCTCTCAAGAAACTTACCCCGTTTCAAATGGGTTCTTCTCGAACACCCACTTGCCGCATGAAGGCCAGCCTACACCTTAGCCCACTCACTCTCTTGAGTTGAGTGTTAGGATATGGGACTAGGGCTCACCCTCTCGGGCTGAACCTCATGTCAACCTACTCCTTAGGCCATTAGTCTAGCTGTCTTGGTTTTGCGACCTCTCTCTCTCGCAAGCCAAAAACACTTAGGTGGTTTTGTATTTGCAACTATAAACCTATTAAATTAGACCACAACCACTACGTAAAGTCACCATTAAAATACATCTAACCTATTAGCAAGCAAGACCCAACAATAATATCAACATATATTTGGTAAATCACACCCTAAGAATGGGGATTTTTAGCCACACATCAAGAAATAAGCAATTACACCTAAAATGATAATGAAATCAAATGGGTATAAGAAATTAAACCTTGATTTAAGCAAAGGAGGAAGAATAGAGAAGATCCACTTCCAATTTGGGGAAGATGAACTCCTTTATTCAAGTCTCCCAAAAACCCTCTCCAAACTTGAGAGAAAAATATGAAAAAGCTAATATTCTAAGTGTTAAAACTACAATAATGTTTTGACTTCTAAAAACTAGTAAAGAGATAGTATTTATAGATTCAGAAAATAGAGTTGTGGCGGATCGTTCAACGAGGTTAGTCGCAATTGCCGAATGACTCGACGATTTACCCTTCTTCTGGTTCATCGCCTTTTGTGCTTTGCCTTCAGCATCTTTGCACTCTAGATCATTGGGTGGTATAGTTCTACTTCGCAAAACTATTCGGTGACATGCCAAATGCTCCTTTCATAGCCTTTTGATCCATTTCCATTAAGGCTTTGCGTACTAGAACAAAGGGCGGAGTGTGTCCCTTCGGCAAATCGCCAAACATACTCGGCGATGCTCTGGCTTCAGCTTCTTCGTTCTTTTCAGCCCTTTTGTTCCTTTTTGCGCCTAAGTGTCCACGCATCCACTAAAACTTCAAATACCTGAAACTTAAGTGTTTTCATTAGATATTTAGACTAAATAAGCATTTGAGGATACAATTTGTATGAAAATATAGCCCCAAATGAGTCCAATTTTTGGACTCATCAGCTACTACTTGAATCCAATTGGTATCTAGGTGTTACAAATTGGTTTATGAATTTCTTTACTCTTTTCACATCTGGTTAGTACTTGAGTAGTAAAAGTTGAAATAGCAACACCATCAATAGAAAATGTGTCCTTGGAAATAGGCATGATTCTCTGATGGACGACATGGCTTGTAATGACTACTGATCAACATGATCTCATTATTATGTTCTTAATGTTGAAAATCCCATTCTTTACGGGTACTAAATATGGAGTTGCTTGTTATTTCATTGTTGATTTTCATGAGCTACTTAATAAGATGAATATAGTGGAGAGACTTGGTGTTGAGTTTGTGACATACTAGTTTCAGGGAGATGCCAAAATATGGTGGCGATCTCATGTTGAGTGTCGAACAATAAAGACACTACCTATGACTTGGGTAACATTTTCAAGCTTTTTTCATGGATTTATATACCCTGGACTTTGAGCGATAGAAGGAGAGATGAGTTCTTGAATATAGAGAAATGGAAGATATATGTTGCAGCCTATTAGGCCAAATTTTGTGCTTTATCCGGATATGTTACTCGGTTTACTTCAGTTTGGAAGAGCGGATTCACTACTTTGTAAATTGATTGTTGCCAAAATTGCAGATTCAACTTTATGTGTGGCTGCTTTAGCAAAATCATTTCAGGAAGTGATTGATTTTGTGATGGAGGTAAAGGGGCTGAAGCCAGATGACTTTGAAAAGGTTACAATATTCAAGAATTTTCATAAGGCATGGCTAGATAATGAACACCATTACTTTGGGTTGCTTAGGAAATGATGGGTTGCTTAGGAAATGGTGAGTTATGTTGTGCTAATTGAAGTCAAAATCTCCACTACAACTTCATAGATTAAGTATATATCAAAGATGGTCATGACACACACTACTTAAAGAGTTATCAGTTGTATGGCATGTTCAAATAATGAGATTCGGTGTTGCATTCACATTTGATAAACCAAATAGTTTGTTACTACGGGCACTTGGGTTAAGCATTATTTTTAAGAAAGATTTTAGTGGTGGATATTTGGTATGATATTAATGCATTAAAGTTATAAAGTGTATCTTGAGGATTCTAAATGGGCACTGGTGATTTTATCTTAAGCTTCAAAGGAGTGGATTGATATCAGAATGACAAGCTAATGGATAAAGAAAGTCCTGTGCGTATACTTGGGTGAAGGCAATTGAAGATTTTAGTAAGAAAGTACTTATAAAATTGGGTTAGTCCTTTGCATTTGATTGGTATACCTGAGTTTGAGGTGTCATGTTGATGAAAAGTTTGACTTCCTGGTGTTAGCAAGGGCTAACTAAGCATAATGGTAATAAGAGTTCGTGATGGATTGTGATGGGATGGAACTATATAATAAGATTGTTGGTTAAGTGAATTTTTTATAGTAATTACAACTTGCGAGTATCTAAGGCTATGATTTTCTAATATTTGGTGAGTAACATAGTTGTATGGAAGGTTTTAACAGATGGTGGGACACCACTAGAATAGATTTTAAAAGAGCTAGAGTCGTAATGAAGAAACATAGTGGGATGTAGTGTAGCCTTTAGAGAGAGGTGAGAGCAAGAATATTTTATTTGATTGCAAGGCCTAAATAGGTATCTTTAGAGGGGTAGATAATTGGGTTGAGAGACGCGTGATTTCATTCATTTTGCTCTGGCTGTGGTAATAGTGTCACAAATTCTTCGTATTGATTAAAAACTATTGGAAAAGACTTGAGAAAAGAGTGTACAGACGTTCAACTCGAGTGTGATGATAAGTTCTTTTGAGGTTTTGAGTTCAGTAATGAGTACTACTAAATTTTTAGCGAATGATATGCTAAGATCTATGGAGAGGCAATCAATGATAAGATAAGATTCATGAATTCATAAAAGTCTTCAAGGTATGAGCTAATGTTGATAGATAAGAGGATTGAGGTACACAGTTGGATTTACAATTCAAATTTTTCATTGTACGTCTACATTTATGGTGATATATTTTGTCAAGGTATGAAATGATTGATTGCATTGGATATTTAGCATTTGGAATGACTTATGTGTGGTTGGTGTCATAAAATTTATTACTTCGGATTGCTAAATAACCTAAGAAAGGGTTTCACTTAAAAGGGTTTGTTTAGAGTAAGGTAAATGGTCGGAGTGGTTATGATGGTTGTTAGTATTGAGAGAGTGGGCTTTAATGGAATGATGTGAAGAGTATGTGGAGTTTGATATATAGAGTATAGGTATGATCGTAATGAGGACCAGATCGGTGGATTGTGGATAGCTAAAAATCAAATGAATGGAGTCAACAGAATGGAAATGTTTGATACGGGTTCTTTAGAAGAAGCATTTAGTGCTATTCAACCTTGGTTATGTACATTCTTATGGGACCACCTATTTTGTTCTGTACATGATTGGGAGTATGATTCACTAGTTATGCCCACACATACTTTCATTTTTGTGGGTGGATCCCTAGTGGTGGATTGGGTGTATCAATCATGTGATGTCCTCCTGATTAACTAGGATGTTTGAGCATACTTGGTTATTTCAGATGACATATTTGGTGTTGTCTTGGAGTTGTTGAAGTATTTATAGAAGAGCTATATGTACCACCTTGCTTATGAGAATTTATAGAAGAGCTACTATGGAGATTCACAGTTGTCCGACAGTCTTAATATTTATGTAGTTGTCGAGGACATATTTCAGTTATGTGTGGTTGAATGTAGGGACCATTGGGTCTAGTTCTACTATTATTAAGGGTTATCTACAATCACAACTACTAATCTAGCATTTCAACAATGTTGTTAGAGATTATGTATGCTTGGGTGTATCACTAGATGGGTGGTTACTTGATCATTTCCTTCTTTGGGTTAGATAAGTTTGATTATCCCTTGATGAGTACTTGTTGTCGGAAGATAATTATTTTATAACTTAAGCTCGTGGAAAAGTTCTGTTGTGAGAAGGAAATATTGATAAGCTCTATGATGGTTTGTGTATTATGAGTTTGTGTCAGTGGGTTTAGGTTCACTTCTAGTTATAGCCTATATTGGTTCACGATTTTATCATGGTTATGTGAGAAAAGATTCATCCTGATGGTTGTGTCAAGGTCCTTGAGAACATATTTGAACATTTGTACGATTAACTTTGATGGTAATTGGGAATAGTTTTTGTTCTTAGTTGAGTATGGATAGAACAATAGTTATCACACGAGTATGGATATGGCCCTATTTGAGGCATTATATGGGAGGAGGTGTAGGTCTTCAATTGGTTGGTTTGATGCATTTGAGGTGAGACCTTAGGGCACTTATCTTTTGACGGAATCATTAGAGAGGTAAAATTTATTTAGCTCAGAGCAGGCAGAAGGTCAAGGACTTGGAGTTTATGGAGGGAGAGCACGTGTTGTGAAGATTTCATGCATGATGGGTGTGATGAGGTTTGGTAAGTGAGGTAAGCTTAATCCGAGGTATATTGGACTATTTGAAGTTCTTAAGCGTGTAAGAGGGGTGGCCTATGAATTGGCTTTATCCCCAGGGTTGTCCGGAGTACACTCAATATTTCATGTGTCTATGTTGAAGAAATATTATGGTGATGCAAAACAACATTATTAGTTGGGATTCTTTCCTATTTGATGAAAATCTGTCTTATGAGAAAGATCCTATAGTGATTCTAGATAGGGAGGTTCACAAGTTGAGGTCAAAGGAGATTGTATCTGTGAAGGTCCGATTGAGGAGTCCACTTAGGCTCCTGAGGCTGATATGCATGAAAGATATCCCCATCTTTACGTTGAGTTTGATACAATTCCTTGCCCTCACCTTCTTTGATAGTTAGAGGACGAACGATTGGTAAATTGGTATCTAACATAATGACCAATTTGGTTGTTTTAAGTACTAGAGCTTTTTATTGCATAAAAGACTCTTCTGGTAAATTTTAAATGGTAATTTTGAACTATCCGTTTAACTACAATTATTTAGTTGTTGGATATTTATTAAATAAGTAACTTTTTAGATAATTAATTTAGTTAGTGGTTGATGGGTCAAACCCATAATTTATTTAATACCTTATACCACTGACTCATGTACAAAAAATAATTAAACCTCTATTGTTTGAGGCAACCGTCGTGCGACTCTAGATCAAACCCGGTAGAAAGATGTCGTGAACAGTAAGTGGTGTTAGGTAAGAGTTTATTTACTATATTTTATTATTGAATTTTGATAAGCTTAATTCATCTCATATCTTTAGTTTCAATTGTCGTGTGTCGGTGTTGTCAATAAATGGTAGCATTGTATATTGTTTCTATTCAAGTTTATTATTAATGATGACTAGTAGCTTTCTAATGATTGACAAGATGTTTAGGATTGAAAGTGAATGAATTGTGTCTATTGGTAGTGAAGTTAAGAACATAGACAACCTGCCCCAGGTGGCTTTGTTGTGTGAATGAAAACGTAGAATTTATATTCTTACACTAATGCCATGGTCAATTATAAAATGGGGCTCTAACTTTATTTCCTTAGTTATCACATTATAATTCAAGTTTTGATTAATGAGATAGGTAATTAAATATTAAGTATATTATATTATATAATTACCATAAACATTATGGTAATTGGAGGAATTGAGAAATTTATGAAATATTTGACTTTATATATTAGTTGGTATCAAGATTCAGGAAATTGACTATAAATTTGGATGAATTATGGAGTCTAGGTTAGATATATATTAATATGGGTGTCTATGGACTCGTTAACTTATAATTATGCACACATGATAGATTGGAAACGTGCTGAGGCATTGAGGAAAGGAAAAGCATTCGGGAGTAAGCTTGCTTGACTTCGGTTCTTCGGTGAAGATGTTGGCATATTTGATGCTCAAAACTAATGATTATTGTGAGAATTGAGTGTGTTTATGTGGATATGATTTGCTTGGTGATGTTTGTACATGTAAAACATGTGGACGTGGAAGATAGAAAAGAAAAGAAGAAAGTGCAGTCTGAAACAAGCACCACAGAGCTGAAGACGGTCCATGGTGTCTTTCACGGTCGGTCTTGAAGCTCGTGAAGAAGGTCAAGTAGGCATGCTTTTCGGAGTGAACGTTGATGTTAGCCCAAGTAAAAAACATGGATGCCCAGACGGGCCATGGTGATCATGAAGGGTTGTGACATGGCTCGTGAAGTCGAACTAGTGGGAAGGCCTGGAAGAGCTGCATTTTCGTGGACCAAGTAAAGACCATGGAAGGCCTCACTAGTCGTGGTTCTCACAACAGTCCGTGATGGTGATCTAGATGGATTTCCAATGGGAAGGCCTTGAGGAGTTGTATTTTTTTAGACCAAGTAAAGACCACGGATGGCTTCACGGGCCGTGGTCCTCACAATGGTTCGTGACGGCGACCATGGTGACGATCCAGTGGATAGGCCTTGAAGGACTATGTTTTGAGAAGATCTAGTGGACGGTGAACGTGGTGAAGATCCAGTGGACAGTCATCTGACTGTCCATGAAGCTGCCGGATAATTCAGTCCTACTTCGAGTAGGACTCTTTTTAGACTAACTATTTGAATTATTTAGGTTTTTATTTTGAATTAACTCCTAATACCTGGAAAGAGCGACTAGTTTCTAAATATTCTCATTTTTGTCTTTGATTGATTAACATTGAATCGAGAATTAAAGTTTGTTTTGGTGTTGGAATATCATTTATTTGTTGAATCTGCAAATCATTGTAGGTGATTTCTCTTAATGCAATCATTACTTATCTTCACTTATTTTATTGAAAACATGATTGGCTAAACACCATAACTATGGTTGTGGGACCTATAACTGTATTCTAAGTGTGGATTAAATGTCTGAGTAGAACGTGATTCATAATTGCAATAAATAACTCAACTTTCGTTATTCATTTCTTCTAATATGTGCACGCATTAGAATCAACATGTATCTATCAATTGTTTGAGAGAAAATTGATAGTTGGGAAAAAGTTGAGTTAGTCTGATGAAATGAAAGGAGTGAACTTCTATATCATTGTATATGAGGGTAAAATATGTAAACACTCTAAGACCGAGAGGATTTGAGTGAAAAGTTATCTAACAAGACTGAATGTTAGATACACATAACACGCTTGTAATTTGCAAAGACTGAATTACTTGAAACTCATTCATGAATAATCACTAGATGTAACGTCACGGGAAACACAACCCTGGTTTCATTTATTCATAATTACAACCTTTAAATCAAGATCTTGTTAATTGCTCTAAATCTGATAATCTCAACACAGTTTGTTACTTGGATCTTATAACTAAATCCAATTTACATTTCGCAATTATCTTCTTTTGAAAATAATAACATCATTGAATAAATGCGACAGTGAAACTATTTCTGTAGAGAAATTCTCTGTGGGATCAACCTCAACTCACGTTGAGTTCTATAAATTGACTCTGACTATTTCTACTTATTTGAAGTGTAAGTTTGGACGTATCAAATCTTGGCACCGCTGCCGCAGAATTTCAATTCAGATGTGTTTTACTAGCAATTATTCGAATCATAGTTTTATTTCCTAATTTTACATCCTGTTCTTTGTCTGTCTCTCTTACATGTGAGTTCGATAATGTATGCCCAATACAAGAAGTAAGGGTGCTCCATTGATTCCTTACGATCTGGAACTTCGAAAAACTATTTGCAAGATAGTGAATGCACAAGAAGTTGAGGCTTAGAGGCAAAGATTGGGACTTGAGGATGAGACTGCTACAAGAGGTATTGAGCAGAATGCTGTGAACAACCAGCCTAGGGTGTTGGATGAACATCCAGCAGTGAAAGAAATAGCTCCTCCCCACCGCCAACCACTAGCTCCAAGGGGCCGAGCAACAAACAGCTAACATGATGTTCGAAGATGATGAATTAGATTTGGACGGAGCTGGAGCCACTAGAGCAGTAGTGTTACTTGCACTACCTCCAGGTGTGAAATTTACGATCACCAGCACTATGATTCAATTGCTAAACTTGGAAGTATGTTCAGAGGTGCAGCTGGTTGATGCAAATCAGCATCTGATGAATGTTGTGGAGATATGCAAATCATAGGAAATTCGTGGGGTTGTCAGACAACTTTGAAGTTGAGACTATTCCAATTGTCTCTCACTGGGGAGGCAACTAATTGGCTGAATGAGCTGTCAGATGATTTAGTCAGGACCTGGAATGAACTGAAGGAGGATTTCCTAGAACGATTCTACCCTGAATCATAAGAGCTATAGATGAAAGATGAGATAAATGTGCATAACCAACTACCAGGGGAGGCATTGCATGATACTTGGTGGAGATTCAGCCAACAGCTGAAAAAGTGTCCAAACCATGGTCTCACTAAGAGACATCTGAAACAAGCTTCTTATAGATCTTTAAATTATGTAACTAAGCCTGTTGGTGATGCAGTTTGTGGAGGATCATTCATGAGGAAGCCATTCCCAGAAGTCATGCAATTAATGGATTAAGTGTTAAAGAATAATAGAGCATGGCACATCAGGGATGCTAAAATAGGAGATTTGGGGCTCACACTTGAGCTTTCAGCTGAACAGAAGAGGAGAGAAGAGGAAAGGGATGAGGATATGGCTCACATGAGAACAAAGATAAACTTAGTCACGAAGCATATCATGCAAGGTTTTGAGAAGGTGAATGTTGTAGGATCCTCTAGCAGGTATGAAGATCAAGATATTGACTTGGATGAGGAGCCAAATACTTAGGAAATCAAAGTGGTTTACAGAATTATAAATCAAGAAACCAAAGATATAATTCTTCAAATACAGGTCAAAATTATTCCAGTGAAGGGCAGTATGATAGGCAAACAAACAGAGAACAAGGTAACTGGCAAAATAGAGATGGTTTCTATTATGACCCAATGGTACCCCCTAGACGTAACATGGCACATGGAACCCGAAAAGGCCCCAAGTAAGCCACTTAGCTTATCATCATCACTTAAGTATATAATAATAAAGAATAAAATACAATTTCAAGTCTTTAAGAAAATCTTTATAAAAGTAAAGCAGAAGTCTAGACATAGTCTCATTAGGCCATCTACTACAATAGAAGTCAAAATAATAGGGTCACAGCCCTTACAATAGAAAGTCTAGAAATGTCTAGTACAATGAAAGGAATGAAACAACAATAGAGCAATTGTCCTCGGATCCATGAAGACATACCACAAGCCTTGGAGAGTGTCAATCCAATCTTGAACTAGAAGGGATAATCACCTCACACGCCGGAACCTACACTTTGTGAAATGAGTAGAAGAAATATGAGTTAGCACAATTAATGTACCAAGTATAATAATCATGCACAAAATCATGAAAATATGCAAAAAGGGACAATTTAGTTTAAGAATACGCATTTTAATAAAGATTGAGAATCATAATGAAAAGTGGTACAAAAACATAAGTCATAAGCATAATCAATGTAGAACTAAGTGTATTAGCTTTTAGGTGGATCCACTAGCTAAAGACCATGTAAGCTAGACATGAAATTTGGTGACATGCCCCACACCGAAAAGAGGTTTCCTACTTGCCTAAGGCAGAACTAAGTGTATTAGCTTTTAGGTGGATCCACTAGCTAAAGACCTATGAGGGCACATAGTTATGGGATACAGAGATTGTTACTAGAAACCCGTCCTTTCTAGCGGGGGAGCTTCCACCTCATGAGATACATTATAGAAATCCGTCCTCTCTAGCGGGGGTATTTCCATCTCATATTTAATATCCTCTCGGTGCAAAGCATTACTTCCCACAATTACATATTTAGTCTTTGAATTGAATTTACAAGTATGAAGGAGTATCTTACCCTCCATCCAACACAATTCATAATAATAGCTCATACGTTCATTAGGTGAGAATAGACTTTCAACCTTAGAACCATAAAATAGTGAGAAGAACTTTCACATCATTATCATTATGCGTTTATGAGGATGAACTTTCAATTAACACAATAATTAGGTTATAATCATGTTCATATAGTGCATATACATGTAACTCATAATTTGGCATAAATCTCATGTCTTACCCATCTTGGATCAAGGATCACATTCTCCCAATCAATCTAGGTTTACCACATTCAACATGGATAATAATATGCCCAAGAAACCAAATTACTATAAGAACAATTCAATACAATTGACCTTATTACAATTCACCCACATTGACGTCATCAATTTAGGGTTAGGGGGACTTCATGGATTCATGGCGAATTTATCATAAACACATCTTAAAAATAGTAATTAAACCATAATATAAGACAATTAAACAATTGAAAACAATTTGGGGAAGAATCCATGATTTGAAGAAATCCCTAGGTCTTTGGAGACTTTTTCTACTTTGAAATTAGAGAGTTTAAGGGGTCTATGGAAGAAAGCATTCAATGGATAAAGATTACCATACCTTAATTGATGATTTCCTCACGAAATTGGAGAGAAAAGGCTGCACCTTGAATCCTAAGCTTGATCTTGTTCTTGCTCTTCAATGGAGTCTTAGAGAGAGAAATATTTTGTGCGGAAAATAGTTTGTTTTGGGGTCTTGAATGAATGAACTAATTGAGTTAGTTTAGGGGTCTATTAAGTATATATAGTTAGTTTTTAAGAAGTATTAACGACCCTAATTAATTAACCCTAAACCCCTCCCTTAACTCTAACTTAACTAAATATCCAACTCACATATGTCACCTACGAAACCCTACCCACGGATTGTGGGTGGGTCCATGAGTTGTGCTGGCAAAATATGGTTTACATCAGAGAGTTGGAGAAAAATGGGGAGGCTCAGTCTCGACCCACGACCCCCACCTACGGGGCGTGGGTTCACCCACAACTTTTTAGGCAGCCCCCTTGCTCAAGGACTCTTGGGGTGGTCCTCGGGGGACATTCCTTGATGTTCATACCCAAAAACACTTGTACTAGTTAACGTAGGTGATTTTACGACTCTAATCTTCACGTTAAACCCAATTTGGTCCACTAGTTGGTGCTTTAGGCTCTAGTTTAGTCTTCTAGTTTTAGGGGGCTTAACAATATCTCCCCCTTGGGGACATTCGTCCTCGAATGACAATCTAGACATCTTAATGAATTAAAAAACTCAAGACTAGCAGCCCATCATGCGTGAAACATCAAAATATGCAAACTTTACCAATGCACTATTCACAACATAGACTATTCAAAGGAGGCAACTTCAACTCCATCTCAAACATGATCAATGCATAATAAGGGAGTAGGAACTACATCTTACAACCCAATATGCACAAAGTTCAATATTTCTCATTTTCAAAGGAGGAAATCACTTCTCCAACTAAAATAATGCTCAACACAACATCATGGAGCTAATATGCAATTTCTCTCAAGAGCATACTAAAGCATGTTTATCAAAACATCTCATGAAGTAAAATAGGTAACTCATGCTAAATGCACAACAACATGAGGAACATAAATCATGGAAACTCATTTTCACATTAAACATGAATCTCATCAAGAACATGCATCATTGAAGGAAACCATGGAAAACACATAATTCACACATGCCTCCCAAACAAGGAAATTCTAGAGGAACTACTTACCTCAAGCTTGAGTAGGAGTAGAAGGAAAGAGATGAGGGTATCGTGACTTCATATCGGCCTCGGCCTCCCAAGTAGCACCCTTAACTAGATGATTCCTCCATAAAACCTTAACGGAAGCTACTTCCTTGTTTCTCAACGTCTTGACTTGTCGGACAAGAATCTCTATCGAAACCTCTTCATAAGAAAGACTTTCATCAACACCCAACCCTTCCAATGGAATAATGGACTCCGCGTCTCCAACACACTTTTTAAGCATAGAAACATGCAACACCAGGTGAACCGGGGCCAACTCATTTGGCAAGTCCAATTCATAGGCAACTTCCCCAATACGCTTCAAAATTTGGTATGGGCCTACGTACTGGGGTCTAAGTTTTCCCTTTTGCCAAACCTCATCACACCCTTCATGGGTGAGATTTTTAAATAGACCCAGTCACCTACTTCAAATTCTAGGCCCCTCCTTCTCACACCAGAATAGGACTTTTGCCTACTTTGAGCCATTTTCAATCTCTCTCTAATGAGTTGAAGCTTTTTAATGGCCTCATAAACTGACACGGGACCAATAAGAGCAACATCACCTACTTCAAACTAACCAATCAGAGACCTATATCTCCTTCCATACAAAGCTTCAAAAGGAGCCATACCTATAGTTGAGTGATGACTATTATTGTAGGCAAACTCTATTAATGGCAAGTGGTCTGCCCAATTACCCTAGAAGTCTATAACACACACCCTCAACATATCCTCTAAAGTCTGAATGGTGCACTCCGCTTGACCATCTGTTTGAGGGTGGAAAGCGGTGCTAAGCTTTACCCTAGTACCAAGTCCCTTTTTGAATGACTTCCAAAAAATGGGAAGTAAATTGAGTACCCCGATCCGAAATGATGGACAAAGGAACCCCATGTAACCTCACTATCTCCCTTATATACAAATTTGCATAGTCTTCAGCCGAAAGGGAAACCTTGATGTGAATGAAGTGGGCTGATTGTGCGAACCTATCAACAATGACCTAAATAGAATCATGTTGCCTCCTAGTATGAGGCAAACCCACAATAAAGTCCATATTCACCTCTTCCCATTTCCAAGTGGGAATGGGTATATCTTACAACGAACCTCTCGGCCTTTGGTTCTCAACCTTATCTAGTTGACAATTTGGACATTTGGCTACATATCTCGCAATATCCTTTTTCTTACAATTCTACCAATAGACTTCCCATTGATCATGGTACATCTTGGTGGCTCCCGGGTGAATAGAATATCTAGAACTATGAGCTTCCTCTAAAATTTGTGACCTCAACCAATCAATATTCGAAACACATAATCGACCTTAGTACCTAAGAAAAGCATCTCCCCCTTGGGAGAAAGCCTCAACAGATTTCCCAAGTACCCATTCTGTCAACTCCCTCAATATGGGATCAAGGTGTTGTTTATACTTCACGTCTACCACAAAAGAAGATTCAGAGTCCTTATGAACTATGAAACCACTGTTGGGAGAATCTACTAGTTGGATACCTCACCAGGCCAACCTATGCACATCATGGACTAACTCCTTCTTTTCATCCTCTATAAGAGTCACACTACCCACGGATAGTCTACTAAGGGCATCCGCCACCACATTCACTTTGCCGGGGTGGTAGAGGACACTCATGTCATAATCTTTCAAAAGTTCTAGCCACCTTCTTTGTCGGAGATTCAAGTCTTTTTGGGTAAACAGATATTGAAGATTCTTGTGATCGGTGAAAACATCCACATGGACCCCATACAAGTAATGTCTCTATATTTTTAAAGCAAATACCACCCCCGCTAATTCAAGATCATGAGTCGGATAATTCTTCTCATGTATCTTGAGTTGCCTTGAAGTATAGGTAATCAGTTTACCTTGTTGCATGAGCACACATCCGAACCCCACTCTAAAGATGTCACAATAAACAACAAAGCCATCCGTACCCTCTGTAAGGTCAACACCGAAGCGGAAGTAAGCCTATTTTTCAACTCTTTGAAGCTTTTCTCACAAGCCTCTGACCACTCAAACTTAGCTTTCTTTTGAGTCATAGACGTTAATGGAGAAGCAATAGAGGAGAAACCCTCAACAAAACTCCTATAGTAACCGGCCAAATCCAAAAATCTTCTAATGTCTGTAAGAGTTAGAGGTCTAGGCCAACTCTTGACTGCATCTGTCTTCTTAGGATCTACCCCAATACCCTTGCTAGACACAATATGGCCAAGGAAGGCTACAGACTTCAACCAAAACTCACATTTGCTAAACTTCGCATACAATTGGTGGTCTTTAAGGACTTGCAAATATAATCCTCAAGTGGCTCATATGATCAACCTCACTCCTTGAATAGATCAAAATATCATTGATAAAAATGATCATGAACATATCACGGTAGTGCCTAAACACCCTATTCATTAGGTCCATAAATGCCGCCGGGGCATTTGTTAGGCCAAATGACATCACAAGGAATTCATAGTCCCTATACCTAGTTCAGAAAGCCATCTTGTGCATATTATACCCTCTCACCCTAAGTTGGTGATAGCACGAATGAAGGTCAATTTTTGAAAAGTAACTAGCCCTTTGGAGTTGATCAAACAAGTCATCAATTCTCGGAAGGGTATATTTACTCTTTATGGTAACTTTGTTCAATTTGCGGTAGTCGATGCACATTCTAAGGGACCCATCCTTCTTTCTCACAAACAATACCAGAGCACCCTAATGAGAGATACTTGGACGAATATAGCCCTTATCTAGCAAATCCTTTAATTGCTCTTTTAACTCAACTGGAGCCATTCTATAAGGAGGAATGGAGATAGGTTGCGTATCCAGTAAAAGATCAATGCCAAAATCTATTTCCCGCTCGGGAGGAATGTCGGGCATGCCATCAGGGAAGACTTTTGAAAACTCAATCACCATGGGGACCGACTCTAAAGAGGGGACTTTGGACTCAACATCCATCACCCTAATAATATGGTAAATGTACCCCTTCGAGATCATTTTCCAAATGGTCTGGGCCATTTAAGGTAACTCAGGTATTTCAGTCCGGTGCTATTGATCTTGAGAATGACAAGGGTGAGAGGTTCAACGCCAATGGTTTGTGAATAAAGGCATATCTAGGAGGAAGTGAAAATAGTGTAGGAATGTAAGCTTGATGAATTCTGAGTAATCAAGTAACTTGCTTCACTCCGCGACCACCCTTGAAGATGGTTAAACTTCAAACCCAAATCCAAGAATTCAAGCGTGTTGGAGGTGAGCCGGCTGAGGTTCAAGAAGTTGCTTTAGGAATGTCCAACGCATGACATTTCAGACGATTTGTTGCTGTAAAATTTATATTGCAGCCTTGATTAAGACAATAAAGGTGTGGCTGACCAGCAAATCCAAGGTAGATTAATGAGATAACCGTATGATGTGGCCACTTTGTTACTTGATAATATGACTAAGGTTAACCAAGCATAGTAGACCATAGAGAAACAAATGCCTCATCTAAAAGTGGGCTTAAGAAAAGAACAAGCTGAGAAGGACCATGAATGAGATGAAAACATTGCCAAAATGATGACCTACCTCGATTTGTTGTCTATATATGTCATGGGAAGTGGAACAAAGTCAGTACATGCAGTTGGAACAAATAGTGGGCACTGCCCAGATGACACCCAATTTGAGGCATTATACAATGTAGAAGTTTAATACTTTGAAAATGAAGTGTGTGTGTGTGTGGGAGACGGGGGAGGGGGTTCTCATACCATTATGAATGATAAGGTAGGAATCAAGATTGGAAACATAGATAGAGATAGTGGTTGGAAAAACTGGCGAGGTGGAAACTAGAGAAATAGGGAGATGGAAAAAGATAGTTGTGTTTTGCCTTATAAATATCCACACCCAAAAGAACCAGTTGTGCCTGAAGGAAGCCAGACTGAAGACATGCTTGCAAGCATCAACAAAAAGGTTGAAGGGTCTGATAAAGTGTTAAAGGAATTGAAAAATGACTTCTCGACTTTATCCTAGACAGTGATTTCCCACTAAGTTTCTATTAAGCAGCTGGAGACCCAACTGGACCAAATTTCCACTCATATCAATCCAAGGCAGAAAGAAACATTGCCTAGTCACACTATCCCAAACCGTAAAAATCATTACTTAGATTGGGAACTATGTTGTGCCACAATGTTCAATAAGGCACTTCTTTGGAGTAAACATAAGTTTTCAATTTTGCATTTATTGATTTTAATAATGTTCGTTGTGAGTGCAAGTTGATAAGAGGTGGAAAGATTGAAAAGGGAAGCATAAGTGATACCGAAACCCAAACGGAGATACGGCAAATGCATTGGGCAGACTCATCCTTGTCCATCTTTTGAGCTTAAATAGATGGAAAAGTGTATGGTAAAATCGGTGATCAGAACTCCGAAAGGTGCTTAGAAATTTGAAGGAGGTATGCGGACTATTCGTGTTTAAGAATATGTCTCAAGAGTTTGTAAAGTTGAGGTTATTCCCGTTCTTTTTAATGGGAGAGGCTACATGATGGTTGAAAGAGTTGCCAAATACTTCGATCACTTTGTGGGATGATCTAAATGATGCTTTTTTGGAGAGATTTTTTCCACCCTTGAAGATGGTTAAATATCAAACCCAGATCAAAAATTTCAAGCGTGTTAGAGGTGAACCTCTACATGAGATGTGGCTAAGGTTCAACAAGTTTCTTTTGTAATGTCCAAGGCATGGTGTTCCAAATAATTTGCTGCTAGAATACTTCTATTCTATCCTTGATTAAGTCAATAGAGGTTTACTGATTAGTTAGTCCTAGGTTGATATACGAGACAACCATATTATGTGGCAGGTATGTTGTTTGACAATATGACAAAGGTTAACTGAGCATGGAAGACTAGAGAGGACCAAGTGCCTCCTCTACAATTGGGCTTAAGTAAAGAACAAGTCGAGAAGGATCATGAAAAAGATGAAAACATTGCAAAAATTATGACCCAACTCGATTTGTTGTCTAGACATGTCATGGGAGGTGGAACCAAGTCAGTACATGCAGTTGGCACCAATAGCAGGAAGTGCTTGGAGGATGCAAATTTGAGGCATTATAAAATGAGAAAGTTTAATACTTGGGAAATTGAGTGGGGAGGGGGATTCTCACATGAATATCAAGGAAAAAGTGGGAATTAAGGTTGGAACAAAGATAGAGATGGTGGTTGGAAAGATTGGTGAGGTTGAAACTAGAGAGATAGGGAAATGGAAAAAGATAGGTATGTGTCTCGCATGAATGTTCACACCCAAAAGAACCAGTTGGGTCTTAAGGAAGTCAAGCCGAAAGCATGCTTGCAAGGATATACAACAAGGTTGAAGGGTCTGATAAAGTGTTGATGTAGTCAAAAAATGACTTCTCCGCTTTATCTTAAATAGTGACTTCAGACTTAGTTTCTATTAAGAAGCTGGAGACCCAACTGGGCCAAATAGCCAATCATCTCAATCGAAGGAAAAAGAGAACATTGCCTAGTGATACCATCCCAAACCACAAGAATGATTGTTGAGAATGGGAACTATGTCATGCCACGATAATCAATAAGGCTGTTCTGGGGAGCCATCCTAAGTCTTCAATTTTGTTTTTATTGCTTTTGAATCACGTGCGTTGTGAGTGCATGCATAGAAAAGGTATAAATATTGAAAGGTGAAGCACAAGTGATCGATGCCAAACCCAAATGGCGGTATGCAAAGGCATTGTGCGGACTCATCCTTGTCCACCTTCTGAGTTTGAATAGACAGAACATGGTACTGTCAAAATTGGATATCAGATCTCCAAAAGGCGATCCAATGAAGTGCACTACGCCTCCAATGGGTCAACTGAATTAGCCTTCAGTTTTGGTATTTGTTTAGGTCTATTTGTTGAGCTTAAGCTCCAAATGGAAATTAGTTTAACACGTTCGAAGACGTTAGTCGAGATCGCCAAACGGTCATGTTATAAAACGAATAAGGTTTTTTTTAATTTAAAACTAAGAACATGTAATATGTTAAAGCCTTTGAACTCATTTGTCTTACTTTGCCTACTTTGAGAGATTGTGAGTCCTTGTTGAGTGTTTTCAAAGTTTGAGGAGTGCTTTTTCATGGATTTGTTGTTAACACAACCCCGATCCCTCATTTTTCTCAACTCTTGATTCTATTAAGGTTCGTTTCCTAATCTTTGTTGAGATTTTTGAGTTTTAATTGCATGTGGGGTATGTGCTTGAGACAATTAAATGTTATTGTGGGCTTGTTGGGTAGCATTGTAATTTGTGAATTGAAATATGCCTTTAGTTATATGATTGTGTATCCCTGTCAAATGTGAATCTTGTTGTGTTGGTTGAAATTTGAAAATATAAATAATAATTCTAGTGTGCCTGAATAAATAGCCACAGGATGATTAATTTTTTAAGGCCAAATCATCAATTAGTGTAATACATAGCAATATCGGGGAGGGGGGGGGGGAATCTGAATACCCATGAGTAGATAAGCATATAGGTGGATTGCTATGATTGGGGAAACTCGTATTTGTTGTGTAAGTTGGATTACCTGTAAAAATTAGGCAATGGGCTGAACACTTCCTGTTTGTCGGACATGGTAGGCTCGATGAGGTTACGTGAATCCTCTAGTAAGCCATTTTCGCCTTATTTAGCATATGTATGCCCGAGGTACTGTCCCATTTAATAGGCTTGTCTTAGTCTGATAAACCCATTTGGCGAATCACCGAATGGGAGAGGATATGGCAATTGATTTCTGTGTTTTTCAATTTTACATTGTCATTTTCCATGGAGTTGTCTTAACCTAACAAAACCAACTTGGCTAATCACCGAGTTGGCAATGACTTCACCTTTTGTGCATGTACCTTGAGAGAATTGCTACTATCCAATTAACTGAGCTCACTAGAGCTCGCCAATTCTGTTTGCCTATCCGCCTTCCCGTTAGGAGAGCCTCAGAAATGTTTTTGACATGTGATTCAATATATGTATGATTTTAACTTTCACAACTCGTAAGTTTTAATTCATGTTTTGAAGAAAATGCCACAAACCAAGGGCAAACAAGTGGTTTCATTCCACAGTAAGTCGGACAGAGAGTCTTCTCCTCATTCTTATCCTCTCAAGAGATACAAAGGCATATCTATTAATGAGTCATCAGAGGCTCCCCATCGTTAACAGATTACCACCCCACAATCATATACCCAAGAGAAAGTACAACCTAAAAAGAGGCTAGTGAGAAAGATGATTGATATTAGGTCCAAATTGGTGTAGCACTCCTCTGCACAAGTATCGGCTTCTAGAGTCCTCTCTGTTATTGCTCAAAGATACCTAAATAGGATCAAAGATATAGGTGAGAGGACATTTTTTGAAAAGAGACAAATCTCCATAGATGGATCATGAGCAACTACCCAGCCATTTGGGAAACTATACAATTTGACAAATTGTTGGGGTTCACAAAGCCAAGGAAACCTTACATCCCTTCTTGGGTGAGGGATTTTTACAATGCCTATGCCTAGGCCCTCCCAAAGAAGTGAAAGGTCATGGTTTGAAAGCCAGTTGAAGAACTGGAGGTGCGAGAGAAGAAAGTTCAATGTGACACTGAAGCCATTAACACTGCACTGAAGATGTCGAAATTTGAGTCGGAGTTGTACTAACTTTTGATGTGTCATGACTTGGACTCTCTGAAAGGGTGATTGGCTCGTTGATGCTAGAGCACTAGAGGAACCTTGATAGAAAAACCTTTTTCGAAAGTGAGGACGCCCATGTCCACAGGATTTAAAATGAGAAAAGTTACCATCACTGGTCCTATCCCATTTGGACTCTTTTTCCCTTTCATTGAGATTTTCCTTTTCAATGTATTAGTCATGTATCATTAAATGAGAATTATCCATTTACTTGATCAACACGGTGATACGACATTAGTTAACAACCATGTCAGACACACCTGACACAAACTTACTCATCCTTGTCTTAGAATTGACAACCATAGTTGGAGCATACATAGCCAATTATATAAACTTCAAAGCATACTCCTTCACACTAATATTGCCTTGACTAAGATTAATGAATTTAAGAAATTTTGCTTCTCTCATTTAAAAAGGAAAGAAACGATAAAGTAAAGATACCTTGAATTTCTCTCAATAAAGAGAACTGTTAACTCTCAAATCACTTCTCAAATCTAATTAAAAGAGTGAGTTGTCGTCGTCAATAAAACATCCAACTAAGAGTCAACGTCGAATTTCACAAGGAATGGTATGCGGTTAAGAATTAATTGGAGAATTAACAAGAAATTCATTCCAATGAATTTGAAATAGCAAATAGGTAGAGAAGTCCACCAATTTTAACAACCCTGATTCAGATATCTAATTAACAATGTTGAAATAATCAACGATTCACGATACTAATAGCCTCTAGGGGTGTGGAGATCGAATTTTTATTTCACTTGCTATATTTTAGAATTACTTATTACAACTAGTTAGTCACAAAAACCTAGGTCATCATCATTGATGCTAATCCTCTTTTGACCTCGACGAATCCTTGCATAGAATCTCCTTTCGTTCTCATCTACATGCTATTCAAAACAACGCAAAACTTTAGATCTGTAATCAAGTATTCTAAACTACAGGAATTAAATAGATTGCCCACTTATGTTGATCTCTTTCGAACACCCTCACAATATCGAAACTACAATTAAGTTGGCCACCATAATTAATAAATTAATCACTCAAAAATCAGTCAAACCTATGATTAAAAATCATTAAATAGACCAATTAACAAACCTACTAAATTAAATCAAAACCCAACCTCATAATCACACACCAAGAGTTTAGGGTTTTAGACACACATTGTAAAGTGTTAATAGATTATACCTATCAAGACTTTAGCCATGGGTAGTAGGAAATTGAGTGTTTAATAGTAAACCTTCTTCAAATTCAACCTCAACGTTTCTACTTCAAGTTCACAAAAATGAAAGCTTCAACAATTGAAGTGTTCTCCCTCAATAGAAAATGTTTCTCTGTCTAGAATGTTCAAACTCTTTCTCTCTATTTTTCCACACACTCTTTTCTCCTCTGGACAATTTATAGTTTCCCAATATTTATCCCAAATATTAGCACAGTGCTTCCTACAGTGACATTAGTTCAATTCGCCAACCGCATTCAACGAATTGCCCATTGTAACACCCGACAGGACACTATTCATAAATAGTGAAATGTCAATTATGTGAATAGTAAGAGTCAGTCACTGTGAAAAAAAAAAAACAATTTGGGGGTAGCGGAAGTTGAGAGAAAATATAGAGAGAAGTGGGAGATGAGGGATGATTTTCCCTTTCTCCTTCATCTTATTTATAGGCAAAGTTTACATGACCTTTACTATTCATGAACAGTGACTTGACCTTTACTATTCATGAACAGTGACTGACTCTTACTATTTTCACAGTGACTGACTCTTACTATTCACATAATTGACATTTCACTATTTATGAATAGTGTCCTGTCGGTGACTCCAAATAAAAACAAACTACTTTACTTTTACTTTACAAAAGAAACAAAAACTTTACAAAAAGGAAGATAAGATTCCTATCCTATCCTACTTTTGACTCTTTACATAAATATCTTCGTCCTATCTTTTGTTTTGTCGGCTGTCTTCATCAGTCTGCCGGCTATTTTGTATCTTCTTTTGTGATAGTTTTATTCCAGCTGTACGGTTGGGACATTGTTATCTTCTCCGTGACATTTGGAACATATGTGTTCTGAGTATTTGCTGCTGATTGTTGTACAATATCTGGTTAATAATGCTGGAGAAATAAAATTTTTCCTTATAGCTCTTGTAGTTGGTATATTTTCTGGTTTTAGGAGGCTTAGTATCCATTGTCGAATTTTCTCCATATCTCCTTCTCTAGTTTCTCGACAGTTAGAATATATCATCGTATTATCTCGGCTATAGTAGCTCCATATTGTATTGTTGTTTAGATAATTATTTGCTAGCTCTGTTAATATCGTAGCTATTCCAATGACTCTTTTGTTAGCATAAAAGTCAGGAATATCTACAATAGGTATCTCATCTTGTTTTTCTATTTTCTCTGGTATCAACATGTCTCTAGTTAAACCAATCTTTATTACCTGTATAACTGGTTTTATCTCGTCATATAGTATCTCTGCAGTGGCTGTATAAAATTTGATAAAGAATAACGTTCCTTTGGTAATTCGTTTGTATGTTAAGAAAGCTTTGTATAATCCGGGCATCTTTGAAATTTCATCTCCTGTAGCTGTGTACACTGTACTAAGTAGTCCGTAATTATAACAAGTTGTAACCAAATTTATATTTGTCCCTGGTAGGGCAATTAATTTGTTGTATCCTTGTAGGTATTGGGTAATGTAATCGGTATTTGGTTCCTTTATGTTTATAGCTCTGGGATTTTTGTTTAAGTAAGTTTGGACTTTATAAATGTTTTCTGTATAGGTACGGGTAATATGGTTGTATGTATTTTTCTGTTGGTTTAGGCTGTTTTTTTACATAGTCGTTTGTGGAGTAGGTACGGATTTTTGTATCTTTGGTGCTGTATATGGTTTATCAAAAAGTTTGTTCATATTTGTATTTGTATAACTTTTTTCTTCTGTAGGTTTTTCTTTCTTTGTAACTCCTGATGTACCTGCAGCTGTATTTAAACAAACGTTATGGGTTTTAGGGAGTTTCCCAACGTCTCCTTCTAGATCTCGAATTTTAACGTCTTTCGATCGACGTAGCTCCGCATTTTTAACGTCATGCTGCTGGCTACTAGCTTGCTCCTTTAGCTTTTGTATCTCACCGTCCATACTATCCACTTTTTTACAAAGTGTAGTTAGGAGGTTGAGTATTTGATCCATTGTATTTGTTTTTTCAGTATCTTTGTCTTGAGAGGTGATCTGCAATCACATTCTTGTCAGTTTTTATAATTTCAATTGTAAATGAAAAGTTCAATATATTTACTACCAGTCTTCTTATTTCTTTTGTTATGCTTGAATCTTGTACTTTTTGGTTATCCACCATTTTACCTGTGTATTATCTGTTCTAACAATAAATTTGTTATATACAATATATGGTTCAAAAGCTAATAAACATTTATATAAGGCAAATAATTCTTTTCTATTTATTTTCCATTTTATTTGTGGTCTGTATATGATCTGAATAATATCTCTGATGATGTTCTATTTTTTTATTTATGTATTTATATTTTAGTACTCCTCCGTAACTATGATCACTCAGTCTGTTTCTACTATATAAGTAAATTGTCTATGTTCATCCGGAAAGTATAATTTTGGTAACTCTTTACACATGATTTTAATTTTTACGATATATTTTTATCTTGTTCATCAAAGTGATATTCTACATCTTTCTTTAATTTTTACGTAATGGTTTTAAATTTTACGCTAATTTGGTATATATTCTCTTACTTGATTAACTAATCCTAAAAATGATTGTAATTTTTCTTAGTATCTAATAATTCTTGAACTAAATATTTTTGTACAATATGTGTTTGCATTTTTATTCCATTTTTGTCTATTTGTATTCCTAAGAATTCTATTTGATTTTGCATAATTTCACTTTCTTTTTGATAAGCTAATTCACGATATTTCTATAATATGTATAAATTTTTCTAATAACTTTAAATGCTCTTCTTTTGTTCTTGAGTATAATAGTATATCATCTATATATACTATACAATTTTCTAGTTGGTTAAAATATGTATCCATAAAATGTTGATATCTACAGTGCATTTTATATCCAAATGGTAGAACATTCCATTCGTAAAAACCTTGTGAGTACGATAAATCTTTGTTAAATGTTTAGATTCTTCTTCTAGTTTTAAGTGGTAAAATCTGATTCTGATCAAATTTACTAAAGTAATTATATCCTTGTATTTGTCTTACTTTTAATATTTTATTAGGTATAGGGTAATTATATGTTTTAGTTTTTGCATTTAGATTTCTATAATCAATAACCATTCTACTTTTTCCTCTTTTTTGTTCACTATGTTTATTTACGATAAATCTTTGGGCTATTATGTTTACTATTGCTTTCTTGTA
This sequence comes from Solanum pinnatisectum, assembly GCA_035578085.1. NCBI lineage: Eukaryota > Viridiplantae > Streptophyta > Magnoliopsida > Solanales > Solanaceae > Solanum > Solanum pinnatisectum. The sequence goes on along the minus strand of JAWPEI010000013.1, from coordinate 1,530,279 downwards.
TATATTTATTTTCTAATAATTCATTTATATGCATTTTAAATTGATTGGTCTTCAAAATTATATTTTAATGGTTTTGTGTTATTATACTATTTTCATCTATTAGTTCAATTTTTACTTTCGTTTTGTGTTTATCCCATCCTTGTAATGGGTTTCGTTATATAATGAGTTTAATTTATCATTTATTGCTTGTATTTTATCTACTGTGAATATTATAATTTCTATTTTATGATCATTAGTTGTTATATTTTCTAATTTTTGGGTAATTTTTTCACTTCCTTTTATCCATGGTGTATTTTTTCTAATTTTATTATTAACTCTTTTTGCTCCTATCTTGTGATTACATATGGTAGTGAACCACCAATGCGTTTTTGTTATAGTGTGTGGATATAGTTTTTCTAAAAAAGGCATTCCTAATAATATATCTTTATTTGTAAATTCATAACTATAGATCTCTTCGATTATTAATATTTTATCCCATATTTGTGTTTTTATATTTTTAGCTTTATGTGTTATCATGCTTCCTTCATTATTGAATCCTGTTACTATTAATGGTGTTTTTAATTTTTCCCATTTACTATCTGGTAGACAATTATGTTTACACATAGTTGCTTCTGCTCCTGTGTCTATCATAGGTGTGTAATATCTATTATAGTATCCTTCTATAATTATTTTTGCTAAAATATATATCTTTGTCATTTAAAGATGTTTAGTTTATCATATGATTGTTATTTTAATAATTACTTTCTTATTTTCATAAGTTATTGTTAGTTGTTTATCATCTATATTATATGGTTTAACTGTTTCTAGCCATTTTATTCCTAAAGTAATATTATTATTTCCTTGATGTATTTTAAATTTAATTTTTATTGGTATTCCTCCAATAATTAGTTCTTGTTCTGTAGTTTCTTTTATGTTTACCAAAGCTCTAGGTAATTCTGTGTTTATATTTTCTGCTGTAATTATTTCATGTTCTTTGACTAGTTCTCTTATAATTTGGTTTTCTATTTGTCCTGTATTTATAGTTATTAAATATTTTCTTTGGTCTAATATTTCTGTGATATAATATTGGTATGGTTGTATTTCATCTTGTTGTAGTTCTTTTAACTTAGGTATTAAATCGTAATCTAATCTTCTAGATGTACTAGTTCTTGATAAGGAAGGTGTATCGTAGCTTAATCTTTTAGATGTACTTAATCTTTCTTTTACTATCTCTAAATCTTCTTCAATATCTATCTCTTTATAATTGTAATTATTATTATCTATTACTGTGATTATTTTATCAAATGGATTTTCTATTTTGATTTTTTGAATCTTATTTTTTGCTGTTATTTTATGCTTTGTAGTTAATACATATAAATTTTTACATCTTGCTGTAAATATCTTACTTCCTGGTGCTAATTCTATGCCTGACATTTTCCAATATAGTACCAGTGATTTATCTATGTTCTTGTCTTCTATTGCTACTGAATAGTTTGCACTTATAATAAATTTAAATTTTTGATATATTAAATTTCCTCTAACTGCGCTTATTATACTTTTTTCTATAGGTTGAATTATTCTATCATCTGCTAAATATAATTCTATAGGTGTATCTATTCCTTCTCTAAAACATGCTTTTATTAATATTTATGTTGCTCCTAAATGTACGTATTTTATTGGATTTTTTGATTTTAAATCTTGAATTTCTTTATTAATTATTTTTTTATTTATGATAGGTATTTTAGCTTTACCTTTAATATATTTACAATCTATTACATGTTCTTTTTGGCTTACTACATAATATTCATCGTGTTGTAATTTGAATAAGTTTTTTAATCTAGGTACTTCTAATATTTTATCTATGCTTAAGTCTAATTCTTTTCCTTTTATTTGTTCAAACATATTATTGTCAAATATTATTTTTTGTTCTGTATATTCATTATCTTGATATTCTTCTTTACTTATTATTTTTATATCGCTTTCAGTCATAATCAGAAGCTGTTTCTATTTCATCTTCTAATTCAATATCTGTGAATTCGTATATGCTATCTTCATTTTCTAATTCATAATCTAAATAATCTATCTGTTTATATTTATCGTTTTCTATTATTACCTCTGTTATTTGTTTTTTCTTTAAATCTTTTGGTAATTCTGATTTCTAGCTAAATGTCCTAGTTTTCCACAATTATAACATTTACATTCTGTTATATTTTTCTTAACTCTATGTGGTCTTTTGTGTTTATAATTTTTTATATAATATCTTTTTCTTGGAATTTTATTCTTATATTTTGTTTTAAAGCGTTTATACTTCTTTATTCTTTTCTTTTTATATGGATTTTTACATCCGAATTGGGGTGCTAACTTGCTTGTACAATATGCTAAGTTCTTTACTAATATTTTTTCTAGTTTTAATTCTTCTTTATGTTTTTCGCATAGTTTCATAAACCATTGTTGTAAGAATTTTACTCTAGCTCCTAGTGTATCTACTGTATTTGATTCTTCCCAATCTTTTATTATTCTTGAACTAAATGGTTCTGGTAATTTTGTGTAATATAATTTTCTTATTTCTCTACTTTCATCATTTGTATATATTCCTTTATAGTAATATTCTCTAAATGCATATGTATATTCATCTATATAACTCATTTTACATATTGCTAATTTATTCATTAAATTTACATTTATTATTTTATCTTTCTTTGTTCTTCTATTTACATTTGTCATACTTCCAAATTCATTTCTAATTGATATTTCATATTTGTTTAATATATCTATTGCCGATGTTGCTATTTCATTATTAGATTTCGTATTATTCCTTAGAGTTGCTAAGCTTGCTGGTGTTAAATTTTGTAACAATATTTTTGTTGTTCCTATAAGTGTTCTTTCTATGTATCACAGGGCATCTATTATTGATATTTTGTTGTCTATTAATTGTTTTGATATATAGCCTATCCATAATTGAATTGTCTTATTTGTATACGCTACAGTCTAAATCTAAGAAATTATTTTGATCCGTAGTTTGTCTAGGTATCCAATTTTTATTCAATCTTTTATCCCATAAAACTTTATCTCTATTTTCTTTTTCATAAGTATAATATGTTGGGGTTGTATCCATTCTTGTTTTAGGATTTGAAGTACTAGGTTTCTCATCTAAATTTCCTACGTTTATTTCTATATTTTTATCTTTTTCTATAAGATCAGTATATGTTTCTGAATATGATTCATAATTATTTTCTGAAATATTATCATTTTCTTCTTCATTTATTTCATTTATTTCTTCTATTTTTAATTCAGGTAATTCTTCTGTTTCTTCTAACATTGTTTTAAATTTTTCTATTTCTTGATTTAACTTTAATTCTTCAGTTCTTTTCTTATATTCCTCTTTTGCTTTTAATTTTTCTTCATATAATTGTTTAAGTCTTTCTAATTCTTTTTGTAATTCTTGTATTCTAGTATCTTTTACTTCTTCTATTTGTTTAATTTCTTTTTTAGCTTGCTCTCTAATTTTTTCAATTTCCTTTTTTCTATCTATTTCTTCATTTTCTTTATTTAATCTTACCATAGTTGTTAGACTATCTTCTAATTTCTTTGATTCTTTATCGGCATTAAGTATAATTAGGTTCCTATTTTTTATATCTTCTTTCTAAGTTTGAATGTATTATTTTTATTTCTAGTCCATCTTGACTTTTATATATTTTTCTTCTACAGCATATTCTTCTTTATTCATTATAAATTATGTTGATATTTATATTCTAAGAGTTGTAATTGTAGATCTAATAAGAATATCGTTTTTCTTTGTGCTTTTATAGATTTTTGGCATACTCCTGCACATATATTTTCTTCTAATCTATTTTTTCTAAATCATAATTCTTGTTTTATTTAATTAATTTTTCTAATAATTGTTCTTTATAAGTTTCATCCATTATAAGTTTGAAAACATTTTTTCATAATATCCTTGCTTTTTTATCATAAGATTTTGTATTTCCTTTATATTTTCTGAAATATATTCTAAGTATTCCATATCTTGGGTTCTTTGATATATTATAATATTATTTATTAAAAGTTTATTTAGTAGATCTAAATCTTCCATAGTTTGTAGCCAATATGTTAGATATTCGTAGTTTATCATTAATCTGAATATAAATCATATAATTCATACATGCTTTGGATAGTTAGTTCTTGCCAATTTTGTTCTATGAGTTCCATTATTTTGTCTATTTCTGTCATTTCTTCAATGAGTAAAAGATCATAAATTTTTCATTTTATGTCAATATTAAGTGTTTTAAGGATATATAAAATAAGTATTTTATAATTAAAATCTCCATTTAATTATATATTCGTCATTTGCATGATTTCTAAACAAGTTTATTCCTTCTAACCTTCTTGTTTGTTATTATCAATTATCAAATTATATTAAAGTTATCCTAAATAAATTCTTTTGGTCACTACTATGATTTTCAGCCTCAATCAGTTACCCTAACAGCGCCTTCAACAAGTTCGTACTTCCCCTCAAACGGCTTCTCTTTTGCCTAACTGGGTTTCCGATTTCGGATGGCATAGTCTGGGCTTACCTATTCTCAAGTAAGCCTTTATAGCTAAGATCGCTAAGAGAATGAAAGGAAAGACTTTGGAAAGAACAAGAGAGCTTTTGGAAGAAGGCTTTGTATATTGCTTTGAAGGCTTTACAACTTTGCTTGGTGCCTTGCAAATGGAGGGCACCTCTATTTATACTACCAACTAAGGGCCTAAGTGTAAATAATAATTTCTTTACAAGTCCCTAAGATATTTACACTTTTAGTCCTATAACTAGAACTTTCTACACTATCTAGAGTTTTCCAAAGCCTTCTTGAAAAATCTAAGGGCTTCTAGAGTTCTCCGCAAGCCTCTCCACAACTCTAGAATCCTCTGCCCTTATTCTGGCGCAACATTTGGCTGACTAAGTGGCGGGACGTCACAAACAGTACCTATAGGTAACCGACTAACAGCATCTTCTACCACATTAGATTTACCGGGTAAATGAAGGGCACTCATGTCATATTCTTTCAAACACTCAAGCCACCTTCTTTGGCGAAGATTCAAATATTTTTGATTAAACAGTTATTGCAAACTCTTCTGGTTGGTAAACACATCTACATGAAATCCATACAAATAGTGTCTCCAAAGCTTTAAGGCAAATATGACCACCGCTAACTTAAGGTTGTGAGTAGGATAATTCTTCTCATCGATTTTATGTTGCCTTGAGGCATATGCAAAACTTCCCATTTTGCATAAGCATGAAGCCTAGCCCAATTCTTGAGGCATCACACTAAACCACAAAACCATCCGTTCCTTCCGGTAAAGTAAATACTGGAGCAGAAGTAAGTCTATCTTTCAACTTATGGAAACTGTTCTCACACACTTTGGACCATATGAACTTAGCCTTATTTTGAGTCAAAGTCGTCAAAGGAGAGGTAATTGAAGATAAACCCCAACAAACCTTCTATAGTAATCGGCTAAACCCAGAAACTTCTAATATCCAAAGGAGTTAGAGGTCTAGGCCAAATCTTGACCGCATCTGTCTTCTTAAGATCTACCTCAATACCCTTACTCGAAACAATATGACCAAAGACCAAAATTCTCATTTGCTAAACTTTGCAAAAAGTTGATGGTCCTCAAATGATCAATATGCTCATTCTTATTTCTTGAGTAGATCAAAATATCATCGATGAACGCATCACAAATAAGTCAAGGTATTGTTTAAACACCATATCCATCAAGTCCATAAACGCCACCGGAGCATTAGTCAACCCAAACGACAATACTAGAAACTCATAGTGACCACACCGAGTTTGAAAAACCATCTTCGGAATGTCACCTTAGAGAAATAACTTGCTCTTGTAGTTGGTCAAATAAATCATCTATCCTTGGGAGAGGATACTTGTTCTTAATCGTCACCTTATTCAACTGTTTATAATCAATACACATATGAAGAGACCCATCCTTCTTTCTATCAAACAAAATTGTAGCACCCCATAGAGAGATACTCGATTGGAGGAAACCCTTATCCAACAAATCCTTCAACTGTTCTTTCAACACCATAAGTTTTGTCGGAGCCATACGATAAAGAGGAATAGTGATAAGTTGAATATCTAGGAGAAGGTCAATACCGAAGTCTATTTCCCGTTCGGGAGGAATATTGGGTAGATCATTTGGGAACACTTTTGAAAACTCATTCACAACGGGGACAAACTTGAGAGAAGGGGTTTCAAAATCTACATCCCTCACCTTTAATAGATGGTAAATGCATATTTCTATCTTTAATATAAGAAACAAACTAACCCCTAGGAATATAATTTTCCCCTTCAACTCTAGGATTGGCTCATTCAAGAAGTGAAACTTGACTACAAGAGTTCTACAATCAATAGAAGCATAACATGAGTGCACCCAATCCATACCCAAGATAACATCAAAATCTAACATATCAAGCTCTACTAGGTCAACAAGAGTAGCTCTATGGGACAAGGAAATGGGACACTTTCTATAAACCCTCTTAGCCATAATAGAATTACCAACAAGAGTGGAGATTAAAAAAGGTTCTAACAACACATCCAGAAGAACATCAAACCTCATAGCCATATATGGCGTCACAAAAGACAAGGTAGCACCAGAATCAAGTAAACCATAAACATCAAGTTGGAAAACATTCAACATATCGGTAACCACATCGGGAGAACCCCCTTGTTCACCTCAAGTCTGAAGTGCATAGAAATGGTTTCGCTTAGGAGCATTAGAACCTGAACCACTAGGAGGAGCTTGCTTTCCTTCTCTTATCTTAGTTGTAAACATCGGACAATCCCTCATTTTGTGACCACTCTTACCACACCCAAAGCAACCATATGTGCCGGCTAGGCACTTAACCTCGTGCTTCCTTCCACACTTAGTACAATTAGGCCTAGGCAATGAAGATCCACTACCATTACCTCATTGAGGCTTAGGGTTAGACACCCTATTTTGGTTGAACTTAGGAGGAGCATTGGAGGAACCTTGACTAGAAAACCTTTGTCGAAATCTAAGATGACCTTGTCCATCGGACCTTGAATGTGAAAAATTACCATCTCTGATCATAGCCCTTTTTACCTCTCTAGAGTTTTCCTTGAGTTTCTCCTCCTCAAGTTGTTGTGCATTCACCATGAGACGAGGGATGTCCATATCATTAAGGAGCATTGCAGTTCGACACTCCTTAACCACCATTTCGGACACATCCAAAAAAACTTACTAATCCTAGTCCTTGAATTGGCAATCATTGACGGAGCATACTTAGACAATTGAGTGAACTTTAGGGCAAATTCCCTTACAGTCATATATCCTTGTCGAAGGTTAATAAACTCAAGCACCTTGGCTTCCCTCATCTCAAGGGGAAAGAACCTATCAAGAAAAGTGGTCTTAAACTTCTCCCAATCAAGAGGACCCACATTTTCCAGTCTCCCTTCTTTCCATTGGTTATACCATATTTGAGCCACACCTTTCAATTGATAAGCAGCTAATCCCGCCTTTTCCACCAAGGTAACTCCCATGATCATCAAAATCTTATATACCTCATCAATAAATTCTTAAGGATCTTCCTCAACTTTAGAACAATGAAACTCCAGAGGATTCATCCTTGTGATGTCCCTCACTCTTGAAGCCATTTTACCACATTTGGGTTAACGGGAACCACTACCTCCCTATTGTCTTGGCCATCTGATTGAATAACGTTATCAAAAACACTTCATCTAATTCTAAGCATCAACGATCGTTTATCAGTATATAACCCAACTATATGAGTTGGGGTCGAATCCCACAGAGAGTGGTACATGTTTAAGATTCATTATTAAAGTCTGAACATATTCAAATCAGCCATAGGAATAGACATTATCGAATCAAAACATGATTCAAATTAGGGGGTGATACGAATGTCAAATAAAGGAGTTTTAGTTTTAAGTATCAACTACAACAATAGCAAACAATATGAAATAATATTGATGAGATGGCTTCTTGGGATGTGATTTGATTATAGGCTGATATGGACAAATGGGTAATTGAAACTATTAGAAAATAGTTAGATGTTAGTGAGTAAGCTACACTATAGAGGGGGTAAACTTTCTATCAAACAATTTACCCTGAAACAAGTCAATTTCTCTCTCAAGCTGAACCCATGACAACCCAACACCCACAGACTATCAATCAATAATCTTGGTTTTAAAACCTCTCTCTCAAGCAAGTCAAAAATACAATGGTAGAACTACATTTGCAACTACAATTCATAAATTATACCACGATTAATGAATGAACTCACTTCTAAACAGCATTTAAACTAACAATTAGCAACACCCATAAACTAAATTAGCCCATAATCACACCCCAAGAATTGGGGTTTTAGCTAGACATCATAAAAAGATAAAAATTGTTACAAAATTGAGTTTCCATCAATTAGGTAAGATTAATTTCGTCCTTAAAATGCTCCAAATTGAAGAATCTCAAAGACCCATTTCCAATTTCTCAAAAGTGAAAAACTTCAATTCTTCAAAGCTTAGGAAAAACTAGAGAAAACTTGTCTCAATACTCAAAGTTCAATATCAAAAACTTGGGATTAAAAATTCAATAATAATTTGATACTAAACAAAATGTTTAAAAATGTATTTATAGTCTCCAAAAATATGCTGCGAAGGGCCATTCGGCGTAGCAAGTCAGGCTCGCCGATCCACTTGACGATCTGCCCTTTGGTCAATATTCTCGCCCTTCTACCTTGGCCTTTAGCTTCCCCAAGGTCTGTAACTTTAAGCGATCTAGCACTGCATCGCGGAACCACTCGGCGATTCGCCAACTGCTTCTTTCTCTCGCCAACTTGATTTTCTCCTTCAGGGCTTAGCACATTGGAACTTTAGGCGGTCCAGAGGCCATTCGGCGACTCGATCACCAGTCTTACTTTTCTTCATTCTTTTAGCTCGCTTTGTTTCTTTTTGCAAATTAGTCTCCTTGCTTTGTTCCTCAAATCAATATACTTGGAAATCAAGGGTTTTACATCAGTTATTGGCACAAAATAAACATTTGAGGACACTAAATATGTACAAATAAAGCCCTAAATGAGTCCAAATATTGGCCTCATCAACACGCCCAACTTAAACTTTAGTTTTTCCTCATGTAAAACTCAAGTTCATCAGTTCAAAAAGGATATCTCAAATAGTGTTACACAAGACTCAATCATGAATGCACACAACAAGACTCAACTTACTCATGCAAGGATCAATTATACACTCACATATTCAAGTTGTGACTCACCATTATCAACGATTCTCAAGTTCATAATACTTGCTTCAAATGCAATTTCAAGCTCAACAAAGGTACTCAAATGCCCTCACACAAGGAATGATTCCATATTCACCCTCACACAAGGAATGATTCCATATTCACACAATTGTTCAACAATTTATAGCTTCATAATCACAGACAACTCTCACACTCACAAAGATGAACACATGTATGATTACACTCATAGGTTTGCCCTTATTTTCCAACCAACATTTGTTTGAGCTCACTCAAGATCAAAAAGGTCTTTTCAAGGCTTGTAATGGGGCTGAGTACAAAGGTATGGTCATTTAGGCTCAGTGGCTGCTATCCTCGTGAAATGTGGTATGAACATCACTTCCTTTCCTTTTTTTTTTCATCATTCTCATTTATGCTCAAAATTCACCCCATAATTCACTTTCCATGGAATACCGGACACCTCATTTCTTTTGCACTTTCACAACTTTTTTGTTCTTTTTCTTTTTCCTTCTTCTTTTCTTTTTCTCTTTTTTTTTTTTTTTTTTTTTTTTTTGTATGGAGGGGTTCTATCTATGTCAAAACAATGGGTAAAGGGGGATTTCTTCACACTTCTTGATATACCTTCTCTTTTTACCACACCACCAACTTAGGCTTTTGCCCTAAGTTATTATGGATGAAGGGATAAAGAGAGGTCTCAGTTGCATCAAGTGTCTTCCAAGAAAAGGCTAAGGCTCAAAGGGTGTTCAAGCAAAGTTTACACACTCACAAGGTAGGCCACAAAAGAGGTATAATGTCGAATTGATTCACTCTTTAAAATTGTTGCCTAAGATCATTTCAAGAGCTTGCATCACTTAGTCAACTAGACCAACGGGGCAAATTTTAGGTGTCATCATACATGGTTCACGGTAAGCTCATCACACAAGGCATTGTCACCAATATCAAACAAGATTCCACACTTTTGCTAGTGAGCAATGTTCATCACAAGAGACTCAATTCGATAACCGGCTAGTCACAACGATATGCAAAAAGTTCACATATTGCCTATACAACTTCATTTGGCCTCATCGTAGCCACACATTCACTTCCATTCGATTGGTAACACTATTCAAGTCATAGATATTGATCACAACTGATACTCAAATTTACAAAAGAACAACCACAATTAAATACACAAGAGGGCAAAATTTTTAGAAAGGTCAAAAACCATTTATATTCAAAATAAGGAGCCACAAGCTCAAACATATACAAAACACTGCCAAAATAAATATACAACACAAAATCCCGATAGATAAATAAAAATAAAAAAAACACAAGAGGTAGGTATGGAAATACCTCACCCCACCACAAATAAAAAGCAATTTGTCCTCAAATGCAATAAAAACAACATAAGTCTATAAAAGTGACAAACAGGGAGATAAATAAAGGTCCTGTCTAAATAGTCACCCCATTTGTCGGGCATCGATTGCGGTGTAGTTTCTGCAGCACTAGCACCACTAGGGTCAGCCAAGGGAGTGTGTGCCAAAGAGATTTGCACAGCTAACTCTACCATGGCCTCCTCAATCTCTAAGACCCTCACAATAAGCCTCCTCATCAAAACCCAACTGCTTTTCATCGGTCTCAGCCTTAGACTCTGCAGCAGTTACCTCCTCAGTTCGGATCTCATCTCCGGTGGTAGTCGGATGCATATCTAGATCAACAGGCATGTCAGTGGACTTCAGTTGGTCTACATCTCTCCTCAACTCAGCAATAATGGCCTTTAGAGCCTTCACCTCCTCAGTTGCCCCTTGGCCACGCTCGTACACCGCTATCCTTACCGCAAGGGCATCAATAGTAGAACTCAAAAGTGTCACAACATCGGCAAGGGCCCTCTCGATCATTCCAGGAATGGTGGCCTCAAGTCTAGAGGCGCGTCTATCAGCAGAATTGGCTAGCAGCCCCATTCATAGTAATGCAGCCTGAGTGAGCGCAGGTTGGGAGACAACATCAACAGCAGTACCAAATCTGGGAGGCAAGAGAGTAGTAGAGGTACTTGGCGTCATGAAAGGGGCAGGGCTAGATATACCTGAAGGCCCAGGGGCCAGAGTAGGCAAAGGTGCCTCTACAGGTAGTGCATCAGTGTCCACAACCGGGCATGTATCCACCGAGGCTTCCTTCTTCTTTTTCGCCTCATCCTTTAAGTATTCTGTCTCGATCCTCCGGATGTCAGTAGAAGATATGGGAATCACTTCCACATCCTTCTTCTCATCTCGAGGCACCCAAGCTCGTCTATACAACTCGGTGATCAACATTGGAAAAAGGGAAAGAAGTCTAGCACTGCTTGTCTATCATGACCATCTCCTTGCAATGATCATCCCCAAATTTCATCTTGTCACATCAATGATGCAACAAAAACAAGTTGCTTTCGCGTGATGGAGAATCGACTCGTTATGGGATGGCATGAAAGTATTGCTGATGAAGCTAAACCAGAACCTTGCTATGATATTGAGGTCCTTCTTTTCAATGGGTGCTCCAACCTCGATCCACTTAGCAGCACCGTTAGATATCAGAGGAGCCAACCATTTCTTCATATTCTCAAACGTCTTTATCCTGATCATATACTTACTGACAGTCGTCCTCAATCTCTATTGAACACTCTAGGACTGCATTGATAGCATCACTATCAAACTTCACCTTTTTACACTTGACGACTACATAGCCTACCGGTATGGACTTGGCAGCTTGCTTCTTCCCTTGTGGCACTAAAGCTCCATAAGAAATGTAGAATTCCCGGACCTAATTTGGAACATAAGGGCCTCGGGGTCGAGTGAACAGCTAGAACTTGTGGGACCTCAACGATCTCATGATCTCTAGGTATTTATCTATGACTCTATTAGTAGAAAGCCTCTTTTCCTCTATAATGGTCCTTAGTCCCTTAGTCTTCAGTCTATTCATAGACGGGGGAGGAGGACCCTGTGTAGCTGATGCTGGAATAACAACCTATGCTGGAGCAAGTGGAGTACTAGTGGCCTAGGTAGCCCTGATCCTAAATGGATCATTCAGCCTCTTAGAACGGAGCTCAGCCATTTGGGCTGACAGTAACTCATCCTCCTCAGGCTCAAAAGTGGTAGCCCAAGGATCCTGGTACTCACCCTCACTCTCAAAAGTGGTGAGGTGGGTGGCATAAATCCGGTCACTATCGGAGTTGGCCTCCGCTGACGCAGGAGCAGAAGCCTTGCCCTTCCCTTTACCTTTCCCACTTATAGTGGGAAGTTTGGTAACCTTAGCTCTAGATACAGCTGCGTCCTTGTCAATTGTTATTCCCTTAGCCTCTTCGGGGGCGGTATGTCTCTACCGGCCACTTTTGGTCTAGCCATATCTGCAAAAACATCAAAAAGAGTTAGAATCCTTTCCATCAAAATTGTAGAAAAATAGTTGTAGACAGATTCATCGAACCAATCGACGAGTCGCTGAATCACTTTGGCAATTCAGATCGGGCTCGCCAAAAGGATTAGCTCAAAATTTCTCAAAAAACTTGGCATGTTGGCAATGGGAGGGGCCTTTTGTTGAATCCCCAACAGCATTTGGCGAGCAAGGATTTGCTCGCCGAAAGTTACAGTGTATTTTAAGGGTTAGGAGCGCAGAAAGGGCAATTAAAGAAGAATTTCGGTGAGTCGCTGAGTGCACTCAGTGAGCTCAGGATTCTCACCAAAATATACAGAACCCAAACTTAATAGTTGCTTGAAATTAAAGGCTATCTAGGGGGATTCGGCGAACCGCCAAGTGGTTCGGCGAGCTCGACAAATCACCCAACTGCCTACTTTCAACCCTGACTTCCAAATTCAACCCCGTATCCCCCAAAAACAAAATGAAAACATACACTAGTACAATTTGATTGAGACCCATATGACCCATGCCCCCTGGATACTCAGACCCATATGACCCATTCCCCCTGGATACTCAGACTTCTCCTAGTGTGGCCAAATTTTGCCATTTAATGACTTTAGCCCTTAAGAATGACATCAACCACTCCATCATTGGGCAAAGCACATCATTTGGCACAAATGTTGGTTACTTAGACTTCACACGACTAGACCTAACAACAACAAAACACAACCCAACAAGATTTCAATCATTTTTCAACAAGAAATTTTAGGGAATTCAACTATTAGACTATATAGGCAAGTTTACGAATTTAAAATAGGCAAGCAAGCACACATTTACCATTCAGAGAGGCCCAGCACACATCACTAAGGTAAAAACAATTACAAATGAGTAAAATCACAAAAGATATCCAACCTTCAATACTGAATAAATATGATTTTGGGGTTCGAAATTCAAAGAGGCCTAGCACACATCACTATGAGTTCGGGGTTTGGAAAAACCAACCTTTAATGCCTAATAAATAAGTTGAAATGCTAGACGGCAAAGATATCCAACTCCGAACACACAATTGATGACTAACAAGCAGTAATAATGCAAAAATATAGTGTGGGTGTGATTTTGGAAAATTAAAAAGTGAAGGAATGTGAAAGAATTTGAAAGTTTAAACCTTTGTCTTTTAAAACCATCCAGTTCTAGCCTATTCAGTGATATTAGTTTTGCTTGCCGACCCACTCAACGATATGCCGAGTGGGCACTTGCCTCGTCGAGTTTTACAGGATCTCCAGTTAATGTGGGGTCCAATTTTCTCCTAGGCTCGTCAAGTTTTACAGACTCCAAATTTAAAATTACTTGAGTCCAACAGTGGTCCAGGTCCGGCTCGCTGACCTTTGAGTCACCGACTGGACATTTCGCTCGCCAAATTGCACTTTTTCGAACACATTCCACACTTTAACCTGCAAAATCAACACACGTTTATTTCAAAAAATAAAAGAAAGAAAATAAAATATGGGTTGCCTCCCAAGCAGTGCATTAGTTAATGTCGTGGCACGATGCAAGTCCTCGCTCAAACCTCATTCTTGGGGTTAGGCATAGTGTCACTAGGCAACCCCCTTGTTGTCTCAGGTTTAAATGAGACGAAATTTGACCCATTTGGGTCTCCAGCTGTTTGATAGAAACGGAGTGAGAAGTAACTGTCTAGCTAAGGGTCGACATATCTTCCTTCATTTCTTTCAAAATTTTATTAGACCCCTCAATCTTGTTGAGAATACGAGATAGCATATTCTCAAACCGGCCACCCTCAGAATCCTTTGGCTTTTGAGGCTGGTGAGAAGGAATGTACCGGTCCTTCTCCCCATCCCTATCCTTCCAAGTAGGGTTACGATCCCTCCTCTCTCTATCACGATCTTTCCAGCCTTCATCCATGTTCCAACCTTGGTTACCACCCTACCTTGGGTAGTTTGAACGAAAACCACCTTCTTGGTTGGCTAGGAAGTTCACCTCTTTATTGTACAACATTTCAAACTTGGCCTCATTAGGATTAACACACCCAACACCTACAACATTGACACTCTTAGCACCCGCACCAATGACATTTTTGGAAAAATTATCAAGTTGGGTCATGATCTTTGCCATGTTTTGGTCCCTCTCCTGATCTTTCTCAAGCTGCTCCTTGGTCAATTTAAACATGAGAGGGGAGACCAGATCTTCATGGGTGTACCAAACCCAATTAATTATGGTCATACCATCCAAAAGTTGGGCTGCTATAATGTAAGATTGTTGCATCAAACCTCCCAGAGAAAGTTGGCCAGCTACGCCTTGTTCACCGAATCAAGGCTTCGGTAAAAATATTATAGCAAAACATTGTCGGGCAAACCATGAGTTGGGCATTGCAGCACCAACTTCTTAAATCATAGCCAAGTCTCATGAATTGCCTCAGCCTCCAATCTAGCACCAGTTGTACAGGGTCCTTCTCTTCAGTCTATGAATATACTGAAGATTGAGGGGCTGAGGACAATTATTGAGGAGAAAAGGTTGTCTACTGACGAAGTTATACACAAATACCCAAAGATCATTAGCTATTTGAGGGCTCAAAAGTTCTAGCTATTCACTCGACCCAGTGGTCCTTATGTTCCAAATTGGGTTCGAGAATTCTACACAGCCTACGGAGCCCTGGTGCCACATGGGAAGAAGCAGGCCACCAATTTCAAGTCGGTAGACTATGTGGTTGTCAAGGGTAGAAAAGTGAAGTGTGATAGTGATGTTATCAATGCAGTCCTGGAATGTTCAACAAGAATGGAGGATGACTGTCAATACAAGATCACGACAAAAATATTAGAGAATATGAAAAAATGGTTGGCTCCTCTGATATCTGACAGTACTCCCAAGTGGATTGAGGTTAGAGCACCCATTGAAAAGAAGGACCTTAATATAGAAGCAAGGTTCTAGTTTGGCTTCATCAACAATACTATCATGCCATCCCAGAACGAGTCGATTCTCCGCCACGCGAAAGTAGCCTATCTTTGTTGCATCATTGATGGGACAAGGCTAAACCTGGGGATGATTATTGCGCAGGAGATGGTCATGAAGTTCAAGCAGCACCAAACTTCCCTCCCCTTTCCAGTGCTGATCACCGAGTTGTTCAAACAAGCTCAGGTGTCTAGATATAAGAAGAAGGAAGTGGAAGTGACTCCCACATCTTCTACCAACATTCGGAGGATTGAGGTAGAGTATTTGAAGGATGAGGCAGAGAAGATAAAGGCAGCCCAGGTGGATACATCCTCGGTTGTGGATCCTAATGCATTACTTGCAGAGGCACCTTTGCCTACTCTGGCCCCTGGACCTTCAGGTATATCTAGCACTGCCCCTTCCATGATACCTAGTTCCTCTACAGCCCCTTTGCCTCCTAGTTCTGGTTCCTCTGCTGCTGCTATTTCCCGACTGCCACTCACCACGCTGCATTACTACAGATAGCGTAGCTAGCCCATTATGCTGATAGGCGCGCCTCCAGGCTTGAGGCTACCATTCCTGGAATGATCGATAGTACCCTTGTTGATGTTGTGACACCCTTGAGTGCGACTATTGATGCCCTTACAGCACGAATAGTGGTGTGTGAGTAGGGGAAATGTGTCACTGAGGAGGTGACGGCTTTAAAGGCTGCTATTGCTGAGTTAAGGAGAGATGTGGGTCAGCTGAAGTCCACCGACATATCGATGATTTTTGGGAAAGTGGAGATCCCTAATGTGCCATTTTATCCAGATATGCCTCCGGCTAACACAGGAGATGAGGTTCAAACTGAAAAGGTAGTTGTTGCCGAGTCTGAGGCAGAGACCGATGAGGATCTTCTTATTGTTGATGAGGAGGCTTCTTATAAGGGCCTTATGGAGATTGTGGATGCCATGGTAGATTCAGCTGTGCAGACCTCTTTGCCAGACACACCCTTGGCTGACCCTAGTGAAGTTAGCAGACCTAGTAAAGTTAGCAGTGCTGATGTTGCACTGGGCACTAATGCCCCGACAGATGGAGCGACTGTGTAGATAGGATTTTGTTTACCTCCCTCTCTATTATTTTCATTTACTTTTGGATATTTTCATTGCATTTGAGGACAAATTATTGTTTGTTTGTGATGGGGTGAGGTATTTCATACCTACCTTTATGATTATTATTTTTGTTTATATAGTGGGATTTTGTGTTGTAACTTGTGTTTTGATACTGTTTTGTGGATGTTTGTACTTGTGACTCCGTATTTTGAACGTAAATTGTTTTGTTGACCCTTCTAAAAATTTTGCCACCTCTTGATTGTGTTTAATTGTGACTGTTCTTGTGCAAATTTGAGTATTGGTTATGATAAATACCGATGACTTGAATAGTACTTTTAATTGAACAAAAATGAATGTGCAGCTACGATGAGGCCAAATCAAGTTGCATAAACAATATGTGAGCTTTTTGCATCTTGTTGTGACTAGCCGGTTATCAAATGAGTCTATTGTTATGAGCATTGCACACTAGCGAAAGTGTGGAGTCTTGTTTGATAATGGGTCCACTGCCTTGTGATGAGCTTACCGTGAACCTTATGTGATGACACCTAGAATTTGCCCCGTTGGTTCGATTGACAACATGATGCAAGCTCTTGAAATGATCTTAGGAAACAATTTTAAAGAGTGAAACAATTTGACATTATACCTCTTTTGTGGCAAACCTTATGAGTGTGAATTTTGCTTGAACACCCTTTGAGTCTTAGCCTTTTCTTGGAAGAAACATGATTCAATTGTAACCCTCTCTTTATCCATTCACCTTGAATCCTCATGAAGTGTGGTGTAATATCCCGTAACTTAAAATACAATTGAGACTTGTAAACACCAATGCATAGATGTAATATCGGGGGAGGTATATCATTGAAAATGTCATACCATGTAACCCTTATACTTAGTCAATTGAAGGGTTAAACAAAAGTTTTAGGCTAAAGAGATCATTAAAGAAAATATTCAATTTATTGTGGAGGAATACTGCAAATGATCTCATTTCTCATTTGACTTTGAACGAGCATTTCTCCTAATATATAACGAGTTAGAGGGCCTACAACCTATCAAATTGAAGGTATTTGAGTCTAGTTTCCAGCAAAACAAACCGCTTGTTAAAACAATATCGGAGTAAAAAGTTATGTTCATTCTACGACAGACGCGCGCACTGCCCAATCACTGCGGGACATGTGGCACTTTAGAGAAAGTTGGCCAAATTTGTTGTTTTTATATTAGAAGTTTGGGATATACTTTCTCATATACTCAAGAACGTGTAAGGACTGGTTTCATATTTTTCTCATCTTCAATCCTCCAAAGCTTAAGGTAAGTTTGTTTCTTCAAGAATCAAGTGTCTTCCTCTCCATAGACCTATAGATATACTTGGCTAAATGTTTTCTTGAAGGAAAAAGTATTGGTCTTGGAGAATAGAAAAAGGGCAGGGGCTACTTTTCTTGGATATATAGGTATGACTCTTCTTCTATCTTCATAAATAGTATTCCAAGGATTCTTTAATTATAATTTACGGGTAGGACTCACAGGACGGTGACAGGAAGTCGTGAGTCCATGTTTTACCCATTGTATTTGATGTTTTGGTGAGGAGGGAGTTTGTAGAAGGTTGTGTTGGATGTTGTTTTGACCAAATGAGGGGTCAATGGTATTGTATTGGGGAAGTAAGCTGGTTACATTAAAATGGAAGGCGAGCTATAGAGAACACGACTCTTATAGTTCCTTAAAGTTTGTTGCTCACCAAGTGTTTTTATGAAATGCCTAAATATCTAAGAATATGTTGTAACTGGTTATATGAACTCCTATTATTTTAATTTATGTCACTAGTTCTCTACCAACTTAAACTATGAGCTTATAAAGGAATTTGACATCGTTAATAAGGAACCTATGGGATGGTAATCGGAGGCCATGAGTTTAACTTTTATGGTAAGTGTTATTTATTAAGGGGGCTGGTTCTTTATGGTTAAAGGATTAAGGAGTAATATGGAACATGTAAATAAGTCATAAGCCTACTTGGAAAGTAGAGAAAGAGAAGGGTGTGGTGATACACCATTCATCTATGGTAATTGTTGAGATTGTTGCTCGCAAACTATTATTGTGTTTTTGGCATTGTTGTGACTCTTGATTAGTTTCTTATACTATCCTTTTATGATTTTATGTTATAGATAAAGTTTTCAGAAAAGGTGTTTGACGATGTAAGATAGTAAGTCCTGAAGTAAGTTGTGTAAATCTAAAACCTCTTTTGCCCTTAAGGCACGACCTAAACTCGTATGTTCTTCCGATAAATGTCACTGGAGATTCTATGATACATGAAAGAAAGTTATCCTATTTTATAAACCCTCTCATGTTGAGTCCTAAAACAATAGAGTTACAGTACTCTTCAAGGAAGCAATATGTTTCACACAACTACATTTGTCTACAGTTGAAACTCTTAGAAGTTAGCGATGTACATGTTGCATAAATTTAAAGAAATCAGCCAGCCACAGATTGTTCGTAAGTGTATAGGTCACAAGATATATGATTCTCAAGCTAAAGAAAGTAATCACGAATTGTATCACGAGCTATATGATTAATGAATTAATTATTATAAATAATTTCAAAGAGTTGAGATTATAGACTACTCTGCAGCGTGGGGTGGGTATATTTAGGGCTACTATGTGCAACAATACTTCTTGCACAGAATTTAGATTTAGTTAGCTGGAATTTCCCGTCGTGGATTCACCTAACTGATACAGGCTTGCAGGCAGACAAAATCGGAGCCCTGGTGCCATACCTTGATAGACCTCGTTACTAGACTATGAGATTTCAAGCGTTTTCATGACAGTGGACTATAGATGCCATACAAGGTTCACTAATCGTCCTCAGTAGGCCATCATGTGATTCCCTGACTGTTAGTTTAACAAATAGTAAAGAAGTGATATATTGAAGTAAAGATATCAGTTAGGCAAATTATAGGGATTATATGTATAAATGACTAAGCCATGAAATGTTAGATGAGGACCCTTAAGGTTGGTCAGAATTGCAGTTATGGATTATGTCTCTTGCATACACCTGCTCAGATTTGCCTATCTTGATATTTGATGTATTTTAGCATTTTTACATGTATATTGTTATTCAGTCTGCTTTACATACCAGTACATGTTTTATATGTACTGACGTCCCTAGTATTTTTGCGTTTCATTTGTATCACTATAGGATCAGGTACTCAGGACAACAAGCATTTTCAGTAGACTAGAGACTTCCAGTTTAGCAGTTGGTAAGCTCCACCTCTACCTGGAGCTATCAGATATTAAGAGCCTATATTTTCCTAGTATGTACATATATCAGAATGGGTATGTCGGGTCCCTATCCTGAATAGTTATAAGATTCTCAGAGGCATACTTTTTACAGGCTTCATAGACTTAGTTTTGTTTTTATAGGTTCTGCTGCTTATAAATCTTCAACTTTCGCATGAGATTAGTAAGATAATTAGCAGGTGCTTGTGTATATCCTTAATGTCCGCCCCTTTCTAGTTAGGGGTGTGACATGTGGTTTGTTTATATAGCCAACTTAGGCCAAAAGCATAAGTTGGGTGTGTGGTGAAAAGAGAAGGTAAATCAAGAAATGCAAAGAAGTCTCCCTTGATCCATGATTTTGAGAAAGAGGGAACCATTCCATAAAAAAAAATAGAAAAAGAAAAAAAATGAAAAAGAAAAAGAATTAAAAAATTGAGAAATAAAGTTGTGAATGTTGCAAAAGAAATGGGGTTTCTGATATTCCATAGGAAATGAATAATAGGGTGAATTTCGAGCATGGGTATGAATGTTGAATAAAACGATAGAAAGTGGAGTTCATACCACATTTCATAAGGATCACAGCCACTGAGCCTAAATGACCATACCTTTACACTCAGTCCTGTTACAAGCCTTGAAAAGACCTTTTTGATCTTGAGTGAGCTGAAGCCAGTGTTGATTGGAAATAAGGGCAAACCTATGGGTGAAGTCATGCATGTGTTCATCTTTATGAGTGTGAGAGTTTTGTGTGATTTTGGAGCTTTAAATTGTTAAACAATAGTGTGTGAATATGGATTTATTCTTTGTGTGAGGGCATTTGAGTACCTTTGTTGAGCTTAAACTTGCAGTTGAAGCAAGTATTGTGAACTTAAGAATCTTTGGTAATGGTGAGTCACAACTTTAACCTTTGAGTGCATAATTGATCTTTGCATGAGTAAGTTGAATCTTTTTGTGTGTATACATGATTGAATCTTAAGTAACACTGTTTGTGACATCCATTTTGAACTGATGAACTTGAGTTTTACTTGAGGACAAACAAAAGTTTAAGTTGGGGATGTTGATGAGTCCTTGATTTGGACTTATTTAGGGCTTTATTTACAATGATTTAGTGTCCTCAAATGCCTATTTTGTGCCAATAGCTGATGTAAAGCCCTTGATTTCCAGGTATATGAATTGAGGAACAAAGCAAGGACACTAATTTGCAAAACGGAAGGAAGCGAACTGAAAGAATGAGGAAAAGCAATCCTGGTGATCGCCAAGCCACTTGGCGAGTCGCCAAATGGTTGCTTGACAGCCTAAAGTTCCAGTGTGCCAATCCCTGAAGGAAAGAACCAAGTTGGCGAGAAAAAGGAGCAGTTGCCGGATCACCGAGTGGTTCTGCGATGCAGTGTTGGATCGCCCAAAGTTACAGACCTTGAGGATGCTGAAGGCCAAGGCAAAAAGGGAGATAGAATTGATCAAAGGGCGGATTACCGAGATGATCGATGAGCATGACTTACCGCGCCGAATGGCTCCTCGCAGGACATTTTTGGCGACTATAAATATATTTTTGAACATTTAGTTTAGTATCATTCAATCATTATTTACAGCCAATTACTCTTTTGAACAGATTATTATCAAGTTTTGAACTGGGAGACAAGTTTTCTCTAGTTTCCCTTTAGCTTTGAAGAATTGAAGTTTTTCACTTTTGAGAAATTGGAAGTGGGTCTTTGAGATTCTTTCATTTGGACCTTTGTAAAGATGAAATCAATCTTACCTAGTTGATGGAATCTTAATTTGGTAACGATATTTATCTTTTTATGATGTCTAGCTAAAACTTTAATTTTTGGGGTGTGATTATGTGATTATGGGCTGATTTAGTTTATGGGTATTGCTAATTGTTAGTGTAAATGCCATTTAGAAGTGAGTTCAATCAATAATTGTGGTTTAATTTAAAATTTGTAGTTGCAAAAGTAGTTCTACCCTTGTGCTTTTGTCTTGCTCGAGAGAGAGGTTTGAAAACTAAGATTATTGATTGATGGTCTGTGGGTATTGGGTTGTCATGGGTTCAGCATGAGAGAGTGAATCATAAACCCTTTTCCACACATTCAGCTCGAGAGAGTGACTGGACTAAGGTGTAGGCTGGTCTTATTTTGCATGTTTGTCGATGTTCGAGGAGAAATCGATTTGATTCGGGGTAAATTGTTCGAGAGAAAGTTTACCTCCTCTATAGTCTAGCTTACTCACTAATATTTAGTTATTTTTTAATAGTTGGAATTACCCATTTGTCTATATTAGCCTATAATCAAATCACATCTCAAGAACCCGTCTCATTATTGTTATTTCGTATTGTTTGTTGATGTTGTAGTTGATAATTTCAAACTAACCCCCCCCTATTTGATATTCGTGTCACCCCCTGATTTGTATAATGTCTTTATTCGAAAAATTCTATTCTTATGACTGATTTGACCATATTTGCACTTCTCAATTGAATCTAAAACACATACCACTCCCTGTGGGATTCGACCCCAACTCACTTAGTTTGGTTATATACTAATTAACGACCTTTGATGCTTAGAATTGGATGAAGTGTCATTGAAACATCATTAATCACTTACCAATCCTCAACTTAGACAACACCCCTATTACAAAACCGATCAAGACCTCTATCAAAACTGCAACACAAAATGTAGCGTCCTCGGGCAATGGGACGTCGATTTGAATAAAAAGTACTGGTATGTAAGGTGGAAAAATAAAATCGTAAAAGTTTGTGGTAAAAAGGGTAGTAGAGATACCACCTGAAACTTAAACTCTAATAGCCTCCATGGCTGAAATTGGAACTCATACTAAATAAATATGCATGGTATGCTCGTGTAATCATATGTCGTGAATGCATATATATAGATATAAATGCATGGCACACCCAACCAAATGCTAGCAATGGTGGTCTTTCCGGTAGCTAACCGGTATCATATTCGCCAACTTGTGGCCATCTGTGTCTTATACGTATAAAGATAGGAAATAGGCCCCATACCTCCTGATTATAGCTCGCTTATAGAATGCATAGCATGTCATGCATGTCATAAATTCATAATGCTTATATTTAACCATAATCATGTTGCCATTCTTGGTCCATTGGTACTTTTGTTCTCATAATCCAGTAATCACTTCCGGATAACATGTAAATATCTCGTAGAACCTCATATGCTTTTAGTATAAAGCTGAACACTTAACTCGACTTTGACTGAGTAATTTAATCATTTAGGAACTCAAAAATAGACTGACATGCTTGATTGGATTTACTATAAATGACTCTAAGTTGGTAATCGTATGAGCTTGTTTAAAAACAAGTTGTTTGACAAGTTTAAAATCAAAAGAGTAAAGTATAAGATTTACGTGTCAATATCAATTTCAAATAATAATTTCCTAAAAGCTTCTAATGAGAAATAATGGGTTAACAATTCCTCTAGGTATAACATACTAATTCCCCAACACTTCAGCCTTATTCTTTAGATAATAGCTTGCTAATACACATAACAGTTAAGAAACTCGATGGAAAATAGTTTTAACTGTCAAACATACTTCATGCTTCTATAAGTACACCAATGATACGATAAGATCAAAGAATAAAATCAATTTACATCCCAATGCCCTTCACAAAGGGTCATCCTAGCAATATCATAGTAAAACAAGGACTCGTTCGATATAAAGAAGAAAAGGATTGTGCCTTAACATACCTTGACACCCGAATTTCGAGGCCTTCACTACTCTGGCCCACCAATTTTTTGGCAAAAACATATGATTTGCTATAATTTGAAACTCTCAAGATACAAATATTGATAAAATTATGGACAAATCACGAGGCTTATGTCTTGAAGATAGATGTATATATTCGAGAAGCTGATTTTGCTTTGTCTCAAACTTACTATTGCTTTCCTCTTGATAAAAGTAATTGCTAGAGGATCCGATTCCATACTTAAGCTGTTGCATTTAGTTGGCTATCATAATTGAAAGAAACCATTTTCATATGTGAGAACAAAATGTACATATCTATATGTATATATTTTCAGAAAGACGGTGGGAGCAACTTAATTAACAACCAATCAATCAAATTAAAAATTACTTAATCAATAGCCATTCACAAAGGACAACAATTAATAAAACACACCTTCACTATAGTAATTAAACAAATAAATTCTACATAGGATAAGTGATGACCATTTATTAATCATCTTAACATGTAGTGCTATCCCTCCACTTCCACGTGGAAGTGGAGGTGTTTACCTCCTTCTTTTATTATTTTTATTTTTATTTTCACTAAGTACACATTTGGATATAACACAGGTTCGTCCAAAAATATGTAATTTTTTTTTCAAATATACTACATTTAATAGAAAAATATTTTGAATAAAATTTACCTTATATAATAAAATAATCTCTTGACATAACTAAACATACTATTTACGTCAAAATATTAATAATTTATAAAATTCTCATGAAATAAATACATAGGAAAATACCTCATAACTAAAGAATATTTTTCATAAATATTTGAGGCACTTTAGGAAGAAATAAAAAATATATTTTTTTATATTTTTTTTAAAACTGATGTTTTCAACCACGATTGACGTCACAATAAAATTCTTAAATTTAGGTTATCAAGCCTTAGACATGGTATGAGGGACACCCGTAAACATGTAAGGATTTCAATCTGAAATTATATTAAAACAAATAAGACTCTAGGTATAACGTTGCGTCTGCATTGTATGACTTTTTCTTTTTAGTACAAGTCTGACGAAAATAAATGTAGTTGGAAGTAGAGCGAGGAATTGTTTTAATGTTTTGACCAAATTTCAGCGATATATGGAATTATTCCTAAACTAAAATTGATAGGTACATATACACGATATCAATAAAACAACGTCAGAGAAAATATTATCAAAAAACCACATAATGCAAAACTGTTGTTCTGCAAAAGGAACTTTTCTACATTTATCTATTTCAAGTATGAACATATCACGTAAACACAAGTGAACATAATCATATAAAGCACAAACATGTAAGTTCAATAAGAACTTTTAGTTCGATGGAAAAAATACTCCAGCCCTCGATCTATTACCGCCTTACTAAGAATACAACATTTGACCATTTATTATTATGAAGTTACACATAACAGTAGTAGATATGCTAATAAACCATAAGGAATTTATTGCGATAGAAAATTTAGCATACATAATGGAGAGCACAAGGAGGAGTGTAAAATTTCTTAGTTACTCAAGCTATATATAGCTTTAAGAATGCGTGTCATATAAATTTCAAGTTATGACATATAGAATGAGATTTGAATATATAAACATAAAACTTCCATTTCATTTGAATATTGGTCCATTACAATAAAGAATTTAACATCATCACTAAAGGTATTTGGTACGCACACTATAGAAACTATATGTATCTCATAAATTGATAATTTAGAACATACATAGCATATACATAAGGAATTTCTAAGAGACCACAACTTGTAATTTTTTTTAAAACCACAAAAATAGTCAATACATGAGTATACCTTCAAACGTAAATGCTTATATCTTACAACCCATTAGTCAAATAATACGAGAGATTTGAAATAGCTGCTCTGATTTTATGAATTTTGAAAAAATATATACTATTAAAATGCACGAATTACAGGATATATATCATATAAAATAATATTTTGTAAGGTGCGTAACATGCGAGCAATTAGCCTATGACAGTTGGTCATGGTAAAATGTAGTCATGCATTCTATGAGGTAGGTATCATTTAGGTGAGAAATTTGTTGATCAAGTATCAACAATGATATTATCCTTTAACGTGCATAACATGAAGCACATAAACACATTCATTATGAAGCACATAACATTTTGGCTGAGAATTGTCTAGCGTGATATATTTTTCATGGGGGAAATTGATTTCCAATACACAACCATGTTAATATAACATGCAATCAAATATTCTGGAATACAAATAACATATGGAAAGTTAAGTCTTGAACCATATAGCATATGTGCAAACATATTTTTGAAGCATATGACATATAAATAGGGAAATAAAAGTAATAAGCAATTGATCAGGAGAAAATTCATTCTATAAATAGATGGTCTATGAATAACATTTAAGTAGCTAATCCTGAAGGAACATTTGAGATGTAACTAATAGGCTTTATCAAATAAATGACATACTAACACATGCATTGTAGTTTTTCAAACAAACACATTTACGTCTTATAGACAATAAATCATACATCATTTAAGTGGTTTAAACTTTGATGTGCTAATTATAGAGGCTCGGTAGAAGGTCAAGGATAGCTCTGGTGCACTAGACACCATAAGGGTTGAGATTGCTACCCAAAGGAGGTGGTTCAGTTGTAGTCGACTGACATATCTATGGTTTGGGGTGAGGTTCCCTTTAGATACACCTGTTGATGTGCCCAACATGCTGAGTGTTGTGTTTTTCTCTAGTGAGCAGCCTGAGGTTGTTATGAATGTAGAGACTAAGGTTGAGGATGAGAGCGAGAGGGCCAACGAGGAGTTGGCTGAGGAGACTGATGAAGAAGAGTTGCAGGGTAAAGAGAACAAGATTGTTAAGACACAGACTGAGCTACAGGAGAGCAAGGAGGTTATTCTTCAGGCAGCCATGGAGAGATCTCTTCGAGAGACTTCAGAGGTTTAGTCTAGTGGAGTCACTCCAGACTCTACCATACCTTTTACTGCTGCATCGAGCATTGATGCACCAATTGAGCCTTTCGTGCTGCCTCTAGTGATATTTTTTTGGTCATCAATGCCCCTCTTGAGGCTTCTCCACTCGAGACTCTAGATGAGAGGTTTCCATAGGACTAGCCTGTTAGAGGGACCATTTATCTGAGCTCACGGTACTTTTATTTGATTTGCATTAAGGACACTACATTTTATTTTTGAAGGTGTGAGGTCCTTTGTACCAATATTTCCCTTTTCATTGTATTTTTCTTTATTTTGAGTTTTGAACCGTTGTAGTCGTACTTTTTGTTTATATTAGAGTGCTCTTTTGGGTTGAAGCTTGCTTCTCTATTTCTATTTCGTTCTCCCTCCACGTTTGAACCCCTATGAGTTTAAATCGTGAAGTGCTTGAAGGTTTTATTGATAACAATTTGAAGAATTAATTGTGTTCAATATAGATGTCTTGAATAGTACTCATGATTAGTATGATGCATTGTGTTGGTGTTGTGAGAATGAAATTGATGTGATTACACCTTTGAGCGATCTCTTTGAATCTTTTATGTTTTGATGTGAGCCTTGCAATGAAAATTGCACGTACATTTTTTATCTTTTCAAGATGTGCTAAATGAGTGTATTTTGAAGTGCCATGTGTGGTGGTCTTACTTAAAAGCATGCATGTGGAGTCCGAGATTTTGCCTTGTTAGTCCAATTGTGTGAATCTTGGTGAATGTGAGACATAAATATTGCCTAATTTTATTAGGATTCAATAAACTCAATATTAAAATAAATGTGATAGTGTAAGATAAGGCTTATCAATATATATGTGTGTTTTTATCTTGATGGGATCACAACTCACCTCCAAAATAGATAGAGTAATTAGAAGAAATAAATCTGAAATTTACTCTCCATAGTAAATCTGAAATTTATTAATGTAATAGGAAATCGTAAATTTACTTAAGTAAAAATCACATGTCATGGTAAACTTGAAGTTTACTAGTACAAATAATTTATCATTTAGCATGAAAGAATTTGGCCCTCTGGAAGATGTGAATATTAAATATTCAAAATATATTGAAGAACTAAAAAAATATTCAAAAGTTTTGTTCGTTGCTTGTTCTCATGATAAGTTTATCATATCAACTAAAGATTGAGACTAAATATTTGAATTTTGTAAACCGTTAAAGGTGAATATAGATTCGTGCATTTGTCATGGGATATGACAAAAAGATGCATCCATAAGATAATCACATATGTGCTTTATTGTCAACATGTAGTTCGACATACGCAATATTGTTTGTGCAAAATAATAGAGTTAAGAGCACAACTTTCAAAACATGTAATAAAGACAATTCATCTTGATAATACTGATAAATATTCAAGTTCATGTGACAGTAAATGTCTCAAATAAATAGTCAATCCTTACTTATGACAACAAAATTTCATGATCTTAAATATAATATATTGCATACAAAAGTAATTAAATATATCTGATCAATAAATAATGATAATTTTTTTCTCTCTATTGATTTAGGATCAAGGACCAAATATTTTTCATATAATAATTTTGATGTGTGAAATATGATTAATGAATATACCAGGATATATAAACAAATATGAACTTTCTTAAGTAGATTGAAATATATATAATAATTTTCCAAACATGAGGGGGAGCTAATAAGCAGTTAAGAAATATGTTGTAAATTATCATTAATATGATCATCATTTAAAAGATAATTCAAGTCAAATGCTAAGAGCATTTGCTGACCCAAAATCGATTTCATAATTTAGCTGTAGATGCTCCTATTGAATGTCCTTGAAGGACAGAGTCTACCACATGTGTGATAGACTAATCAATTCTAAATAAAGTATTCCTTACAAAAAAAAGGGAGGAGCAAATGATTAAAATAGTCATATTGAGAAGATAAAGTGTTCTTGAAGAGCCTAAAACATATCACTTCATGAAATCTCATTAAAGAGGTAGATACCTAAAAATAATAAGTGATGATATCTCAATATGTTATGTCCCATTGTGAATCAATACAAAATGATATATTCTTAACAATATCTTTAATACAATAGTGTGAAATATTTTAAAAGATAATAAGGATCTGAATTATATGGTTTATTAAAGCATGCGGACGTAGAAATGCTTATCAAGTGAAAAGTGGAATGATGTATCTTGGTAAGCCAAAAGCTTATTTGACTAGTAGTCTAGACACTAGAAGATACCATAAATTTAATGTTGTCACTTGACAAAAATGATATGAAAATTCATGAAGAATTCAAAATATAAAGCATATGCAAGTTTTTGAAAAAAACATGTATTTTTCACCCAGTGTTCGGTACCCACATTGAAGCCGACTAAATCTGAATTCGCGCTAAAAAGCATCACATTTGGAGTTAAAAAGCTCCTTAACAAAGGTAAATTTGTACCAAGGGGAAATGAAGTGATGAAATCTCAATACTTTATGTGATTATGTCACATTGTGAACCGATACAAAATGATTATATCTTCGACAATGCATTTACTACAATAGTGCACAATACTGTAAAGGATTATGAGGATCTAAACTTTACAGTATATTAAAGCATATTGATATAAATATATTTATCAAGTAAAAAGTGGAATGATGTATATTAATAAGATTAAAGTTTATTTGACGTGCAGTCTAAGATGTCACATTTAATGTTGTCACTTGACAAAATTGATAAGGAATTTTTTTAAGGATTCAAAATATAAAGAATATTCAAACATTTACAGAACTCGTTATAATCTTCATATGGATTAAATCAATCAATAATCCTTCATATTGTTATTCAAGTTGATGAATTGAATTGAAAATCTTGAAGAGTTTTCAAAAGGCAATAGATTATTTGCTTAAAGAACTAATAGGAAGGAACTTGAAGAATTATTTGGTCCTGAAAGAAGGATTTATAAATGAGATAGAATGAAACTCATTTCACCAAAACTTTTCTACACACATGAGCTCCCAAGAATGGTGATACCAACATGCAACATATTTGTTCAAGTGATAATATGGTTGACTGATCATCAAGTCTCTACTAACTACAACTTTCAAGAAAATGGTGCACAAGCTCTGAATGTAAAGATTCAAGTCTTTGGATTAATATTCTCATTAGGGGAGTTAATACGCAATGTATTCTTTTGAAAAAAATTTAATAAAATATGTCAAATAAGTCTTGGTTTTCTTTTTAGTGACATTGACATAGATAAATAGGATTAACTGAAAAGTGGGCTTGATTAGAGTAATTAAAAACTTTGGAGTGTATATATTAATATTTCAAAAAAATTGAAAAGTTTTCCCTCTCTTTTTAAATTTCAAAATTTGAATCCCCCCCACCCCCTTTTTTTTCTTTATAATCTTTCTTTCTCTCTCTCATTCTTTCTCTTTTCAGATATATATATATTTCCTTTTTCTCCTTCTCCTTCTTCTCCTTCTCCTTCTCCTTCTCCTTCTTCTATTTTTCTCTTTCCAGATTTCTTCCTCCCTATTTATTTTCTTTCTCTCTCTTCCTCTATTTACTTCTTCTTCTTCTTCTTTATCGCCTTTGTTGTCGATATTATTATCGTCAAAGTTTATCATTTTTTACAAAGTTTTTGCTATTTTTCTCATTTTTGTCCTATTTGACAAATTATTTTGCTCTGATTTTAGAATTTTATTTTTATTTTTTTTTAATTCATTGAAAAAATATGTATAAAATCAAGCAATTGGTGAAGTTGTAACATATGTCTTATATGTTGTAACATATAAGTTATCTGTTGCAATATATTATTATTCTAAGATAAGTCATCTATTGCAACATATGATTATTTTGTTCCAATAGATAAGTCCTTTGTTGTGACAGACGTCTTATATATTGCAACAAGATAAATTATCCTTAATTCATTAATTAAATAATTGTCACTTATACTCAATTAAAATAACATGAGTCACTACAATTTAATTTTGAAACCTTTTTTTCCCCTCAATTCATTGTCCTTGCTCTTTTTCTCTCACAAGGTTTTGTCCCATTGAATTTTTCTTGTAAGATTTTTTATGAGGCATCCAAAATGCATATTGTCATAAATTTGTATTCTTTTTCCTTCAATAGAATTTCCACAAGGTTTTTTTGTATTAAGATTTCAATGAGACACATTATCTATTAAATAGTCAGCCAAGAAGGAGTGATAAACATATTTATATTATAATAAATGTATATTAGGTGGATTCCTTTAAAGAAAAGTTAGGAATCTTGCTTTTGGACCAAGTCAGTTTTCTCCTTACAAATAAAAGAATTTTCCTTCATTTTAATTGATCAATAAATATACTTCAATCCTCAAATATCCTTCGAGAGAAATAAGAAGTCATCTTTCTTCTCCCTACTTTCTCCTTCTTCTTATTTTATAGTTTAAAAAAATTCAAAAATGTTAAAAACGTTGTGAGAATATGATCAAATAAGAATATTTTTTATTCTTTTTCTTTATCTTAATTATATTCCTTAAATTATTAAACAACTTCTTTAAAAATATATTTTCAAATCTTTAGAAAATAATGAAGATGAGATAATTAAAAATTTGCACAGTTACCAAATGAATAATTGTGTTGTAATTAAAGGATATAGAAAAGATAAATTGATTGATGAGTAAAGATTGATGTTTTTATTAAATAATTAATAATTATTACTTTTAATTTTATTTTCCATGAAGCACGGACGAAGTCACTAGTCTTTAGGAGAAGCCTAAAAATTTAGAAATATAAATCAGAATAATTGCTTGTGAGATATGCCACATCACCTGCCTAAAGATCCTATGCTCAATGGCTCTTGAAAGTTAATATCTCTTGCAAGGCTCCCCTATAATTGAACACTAGGACTGAAAATTTTTGCTTAGTGAAGGAAAGCTCAGCTAAATTAAATAAGCTCTTTCATAAACGCACGAAGCGAAGCGAGATAAAGTTTCCTAGTGTTTCATAAACAAACAATTAGAATACTTTGACTGTGTTATCTATCTTCTATCTAATAGGAGAAGAAAAAATAACACATGTCAGCACCACAAATTTTCAGAATTTTAAATTATAAATTATTAAATATTATATAACTAATTAAATATTCTAAATTTAAAAATTGAAATAAAAATACACATGTCAAATAAAGATCAATTGGTTATGAAACTTCCTCTTTAATACACGTTAAATAATTTTTTTAAAAAAAATTAATCTTCGACAGGTTTACTTCTTTTAAAAAAGAACTATTTTATACACTTTATTTATAAAAATAAAACAGCAGTTATATATACATTGAAAAATGTCATCAATTTACTTAGGCACTAACAAACGTCAGCACACAAGAAAATCTTTATTTTATTTTTAAAAAGGTTCAATTTGTAAATTTGTGAAGACTCATTTTTTAAAGAACCATTTAATCTAGAAAAGTTTTAATATTTCCAAAAATATCCAATTTATAAAATTCAATTAAAATAAGAGTTCAATTAGTTCTAAAACTCCACTTCTATGCACGTTCTTAAAACGATGGCTCCTTTAAAATTGGAGAAGGAAAAATAGGTGGAGTTTTCATATTTGATGAATATACACACCAACTTTATTAAAACGATGGCACCTTTAAAATTTGAGAAGAAAAAATAGTTTGAGTCTTCGTATTTGATATACACACCAATATATCTTTAGGACTGTAATATAAATATATCAGTATTTTGTTTAAAATTTATAACAAATATATTTTTAAAGATAAAAAAAAAACTAGAGTTTCATAACTCCACAAAAACCGTTCACTTTTCAAAGAAACTTAAATTGCATCGATAAATGGCCTGTGTTATATATAGAACTTCTTTCAATAAGAAATTTACATTGTTCTGTGAAATTCAAAAATAGACATGGCCTTGCAATTTAACACAATTTCAGAAATTACAATCAAATCAATGCAATGGAACTTGAAACTTCGTGTTTTCCGTTTGTGGATAATACCATTGTTGGTATCAAACAAAAATCTTGATTTCTCCAAATCTTTCACAGCCACCTGCCTTCAAAGAACGGTTTGAAAGAATCATTCTACTTTACCTATGAATGTATCTTCACAATTAGCAATGTAGTTATGTATGCATTGTATTTAAAAATTGAAAATCTATCAAAATTATGTGTTATAAATACTTCTGCATATTGACTTCATCATGTGATTATAAATATGAGAGGCTTTTCTAAACAAGTTCTCAACAACGTCATTCTATCTCTAATGAGTTGTCTAAAGGAATTGTCTCTTTTACATTTCTTCGTGATATTATCCAATACTAAGTGCCAATGATAGTTAGTCAGTAATATAACCCAACTAAGTGAGTTGTGGTCGAATCCCACAGGGAGTGGTACGTGCTTAAGATTCAAGAGCCAAGTATAAATATGTTCAAGTCAATCATAGATAAAAACATTTACGAATAAAATCATGGTTCAAGTTAGGGGGTGACACAAGTGACAAATAACAGGGGGATTTTGATTTCAACTATCAACTACAACAGCAAATAACACTAAGGAACAAGTAAAGAGACAGATTCTTGGGATGTGATCAGATTATAGGCTAAGGTAGATAAATGGGTAATTGCAATTTATAGTAAATAGTTGTAAATCAGTGAATAAGCTAGAATTTAGAGAGGATAAACTTTCTCTCAAACAATTTACCCCGAATCAAATTGTTTTCTCTCGAACGCCATTAAGCATCAATGAAGAACAACCTTCGCTTTAGTCCATTCGCTCTCCTAAGCTGAATGTAAGGAAAGGATTTTAGGATTAACTCTCTCGAGCTGAACCATGACAACCCAATACCCAAAGACCATCAAATCAGTAATTTTGGTTTTAAAACCTCTCTCTCGAGCAAGCCAAAAACATGAAGGTAGAGCTGCATTTGCAACTACAACCCTTTAGATTAAGCCACAATTACTGAATGAAATCACATTTAAATAGCATTTACACTATCAATTAACAATACCCAGCAACTAAATCAACCCATAATCACATAATCACACCCCAAGAATTGGGGTTTTAGCTAGACATCATAAAAAGGTAAAAATCGTTACCAAATTTTGTTTCCATCAACTGGGTAAGATTAATATTGTCTTTACAAAGGTGTAAGATGAAGAATCTTCAACACCCACTTCCAATTTCTCAGAAATGGAAATCTTCAAAGCTAAGGAAATATTGTCTCCAAAATCAGTTCTAAGCTCTCCAAATTGAAAACAAAACAATTATGAAAATTAGATAAAAATGTGATACTAAACTAAAAATTCAAACATGTGTTTATAGTCGGCAAAAAAAGTGTTGCGAAGGACCATTCAGCGCAATAAGTCGGGATCGCCGATCCACTCGGCGATCCACCCTTTGATCAATTTCATTGCCTTTTTGCTTTGGGCTTCAGCATTTTTAAGTTCTATAACTTTGGACGATCTAGCACTGCATCGCGAAATCATTTGACGACGCGCCGGCTGCTCCTTTCTATCGCCGACTTGATTTTCTCCTTCAAGGCATGGCACACTGGAACATTAGACGAGACCATGGCAATTCGGCAACATGCCCACTGGGTTAGGTGATCCTCAGGCCTTCTTTTCTTCGTTCTTTCAACTGCCTTGTTTCTTTTTTCTCAATAGTGTCCATGCTTTGTCCCTCAATCCAAATACCTGATATTTAAGGATTTACATTTGTTATTGGCACAAAAGATGAATTTGAAGACACTAAATTTATTAAAATAAAGCCCTAAATGAGTCTAAATTGTCCACTCGTCAACACCCCCAATTTAAAATTTTGTTTGTCCTCAAGTAAAACTCAAGTGCAGCAGTACAAAAAGGATGTCTCAAACAGTGCTACACAAGACTCACACAAGACTCAATCATGAATGCATTCAAAAAGACTCAATTTACTCATGCAAGGATCAATTGTGCACTTAAAGATTCAAGTTGTGACTCGCCACTATCAAAGATTTTGAAGCTCACAATACTTGCTTCAAATGAAAGTTCAAGCTCAACAAAAGTAATCAATTGCCCTCACGCAAAGAATGATTCCATATTCACACACAATGGTTCAACAATTTAAAGCTCCGAAATCAAATGCAATGCTCACACTCACAAAGATGAACACAATGCATGATTTCACCCATATATTTGCCTTTATTTTCCAATCAACTTTTGTTTCAGCTCACTCAAGATCAAAAAGGATTTTTCAATTCTTGTAACGGAGCTGAGTGCAAATGTATGGTCATTTAGGCTCAATGGTTGTAATCCTCATGAAATGTGGTGTGAACAACACTTTCTTTCCTTTACTTCATCATTTTCATTCGTGCTCACAAGTCACCCTATTATTCACTTTTTGTGGACCGATGGAAACCCCATTTTCTTTGCATTTTCTCAACTTTATTCCACAACTTTTTCATTCTTTTTCTTTTCAATTCTTTTCTTCTTTTTATCTCTTTTTTTTTTTTTTATATATATATATATGGAGGGATTGCATTTTTCTCAAAACCATGAGTCAAAGGGGACTTTCTTTCATATCTTGATTTACCTCTCTTTTCACCACACCTCCAACTTAGGCTTTTGGCCTAAGTTGGCTATTCACACAAACCACAAATCATGAGGATTATGGGTAATAGATCAAGAAAGGTCACAATTTCATCAAGTTTCTTCCAAAAAAAGGTTAAGGCTCAAAGGGTGTTCAAGCGGAGTTCACACACTCACAAGGTAGGCCACAAAAAGTGGTATAAGGTCAAATTGTTTCACACTCTTCAAAGTTGCCTAAGATCATATCAAGAGATTGCATCACTTCGTCAACCGGACCAACGAGGCAAATTATAAGTGTCATCACACGTGGTTCATGGTAAGCTCATCACACAAGGCATTGATACCAATATCAAACAACACTCCACACTTTCGCTAGTGTGCAATGTTCATCACAAGAGATTCAATTTGATACTTGGCTAGTCACAATGAGATGCAAAAAGTTCACATATTGTCTGTGCAGCTTCATTTGGCCTCATCGTAGCAGCACATGCAGTTTTGTTCGATTATGAGCACTATTTAAGTCATCGGTATTGATCAAGACCAATACTCAAATTTGCAAAAGAATAGCCACATTCAAACACAAACAAGAGGTGGCACAATTTTTTTTCTAAAGGGTCCAAAAATATTACAATTAAAAACAAGGAGCCACAAGCTCAATCATCCACAAAAATAGTATAAACACAATTTATAGCTCAAACCCAAATATATACACAAAACCATAGTCACAAAAGGTCACAAAAGGTGGGTCTCACCTCACCACAAATAAAATCATTTGACCTCAAATGCAATCAAGATAATATCCAAAAGTCAAAATAAAAGTAAGACAGAGAGGGAGGTAAATAAGGGATCATGTCTACTTAGTCACTCCATCTGTCGGGGCATCAGTGCCCTGTGCATCAATTTGGACTTAGGTATCGGTGCTCGGAGTCACCTTAGAAGTACCAGCTACTCCACTAGGAGTTGTCATGGATGTCTCTGTCAGCGATGTCTGGATCACCGACTGCATAATCGTTTCCTTCGGATCTAGAAAATCTCCATATATGCTATCCTTCCTTATCTCTATCAACTCATCATCGGTTTCTGCTTTCGACTCATCAACTACTACATCATCCCTATGCACATCTCCGGTGGTAGCCAGAGGAATCTCTGAAGTATCAGAAGCATCCAAATCATCTGCAACCTCCAGTAATGAAGTGAAGTCAGTAGACTTTAGATAGTCTATATCCTTTCTCAAATCTACTACCTCGACTTTCAAAGTCGTAACCTCGGAGGTCTCCCCCTTCCTACTCTCATAACCCTCAACTTTGGTGGTGAGAGTATCAATAGAAGTTTGGAGGGGGTTAAGTGCAGCAATGATGGCACTCTCGATCATCCATGGGATGGATCTCTCAAGTCTGGTAGCCCTCACGTCATTTTAATGGGCCAAGTGCCCCATATTTTGGAGCATAGCCTAAGTGATCTTGGTAGGCTGGGACGAGGTAGATGCACTTGGGGCCTGTGAAGAGGAAGGAGGGGCAGAAGTACCTGAAGGCCTGGAGGCCGGAGTAGGCAAAGATGCCTCTGCAGGTATAGAATCAATGTTCACCTCCAGGGATGTATCCACCGGAACTGCCTTACTCTAGTCAGCCTCCTCTCGAGTGTACTCAACCTAAATGCACCAGATGTTAGTAGAGGAATACGGGGTCAAGTCCCGGGGCACTCCAGCACGCCGACACAACTCCATGATCAAGATCGAGAATTGTAAGGTCGTTTGTCTCTGCTTGGCCCTTATGTCCATCTCCTGCTCAATGATAAGTCCCAAGTTGAGCCACCTCTTTGCTAAGATAGGCCCTAAACAAGCTGCCTTCCAGTGCCGGATGATGGATTTGTTCTGTGAAGGCATGATGGACCTATTAATGAATCTGAACCAATATCGAGCAACTATATTCAAATCCTTCTTCTCAATCTGGGCTCTGGCTCTATCCATATCGGAGTGACGTTAGACAGAAGGGGAGCAAGCCAACCCTTCAAGTCATCCAAGGACTGAACTGTAGCCAAGCCCTCATCCTCGTGCTCAAACCTCGTGGCTCTCTGAAGGGTAGCATTTATGAGATCATTGTAGCACCCAACTTCCACACCACAGACCATGACCGACTTAATGGGTTTGAACTCGTCGGCCTTCTTCTTACTCTTTGGCACCAAGGCACCATATACATCATAGAATTCCCGGACCCATGAAGGAACATTGGGGCCTCGAGGCCTGGAGAAAATATGAAACCTGTGTACCATTGTACTATCTCCCTCACACTAGAGTATCTATCCTCTAGCCCCTCTGTAGATAATAACTTCTCCTCCAGGATCATCGCAATCCATCCCATTTCAACCTGTTGAGAAGCCTAGGAGGAGGGATGACTGGTGGTATAGGAGCCACAAAAGGTGTTGGGGCTGGTACTGAACCTGCTAGGGTGGAAGATGAGGGGACTCTTGCAGAGTCAGGGTGAGATATGGCCCGAATCTCATCCCACTGGAACTGCAAGGATTAGTCGTCCTCACGCTCAGATAAAGCATCCTGGGAGTCAGCAACTGGTCTCTCAGATGTAGGCCTCTTGCCCCTACTCTGACCTCCAGTTGGAGGCTCTTGCCTTCCTCTTTTTAGAGGATTTGATACCCCTTCATTGATTGTGATACCCCATACTCTTTTCAGGGGTGGCATGTCGATGTTTGCTCGTATCATGTCTGAAAAACACCGGGAAAAAGTTAAAGACAATTCAATTAATATCACAGAAGAACAGTTGCAGATAGACTCGCTGAACCAGTCGGCGAGCCGCCGAATCACTTTGGTGAGATAAATCGGGCTCGCCGAAAGGATTGGCTCAAAATTCTCAGAAAAATTTGGCATGTCGGCGATGGGAAGGCCTTTCGACGAATCGCCGACAACTTTCAACGAGCAAGAATTAGCCCACCAAAAGTTACAGTGCAAATAAAGGTATAGGGTGCAGACAAAGAGCGATCAAGAAAACTTTTGGAGAGTCACTGAGTGCTTTCGGTGATCTCAAGCTTCTCACCGAATGTTACAAAAGCAAACTTCAAGTATAGCATACAATTAAAGACGAGATAGGGAACTTCGGCGAACCGTCGAGTGATACAGCGAGCTCGACCCAGCTCGCCAAATGACCCAACGTGCTTACTTTCAACCCAACTTCTCGAATTCAACCCCGCAACCCCCAAAAATAATATCAAAGCATGTACCCATCAAATTAAAGCAAGACCCATTACACCCATTACCCGGGGATACTCAAACTTCTCCTGGTTTTGCCAAATTTGGTCATTTGACAACTTTTGCCCTTAAGAATGACATCACCCGCTCTATCATTGGAAAAATTACGTCATTTGGCACAAACATGGATTACATAGACTTCACCCGACTAAACCCAACGACATGCAAGCACAACCCACAAGATTTAACTAATTTAAGGCATAAAATTACGGGAATTCAACAATATAACCAATACAGGCAAGATTATTAAATTAAAAATAGGCATTCAAATGTACTAATACTATCAGAGAGGCCCAGCACACTTCAACAAGATAAGATCAGTTGCATAAGAGTACAAGTTCTCAAAAATAAAATCGGGGTTCAGAAAATCAACCTTTTACACCGATTAAATTGATACTGAAATGCTAGGCGGCAATGTAATCTACTTCAAACACACAATCAATGACTAAAACATGGTATAAATGCAAAAATATAGAAACTAAAGTGCGGGTGTGAGTATGGGAAGATTAACAGTGAGGGAAAGTGAAAGAGTTGGAAGTTTAAACCTTTGGCCTTTTTAAAAAAACCATCCAGTTCTCGCCCATTCGGCGACATTAGTCATGCTCGCTGACCCACTCGATGATGCATCGAGTGGTCACTTACCTCGCCAAGTTTTACAGGACCTCCAGTTTTTATGGAGGTCCAAAGAACGGACTAGATCGCGATCGCTTACCTGGTCGGCGATGCGTCGTGTTGCTCCTGATCTCGTCGAGTTTTATAGACTCCAATTTAAATTTGTCTTGAGTCCAATGGTGATCTAGGTCGTGTTCGCCGATCTCTTCGGCGATGCACCGACTAGACCTTTAGCTCGCCAAAATGCACTTTTAAAACACTTTCCACACTTCAACCTGCACAATCAACACACCATTATTTCTAAAACAAAAATAAAGTGATTAACGCTTGGGTTGCCTCCCAAGGAGCGCCTTAGTTAACATCATGGCATGACGCAACTCACCACTTAAGTTCCATTAGTGGGGTTTGCCTCATTTTCTGTAACACCTCAGAAAATGAGCTAAGAGTTAAACCATCCTTCGTTGTGAGTAGGATTTTACCGAGGAAGTAAAATTTCTTAAGTATTAAGTTCACTAGATGTAGCACCTTGACTTCAAAAAACAACTAAATTGGAAATAGCAAAATCTGAAATTTTGCAAGTTAAGCTAAGTATAAGTTTTGGGTCAACTTCAAACGACCATAACTTCTAGTTCAAGATGAGTTAGGTGTGATACCAGATACCGTAGGGAAGTTGTTTGAATGATCCTTCCAACTCCATCGAGTTTTCTCAGTTTAAAGTTTGTATGAGGGAGATATGTCCATTCGAAGTTGGGTTGTCTAGATAAGAAAAGTCAAAACCTGATTTTAGAGGGGTATTTTGGTCTTTTCCTTACCCAATCAGATTTAATTGGTTTTTAGTAAGGTTTTAAGGGTATAATCCTATTAGATTTAGTTTTATAGTTGTAAAATACGCCTAGGATTTTAGTTGAGAGTTCAAGAAGAGAAAAGAAGAGAAAAGAGGAGAGGATCAAGCGTTCATTGAGATTCTTGCGTCTTTTTGCGGATTTTCATCATGGGTTTAATCCTTAAGAGGTATGTAAGCTTCCATAGTGTTGGGTTTTTTCACCCACACGCCAACACATGTTATTTTCAGCGCAAATTTCATTCTTGAAGTTGAAATATTTGAGTTCTTGATGAGTTCTTGATAGGTGTTCTTGAAGTTCATTCTAAATCTTGTTGTGTTGGGTTTTAGATGATTTCTTGAGATAAAAGTGAGTGTTTTAAGGGATGTATTGATTAGATTAAAGTGTACAAAAATCGTTTGATTCTAGGCGAGTTAGGGTGTGAAAACGAACAAAGAAATTTGTTGAGTTTTCTGGGTTGGGGCCTGGCGTGTCGCACCAGCCAGAGAGCCCCAAAGTAGGCTCTGAAGTTTAGGGGCTGGCGCTCCACACCACCCATAGCCCTAGGGTTGCCTGCCCCGTCCAGTTTACAATCAGTTGCTCCGTTTGAGTTCTTTCGAAGGGTACTTTCACTCTTTTTCAATCCTAACTACTCTAAGATACTTCTAAACACCTAAAATCATTCCTATCATCCTCATAAACTTGAATTCATAATTCAAATTCAAGGTAGAGTTGAGAGTTAAGTTTTGAGACTTCTTTCGAACATTCTAAGAAAGTCCGTTTGCATTCTTTTGAGGAGTCTTCTACAACTTCTAGTAACTTGTTTCAAGACTCGGGTAAGTAAGCATGAGAGTGAGGAGAATGTATTCATAAGTATACACTATCATCTATATCTTTCATATCATGAACCATAACTCTTGAATTCATAATTCACATTCAAGAAAAAGTTAAGAGTAGAGTTCAAGAAAGCCTTTGAGTTCGATGGTGAACCCTTTGAGATCTACTATTGATTTGAAATAATTTATGAGGAAGTAAGCAAGAGAATGAGAAGAGTAGTACACATGAGTTCTGTAATGGTATGTAGACCTACGAGTCAAGTCATTCATGCTCATAAATTTCGCATGAACTCCAGAAGTTGAGTATCTATGAGAGGAGTAATATCTTCATGTCCTAAGTCTTAAGTATTGATTTTCTAACCCATTTGAGATTATATTCCTAATCATGGGACTATTAAATGTTACCTATGAAGTCCTTGAGTTGGTTATTCATGTCCATAATTCTGCATGAACACTATCAGTCGAGCAGTCTTTAGATGAAAAGTATCTTTAAGTCCTTGAATTAGGTAGTTCATGTTCATAATTCCACATGAACCCTTTGAGTTGAGCATTCTTGAAGTGAGTAGTATCATTGAAGTTCTTGAGTTCCAAGTATTGAGTTCTATCTATGGTTATTGAAAACCTTGCATTGAGTCATTCACATCCATAATTCGGCATAAATCATATTTTAAGAAGTCTTTTACAAACATTTTAACTTTGTTTTAAGACTTAAGTTTTGAGTTAAGCAAAGAGTAAAGAGTAAGTTTTGAGTTAAGCAAAGAGTAAAGAGTAAAGAGTTGAGTTCATTTCTTCAAAAGAGTATATCGGGACTATGTATTTCCAAAGAGTAAATGTTTTCACATTTAAACAAGAAAGGAAACTAAGATTTCAAAAGAGCCTTTGAGCTAGTTTTTCAGTAAAGAGAAAACTATGATTTCCTAGAAGTCTTTTAAGCTAAGTTTTGAGTAATTATCTCAAACCAAAGAAAGAGTTTTGTTTTTACAAACATATGAGCTAAGTATATATTGGGAGTAGTATTGAGCACCAATATGGGGATGCGAGTTCAGATAACTCAAGTCTCCATAAACCATGTAGCCATCATGGGCAGTAAAGGATCATACTTTTAAGATGACTCCTTAAGATGTTTTTAGCATCGACTAGTGGATCCACTTAGTGAGTTTGGTTCTATACCCCCGGCAAGGTATAGGACGGTCCTTAGTAGCGTGAGGTAAAACATTGTATCATCACTTAGGCTCATAGTGGTGATTGTCAATTAGAAAATCTCCCATAGAAACTATATTACTTTATTATATAAGTGAAGTTGAATTTTTTATTGCATTTTATTTAATGAACTAAGTTGCTTTTACTGTTTTATAAAGCTTTCCATGCATTGCATCTTTTACTATTGCATTATCCTTCAGTATCATGAGTTGAGTATTTCAAGTCGAGTATCATATCTTTGAAGTTGAGTATCTAATCTCTGTGTTGAGTATCTTATCCTTTAGTACTTCTGAGTTGAGTAAGTTGAGTAGTTTTCAGTATCCTTAAGTATTCCTTGAGTTTAGTAAGTTGGCGAAGAGGTAAGTATGTTTCCTTTTTATAAAGTTTCAAGCTTATATTTATGTTTTAGAATTCCCCTTACATGCTCGTACATTACACGTACTGAGCCTTTGGCCTGCATCTTCTCGTGATGTGTCTCGTTAATACATCCGGAAGTTCGAGTTAGCTATGGTGAGCCTACTTGTTTTCGAAGGATTTCATTTACTTTTCAGTTTAGTCAGGATGTCGTGTGTCTTGTCCCGAGTTCCATCTTTAACAGTTACAGGCTTCATAGATAGTCGGTATAGTTGAGAAGTCTGTATCTTTTATTTTTTTAAATGTTTAAAGACATAAGTTGCCTATTTTATGGAGATGTGAATATTATTTTTATATTCAGAGTTTTTAATTTGAGTTAAAGTTTTGTATTTCAGTTTCATGAATTTTGTTCAGTTTTTAATCTTTTGTATGCTAGAGTTAGTCTTCCGCTTGTAGTCAGCCTGGATGAGGGTTCACTCGGGGACCAACAATGGTTCTCGAGTTCCAGCCACGTCCAGCGTGTAGGCTCGGGTTGTGACAAACTTGGTATCAGAGCACAGAGTTCAAATATCCTAGGAAGGGTATGAAGTCGTGTCAAGTAGGATCTTATTTATGGTTGTGAGGGCCCCACTTTTATAAATGAGGGACTACAGACAATTAAGAAGAGTTTCCCTTCTTTCCTACTCTTAATCGTGTAATAGAGCTATGTCATAGAGATTTTATTCTTACTTGTGTATTTCTCAGAATGATTCGACTACCCATCATACTAGAGGTGGTTGAAAATAAAATTTCGTCCCTTATCGATGAGTTGCTCTTACCAAAAGTCTTGGGGAAATCAAGAGACCTCAGAGGGGCTTGTGAGGAGCCCATGAGTGAGTTAAGTGTTGAGTTTCAGAGGAATGCACTTATATTCATATGAATCGTGCATTTGAGCTGAGAGAGAGTTGTAATCTTTTCCCTAAGCCTTGTTTCAGCTGAGATCCTTTTTAAGAAGTATCTTTAGAGCTTGGGTATAATTTTCACCCAAAAAGGTAGCATGAGTTACGAGATCATGAGCAGTAGTAGTGAAAGAGCCCAGAGTTAGAGGAAGGTATACAGATGTTTAGTGATTGCAGAAAGGGAGATAGTGTTTTGAAGAGCTATATTACTATAGTCATGCATCCAGTAAGTTATTGATGAAGAATTTTCCCTTATGGGTAGACTAAGAAGTGATGAGTTGTGAAGATTGCATCATAGAAGGTAGAGTGTGTTTTAGCTAGAAAGGAGTTTGCGATGAAGTGTCATTGTGTAGGTAATGACCAAGTGTATGTGTTGAATAGAAGCACAGAGTATTCATGAAGGGATAGATATAAACTAGGCTTATGATATGTTTGAGAGGGTCATGATGTACAGAAGGTTATAGAACTAATTAAGTAGTTGTAAGTTAGTATAGTAAGCGAGCAATCATATTGATATTCGGGTTTAGTCATAAATATTAAGCTTGAATTCGAGATGAGTGTCATGATCAAAAGAATGGAATCATGAGGGTGATGATGTTAGTCTTGAGATTTGATCTTGTAGACTTGGCATAGAGTAGGTGAGGAATTGAAATATTAGCTCCAATGAATATGAGTGGTACAGGACCCTAACCTTTAAATAAGGGCAGTGAAGTGTGGCTAAGTCACAAGACTAAAAAGAGCATTAAGAGGATGTACACTAATAAGAGATGATGGAATAAGTCCATATCTTTCAACTGTCAGATTTAGACCTAAGGGGGAGATGTCGAGATGTGA
Source organism: Solanum pinnatisectum (assembly GCA_035578085.1). Classification (NCBI taxonomy): domain Eukaryota; kingdom Viridiplantae; phylum Streptophyta; class Magnoliopsida; order Solanales; family Solanaceae; genus Solanum; species Solanum pinnatisectum. Next base: position 1,486,254 of record JAWPEI010000013.1, on the reverse strand, counting down.
AATCAAGTCAAGTGTTTGAGAGTAAGATAGTAATGAGTTCCAAAGAGTTTGCGTGATATCTTTTCAGAGGTCATTTTGATGTTAGAAAGAGAAGGTTAATGATCCTACCGTGATGATGATGGTGTGATAGTTCCACCTAAGGTTGTAAATAAGGAGGAAGATTAGAATGAGGATTTACTATGAGACATATTTAAATGAGATCCCTTAGTTGGCTCTGAAGGAGTTTGTTAGTAGGAGTCCATGGAGTTGCTAGAGTACTAAGCTTGAATGTGGTGGTAACGAGTAATGATCTTGGAATGAGATTCCCTATAGAGAGGTATAGAACCTGAACCTAAGGATTTGGGTTAAGCTTAAATATAGTGAGAGAGTACAATAAGCCTCAGACCTTAGTAAGAGTAACCCGTTCTATAAACAGTCCAGTCGTCATTCGAGGACGAATGATCACAAGGGGGAGATATTGAAACACCCCAGAAAATTTTTGAGCTAAGACTTCAAACATCCTTTATTGTGAGTAGGATTTTACCGAGGAATTAAAATTTCTTAAGTGTTAAGTTCACTATATGTAGAACCTTGACTTCGAAAAAGAACTAAATTGGAAATAGAAAAATTTGAAATTTTGAAAGTTAAGCAAAGTATGAGTTTTAGATCGACTTCAAATGACCATAACTTCTAGCTGAAGATGAGTTTAGTGTGATACAAGATACTATAGGGAACATCTTTGAATTATCTTTCCAACGCCACTGAGTTTGCACAGTTTTGAGTTCATATGAGGGAGATATGTCCATTCAAAGTTGGGCTATCTAGATAAGGAAAGTTAAAATTGGATTTTAGAGGGGTATTTTGGTCCTTTCCTTACCCAAACAGATTTAATTCTTTTTTAGTAAGTTTTAAGGGTCTAATCCTATTAGGTTCAATTTTATAATCCTAAAATACGCATAGGGTTTTAGTTGAGAGTTCAAGAAGAGAATATAAGAGAAAAGAGGAGAGGATCAAGTGTTCGGCGAGATTCTTGCGTCTTGTTGCGGATTTTTGCCATGGTTTTAATCCTTAAGAGGTATGTAAGCTTCCATAGTGTTGGATCTGTTAACCCACAGGCCAAACATGTTATTTTCAGCGCAAATTTCATTCTTGAAGTTGAAAGACTTAAGTTCCTGACAGGTGTTCTTGAAGTTCATTCTAAATCTTGTTGTGTTGGGTTTTGGATAATTTCTTGAGATAAAAGCGAGTGTTTTAAGGGATTTATTAACTAGATTAGAGTGTACTTTTATTAAATAATTGATTCTAAGTGATTGGGGAAGAAATTGTTCGATTTTAGGAGAGTAAGGGTGAGAAAATGAGCAAAGAAATTCGTCAGGTTTTTTGAGTTGGGGCCTGGCGTGTCACGCCAGCCAGAGCGCCCCAAAGATATTCGTCAAGTTTAAGAAAAGTTTCCATTCTTTCATTCTCTTAATCATGTAATAGAGCTATGTCATAGAGATTTTATTCTTACTCGTGTGTTTCTCAGAATCATCCGGCTACCCATTATACTAGAGGTGGTTGAAAAGAAAAGTCAGTCCCTTATCGATGAGTAGCTCTTACCAAAAGTCTTGGGGAAATCAAGAGACCTCAGAGGGGATTGAGGGGATTTCATGAGTGAGTTAAGTGTTTAGTTTCAGAGGAATGCACTCATTTTCATATGAATCGTATGTTTGGTGAGAGCGAGTTGTACTCTTTCACTAAGACTTGTTTGATGGAGATCCTTTTGTAAGAAGTATGTTTAGAGCTTGGGTATAAATTTCACCCAAAAAGTAACATGAGTTACGAGATCATGGTAGTATCTTGAAAGATCCGAGTAAGAGGAAAGTATCTGAGGTTTAGTGATTTAAGAAAGGAGGATAGTGTTTTAAAGAGCTATATTACTATAGTCATGCACCCAGTAATTTATTGATGAAGAGTTTTCCCTTATGGGTAGACTAAGAAGTGATGAGTTGTGAAGATTGTATCATTGAAGGTCGAGTGTGTTTTAGCTAGAAAGGAGTTTGCGATGAAGTGTCATTGTGTAGGTAATGACCAAGTGTATGTGTTGAATAGAAGCACAGAGTATTCATGAAGGGATAGATATAAACAAGGCTTATGACATATGCGAGGGTCATGATGTACAAAAGGTTATAGAACTGATTAAGCAGTTGTAAGTTGGTATAGTAAGCGAGCAATCATATTGATATTCGGGTTTAGTCATAAATATTAATCTTGAATTCGAGATGAGTGGCATGATCAAAAGAATGGAACCATGAGGGTGATGATGTTAGTCTTGAGATTTGATCTCGTAGACTTGGCATAGAGTAGGTGAGGAATTGAAATGTTAGCTCCAATGAATATGAGTGGTATAGGACCCTAACTTTTAGATAAGGGCAGTGAAGTGTGGTTAAGTCACAAGAGTTAAAAGAGCATTAAGAGGATGTACACCAGTTAAAGATGATAGAATAGGTCCATATCTTTCAACTGTCAACTTTAGACCTACAGGGGAAATGTCGAGATGAGAAATCAAGTCAAGTGTTTGAGAGTTAGATAGTAATGAGTTCCATAGAGTTTGCGAGACATCTTTTCAGAGATCATTTTCGTAATGAAGTGATGTTAGAAAGGGAAGGTTAATGATCCTATCGTGATGATGATGGTGTGATAGTTCCATCCTAGGTTGTAAATAAGGAGGAAAACTAGAATGTGGTTTTACTATGAGAAATATTTAAATGAGAGCCCTTAGTTGGCTCTGAAGGAGTTTTTTAGTAGGAGTCCATGATGTTGCTAGAGTACTAAGCTTGAATGTGGTGGTAAGGAGTAATGGTCTTGGGATGAGATTCCCTCTAGAGAGGTATAGAACCTGAACCTAAGGATTTGGGTTAAGCTTGAATATAGTGAGAGCATACCATAAGCCTCAGACCTTAGAAAGAGTAACTCGTTCCAACCTAGTCCAGTCGTCATTCGAGGACGAATGATCCCAAAGGGGAGATATTGTAACACCTAGGAAAATTTTTGATCTAAGACTTAAACCATCCTTCGTTGTGAGTAGGATTTTACCGAGGAATCAAAATTTCTTAAGTGTTATGTTCACTAGATGTAGCACCTTGACTTCAAAAAACAACTAAATTGGAAATAGCAAACTCTGAAATTTTGCAAGTTAAGCTAAGTATGAATTTTGGGTCGACTTCAAACGACCATAACTTCTACCTCAAGATGAGTTAAGTGTGATACCAGATACCGTAGTGAAGATCTTTGAAATATCTTTCCAATAACACTGAGTTTTTTCAGATTCGAGTTAGTATGAGGGAGATATGTCTATTCGAAGTTGGGCTGTCTAGATAAGAAAAGTCAAAACTAGATTTTAGAGGGGTATTTTGGTCTTTCCCTTACCCCAAACGGATTTAATTCATTTTTAGTAAGGTTTTAAGGGTCTAATCCTATTAGGTTCAGTTTTATAATCCTAAAATATGCATAGGGTTTTAGTTGAGAGTTCATGAAGAGAAAAGAAGAGAAAAGAGGAGAAAAGAGGAGAGGATCAAGCGTTCGTCGAGATTCTTGCGTCTTGTTGCGGATTTTCGCCATGGGTTTAATCCCTAAGAGGTATGTATGGTTCCATAGTGTTGGGTTTGTTCACTCACATGCAAAACATGTTATTTTCAGTGCAAATTTCATTCTTGAAGTTGAAAGATTTGAGTTCTTGATGAGTTCTTGATAGGTGTTCTTGAAGTTCATTCTAAATTTTGTTGTGTTGGGTTTTGGATGATTTCTTGAGATCAAAATGAGTGTTTTAAGGGATATATTGACTATATTATAGTGTACGTATGCTAAGTAATTGATTCTTAAGTGATTGGGGAAGAAACCATTCGATTCTAGGCGAGTAAGGGTGAGAAAACTAGCAAAGAAATTCGTCGGGTTTTCTGGGTTGGGGCCTGGCGTGTCACGCCAGCCAGAGCACCCCAAAGTAGGCTCTTGATGCTTATCGTGACCAATGACACTAACCTACGGTATGAGTGTCTGCGATCGTCGATAATATAGTAACCCAACCAAGGGTTGGGGTCGTGTCCCAAAGGAGTGGTTTTGAGAATTAATAGAAAAATAAAATTAAGTTATAATAGTCATAGCTAAAGACATTAACAAGTAAAGACATAGTAAATTAAGGGGGTGACACAAAAGTGTCAATTAACAAATGGGATTTGTCACAAGTAAAATAAAAACAACAAAATTTAAAGGCGAGAGAAAGTATGGGGAGAAGTTCTTGGGGTGTGACCGCAATATAAATTGATATAAATTGTTGAGTACATGTTTTCAATAGGAAATGTGCAAGCTAATAGTGACTAGGCTAAGCTTTAGATGGAAATAAGTTCTCTCTTGGGCAACTTACCCCATTTCAAATGGGCTTCTCTCGGACACCCATTTACCGTAGAAGGCCAGCCTACGCCTTACCCCACTCACTCTCTCGAGCTGAGTGTTAGGATATGGGACTAGGACTCACCCTCTTGGGCTAAACCTCATGTCGACCCACTCCTTAGGCCATCAGTGTAGCGGTCTTTGTTTCGCGACCTCTCTCTCAAGCAAGCCGAAAACACATGGGGGGTTTTGTATTTGCCACTATAAACCCATTAAATTAAACCACAACCACTAGGTAAAATCATCATTAAAATACATCTAACCTATCAGCAAACAAGACCCAATAATAATATCAACACATATTTGCTAAATCACACCCCAAGAATTGGGGTTTTTAGCCACACATCAAGATATAGAAATTTATACCTAAATGAGCTTGCATTCAAATGGGTATGAAGATTTAAGTCTTGTTATAGGACAATAATGAAGAATCTGAGAAACCTAACTCCGAATCTAGAAGATGAAACCCTCTTCTTCTTCAAGTCTCCAAAACCCTCTCAAACTTAGAGCAAAAATATCAAAAAGTACTATTCTATATGAAAATTATAATAATTGTTCGACTCCTAAAATAAAATTCTAACTAGTATTTATAGTTATTACAGATTTGTGCTGCAGTAGATCATTCGGCATCATTAGTCAGAATCGCCGAACAACTTGGTGATTCACCCTTTGGTGTAGTTCGTCGCCGTCTTGCACCAACCTTCAGCATCATCGTGCTCTGTGTCATTGGGTGACATAGTACTACTTCGCGAAACTATTCGGCGATACGCCAATTGCTCCCTTTCTCCACAGACTTGATACTTTCCTTCAGGGCTCAGCACACTGCTGGAACAAAAGACGAAATAAAACCCTTCGGCGACTCGCTAAGTAGACTCGGCGATCTTCGGTCCTTTGTTTCTTCGTTCTTTTCAGCCTTTTTGTTCCTTTTTATGATGTAGTGTCCATGCTTTCCTTCAAACTTCAAATACCTGAAACTTAAATGTTTTCATCAAATATTGAGGTAAAATAAGCATTTGAGGATACAATTTCTATTAAAATATAGCCCCAGATGAGTCTAATTTGTGGACTCATCAACACGTCAACTTAAACTTTTGCTTGTCCTCAAGCAAACTCAAGTTCAGTCGTTCAAAAAGGTGTCTCAAATAGTGCTACACAAGACTACATCATGAACATACACAACAAGAATCTAAGTACTCATGCAGAGATCAATTGTGCACTCAAAGATTCAACTTGTGACACACCAATACCAAAGATTCTCATGCTCGCAATACTTGCTACTTGTGCAAGTTCAAGCTCAACAAAAAGTATCTAAATGCCCTCACATAAAGAATGATTCCATATTCACACAGAGAGGTTAATCAATTCAAGATCAGGAATCAGATGCAACACTCACACTCAAAAAGAGGAACACAATGCATATTTTCAACCATAGGCTTGCCATTATTTTCTGATCGATCTTCGATTCGTCTCACTCAAGATCAAAAAGGTCTTTCTAAGGATTTTAATGGGGATGAGTGCAAAGGTATGGTCATTTAGGCTCAGTGACTTTTTCCTCATGTGATGTGGTATTCTCAAGGCATCCCCTTCTTTTTCTTTATCAATTCTTTTTCTAGTGCCTCTAAGTCACCTTTTTATTCATCTCCATGGATTGCTTGGAAACCCGATTTCTTTTGTACTTTATTCCACAACTTTTTTTTAGAAAGGGTTCCATTGTTCTGCAACACCATGGGTTAAGGGGGACTTTTCTTGCACTTCTTGACTTCTCCTTTTCTTTTTCACCACTTTGACAAAGGATTTTGGCCTAAGTTGGCTATTCGCTAAACCACAAATCAAGAGGATTATAGGTAGTGGGTCAAGTAAGGTCTAGGGTTCATCAAAGTTCTTTCAAAGAAAGGTAAGGCTCAAAGGGTGTTCAAGAGAGTTTCACACGCTCATGGGTAGGCCACAAAAGAGGTATATGTCAAATTTGGCTCACACTCTTCAAAAGTTGCTTAAGATCATTTCAAAAGCACACCTTACGAGATCAATCAGACTAATAGGGCAAATTCTAGGTTTATTCATACAAGGTTCAAAGTAAGCTCATCACACAAGGTATCGACACTTAAGTCAAACAAGACCACACAATTTCTCTAGTGTGCAACGGTCATTACAAGAGAATCAATTCTATAAATGGCTAATCACAACGAGATGCAAAGAGTTCACATATTGTTTATGCAACTTCATTTGGCCTCATCGTAGCCATACATTCATGTTAGTTAGATTGTAAGCACTATTTAAGTCATCGGTATTGATCGAAACTAAGACTTGAATTTGCAAGAGAACAACCACTTTCAACACAAGAGGTGGCAAAATATTTTTGAAAAATGAAAATTTTTTGGAAGGGTCAAAATTATTTTGCTATTAAAACCAGAAGGAGCCATAAGCTGAAATAATTGCACAAGCAGTCTTAAAATAGACAACCCAAATGTATACACTAAACACGAATATCCATAATCAAGCAAACAAGGTGGGCCTCACCCCACCACAAATGAAAGCAATTTTTCCTCAAACGCATGTAAAAATATCCAGAAGTTAGAGTAAAGAAAGAACAGTGAAGGAGGTAACGAGGGGATCGTGTCTACACGCTTGCTCCATTTGTCAGGGTATCGTTTCCCGATGCATTAGCCTGAAATTTGACAATGGTCCCTGGATTGTGATTCTGGTTCTCATTGTGTTCACTTGCCCTAGTTTCTGCAGCGATGTTAGCAGCAACCATTCTGTCCACATCATGGCTAGCAAAAAAGGAGTTTCTGATTGTGCGGACTCACGTTTCCACGAAGGACTAGTGGGATCAATGGGAACCCTTCTGCTAGAGCTTGCTTTCTTACTTTCTCTTCTCTTTTTGGCCAGTTCTGCTATCTTCTCATCTCTTTTGAAATCTCGTGCTCTTACTTGTCAGAGTGGCATCTCCTTTCCTGCAACTTTTGGTCTAACCATTTTTGCAAAGGCTTGAAAAAGTTAGGCAATAGTTTAAATAGGAGCGGGGTTCTAGGTGTGAAATTGTTTCACCAAGCAAGTTGGTAAAGTGCTTATCCAATTTGGCGATTCTTTGAAAATGATGCATAGATGGTACAAGTGCGAGATAAAGGGGCGAACAAGAATGCTTTCCGAGTCACCACGTATGCTTAGCGACACTAGGATCACTATTAAAGTTAAAAATCAATCAATGCATTGAACATTGATAAAAGGCAAAATGGGGACATAAGGCGATTCGCCAAGCAGTTCGATTCGACTCGACAAATAGACCCACGTGTCTATTTTTAACCCATTTCTTTCAAATTAAACCCTGCAACCCCTGATAGCGCGATGTAAGCCTATACATTACAAATTCAACAAAGATCTAAAACAATTTCGCACTCCTATAGTAAAACAATTCAACTCAGGGCACCGTCGAGTGGGATTTTACCAATTACGCAATTATCATCGAATACCAATCGATAATGCATGTGATCTCATTAACTCAGAGACTCGACAAAGATTTAATCAATATCAATAGAATTATGCAAATGAGTACAATGTTAATATCTTAAATGCGAGGTTTGAGTTACCAACCTTTGATGCCGAATAGATACTAATGAAGTGCTAAGCAGCAATGCAATCCAATTTTGAGCACAATTCAACAACTAAAATACTCTAAAAGTACAAGAAATATAAGGCTATAGTGCAGGTGTGAGTTTGATAGGACAAAGAAGTGAGAGAAAGTGAATGAAATAGAACTTTTAAACCTCTGTCTTGCAAAAACTGTCTAATGTCGGCCCATTCAGTGATGTGAGTCAAGTTCGCCCATTCACTCGGCGAAGCACCAAGTGTTTAGTTTCTTCGCCAAATGTAACAGGATTACAGCTCAAGTGAGGATTCCAACAGCGGTCTACATCGAGTCATGTCGGCGATGCACCACAATTTTCTATAGACCGCCGAGTTTTACAGGATCGAAGCTGACAGTGCCTTGAGTTATATGGCGGAAAGAATCTTGTTCGCCGATCTTGTCGGTGATCCGCCAACTGGACCTGTTTCTTGCCGCCATATACTATTTCAATCACCTCCTTTACTTTAACATGTACAAACAACACACCACTATTCTACTAGTAATTAGGACACACTTAAAGGGTTTTGGGTTGCCTTCCAAACAACGCTTTAGTTAACATCGTAGCATGACGCAAGTCCACCTTCAGACCTCACTCTTGGGGTTAGCCATAGTATCACTAGGGAAACCCCCTTGTTGTCTCGAATTGAGATGAGACGAGATATGACCCATTTGGGGCTCTAGCTTGATTGGCTGAATGAGAGGTGGCCAGTGCGGCTTAGTGTAGAACACGTCTTCTTTCATTCCTTTTAGCATTTTGTCGACCCTTGACTTTGTTTAGGATATGCGAGAGCATATCCTTGGACCTACCACATTTCGAATCCTTAGGCTTCTAACGCTCGTAGGGAGGAACATATCTATCCTTCTCCCCATCCTTCCAATTTGGATTATGGTCCCTCCATTCATGATCTCGATCCTTCTAGTCATCGTCTCTAACCCATTCTTAGTTACCACCCTGCCTTGGGTAGTTTGAACAATAGCCCTCGCCTTGGTTAGCTAGAAAATTTACTTCCTCGACATACATGGCTTCAAACTTTATTTCCTCAGGATTCGCTCCCCTAACTCCCACAACATTAACACCACGAGCACCAGCCCCCATGACATTTTTGGATAAAATGTCAAGCTGCGTCATGATCTTGGCCATGTTTTGGTGTCTCTCATTGTCTTTTTCAACCTGCTCCTTAGATAGCTGAAATGTGACCGGTGAGACTTGGTCTTCGCGAGTATACCATGCCCTGTTGATAGTTTTTATGAAATTGAGAAGTTGGTACTCTCTGCGTATGGTTCTTTGCATTAAGTCTCGGACGAGTTGGTCAGCTACACCTTTGTTTATCGAGTCTAGACTCCGGTAGAAGTATTGAAGGAGCACATTATCAGGTAGACCATGGGTTTGGCATTATAGCACAAGTTTTTTAAACCAGAGCTAAGTTTCATGTAGAGGCTCTCCATTCAGACGCTTAAAGCCTTGGATGCTATCCCGAATGGTCATCATCTTGAGAGAGGAAAAATTGCACATTAAATCGATGACCAACTCATCCCATGAAATGATCAAGTTACGTGGAAACTCGACACCACTTGCACGCCACTTCCATCAATGAGAAAGGGAATAGTCTTAATCGAACTGATTCCTGAGAGATGTTTTTGAACAAGAATGGTCCACACATATCTACGAAGTTTTGAAGATGCTCATGTAGTCCTCATGAGCTAATCCCCTGAAGAGTCCCTTTAGTTGCAAAAGTTGCAACATGGTGCTTGTTATGTGGAACACCACATTTCCCTCTGCTGGAGGTAGACAGATGGCTCCAACACCTCCCGTGAGATGTGGGTCATTGATGTTGGGCTCTTGGACATCGTTGAGGTTGCCGATGTCGTCCTGATGGCCCACCTGGCTCCCGTTACTACTGTTAACACTCAAGCTTTCTGAAATGTTTACACAGCAAACAAAACAAAACTAAAAATTAGGTGAGTAGACTACAACTAAGAAGAACAAGAATTCTACTAATCTAAAAATTCTCAAATAACACCACTCCCCGGCAGCAGCACCATTTTAATGCTTATCATGACCAACGACACTAACCTACGGTATGAGTGTCTACAATCGCCAAGGGTCGGGGTCGTGTCCCAAGGGACTGGTTTGGAGAAAAATAAAATTAAGTTCTAATTAGTCATAGCTAAAGACATTAACGAGTAAAAACATAGTAAATTAAGGGGTGACACAAAAGTGTCAATTAACAAATGGGCTTTGTCATAAGTGTAATAAAAACAACAAAATTTAAAGGGGAGAGCAAGTATAGGGAGAAGTTCTTGGGGTGTGACCGCAATATAAATTGATATAAATCGTTGAGTACATGCTTTCAATAGGAAATGTGCAAGCTAATAGTGACTAGGCTAAACTTTAGATGGAAATAAGTTCCCTCTTGGGAAACTTACCCCGTTTCAAATGGGTTCCTCTCGGACACCCATTTGCCGCATGAAGGCCAGCCTACGCCTTACCCCACTCACTCTCTCGAGCTGAGTGTTAGGATATGGGACTAGAGCTTACCCTCTCGGGCTGAACCTCATGTCGATCCACTCCTTAGGCCATTATTCTAGCGGTCTTGGTTTCACGACCTCTCTCTGGAGCAAGCCGAAAACACATGGGTGGTTTTGTATTTGCAACTACAAACCCATTAAATTAAACCACAACTACTAGGTGAAATAACCATTAAAATACATCTAACCTATCAGCAAACAAGACCCAATAATAATATCAACACATATTTGTTAAATCACACCCCAAGAGTTGAGTAAGTTTGAGAAGAGGTAAGTATGTTTCTTTTTATCAAGTTTCAAGCTTATGTTTATGTTTTAGAATTCCCCTTACATGCTCGTACATTCCACATACTGAGCCATTTGGCCTGCATCTTCTCATGATGCAGCACAGGTATTCAGGGTCATCAACAGGAGCTTCGCAAATACATCCAGAAGTTCGAGTTAGCTATGGTGAGCCTCCTTGTTTTCAGAGGATTTCATTTACTTTTCAGTTTAGTCAGGATGTCATGGGTCTTGTCCCGACTTCCATCTTTATTAGTTAGAGGCTTCATAGATAGTCAATACAGTTGAGCAGTCTATATCATTTATTTGTTAAATGTTTAAAGACTTAAGTTGCCTATTTTATGGCGAGTTAAATATTATTTTTATATTAAGAGTTTTTTTATTTGATTTAAAGTTTTGGATTTGAGTTTCATGAATTTTTATTCAATTTTTAAGCTTTTGTATGTTTGAGTTAGTCTTTCGCTTGTAGTGCGGAATGAGGGTTAGCAGGGACCAACAATGGTTCTCAGTCTGGCCATGTCTAGGGTGTAGGCTCGGGTCGTAAAATTTTCTTAAGTCCACCCCTCTTTTGTCTTTGGGTAGAGAGAAGACAGCACCTGGTCCATTTGGGACCCCAGTAGCTGAATGAGCATAGCATGAGAGGTCGTCATCTGATTTAGCATCATGAAATTCTCTCTTATGTCCTCTAACACTCTGTCGTGTTTTTCAACTTTGTGTAGAATGAGTAAGAGGACCTCTTGAATTTGTCCTCCCTCTTGCCTCTTCATCTTTTGACGCTCGTGAGGGGGAATGTAGTTGTCCTTCTTTTTTGACAAATACCTCCAAGTCCTTGACCTTTTGGGCCAAGACATCTAGCTGATCCAACAAAGTGGTCAAGCCTTGGTCCTTATTTTTCTCCATCTTGTCCTTGTTGGTTTTGGTTACACAATCAAGGAGTTGGGTTGCGGTCTCATAGGAATGTCGCATCAAGCAGCCCGAAGAGAGTTGGTCAGCCATCATTCTATTTTCGGGGCCAAGACCCCGATAGAAACATTCTAGAAGTAGTTTATTCGAAATCTCATGAGTTAGGCATTGCTGCAATAGGAATTTAAACCTTTGCCACAACTCATTAATAGACTCACCCTCAGATTGCTTGAAATTTAGGATGTTATCCCTAGAAATCATCAATCTTGAAAGAGGGTGATCCATTGGGTTACTGTTTCTACCAAATACGCTCCAATTCTCTGCTCAAAACAGCAACACACAGACCAAAACTAAAAATTAAGTAAGTACAATTATGACTAACAAGAACAAAATTCAACTTAACTAAAAATTCCCAAATAACACCACTCCCCGACAGCGGCCCCATTTTGATTTCATGTATCAGGACACTTTATCCAATACTAAGTGCCAACAATCATTAGTCAGCAATATAACCCAACTAAGTGAGTTGGGGTCGAATCCCACAGGGAGTGGTACGTACTCGAGAATCAATAGAAAAACATGAATGTGCTCAAGTCAATCATAGCTAAAAACATTTAGGAATAAAGCATGGTTCAAGTTTGGGGTGACACAAGTGTCAAATATCAGGGGGTTTTATTTCAACTATTAGCTACAACAGCAAATAACATGAAAATAACAAATATGGAGACGGGTTATTGGGATGTGATTGGATTATGGGCTAAGGTAGACAAATGGGTGATTGCAATTAATAGTGAATAGCTGTAAATCTGTGAATAAGCTAGACTTTAGTGGGGATAAACTTTATCTCGAACAATTTACCCCGAATCAAATTTGTTTCTCTCAAACACCAATAAGCAGCAATTATGAACAGCCTACACTTTAGTCCATTCAATCTCTCGAGCTAAATGTCCGGAAAAGGGTTTAGGATTCACTCTCTCAAGCTGAACCCATGACAACCCAATACCCACAGACCATCAAATTAGTAATCTTGGTTTTAAAACCTCTCTCTCGAGCAAGCCAAAAACACGAAGGTAAAGTTGCATTTGCAACTACAACCCTTTAAATTAAGCCATAATTACTGAATTAAATTACTTTTAAACAGCATTTACACTATCAATTAACAATACCCAACAGCTAAATGAACTCACAATCACAATCACACCCCAATAATTGGGGTTTTAGCTAGACATCATAAAAAGGTAAAAATCGTTACCAAATTGTGTTTCCATCAACTGGGTAAGATTAATATTGTCTTTACAAAGGTCTAAGATGAAGAATCTTGACACCCGTCGATTTCTCAGAAATGGAAATCTTCAAATCTTCAAAGCTAAGGAAATATTGTCTCCAAACTCAGTTCTAAGCTCTCCAACTTAAAAATAGAACAAATATGAAAATTAGATAAAAATCTGATAAAAATGTGATACTAAACTAAAAATTCAAACATGTATTTATAGTCGATAAAAAATGTGCTGCGAAGGACCATTCTGTGCAATAAGTCGTAACCACTCGATGACGCGCCGACTGCTCCTTTCTATCGCCGACTTTATTTTCTCCTCCAGTACATGGCACCCTGGAACATTAGGCGAGACCATGGCCATTGGGTGACTCACCCAATGGGTTAGGTAATCCTCAGGCCTTCTTTTCTTCGTTCTTTCAGTTGCCTTGTTCCTTTTTGCTAAATAGTGTCCATGCTTTGTCCCTCAATCCAAATACCTGAAATTCAAGGATTTACATCAGTTATTGGCACAAAAAACACATTTGAGGACACTAAATATATTAAAATAAAGCCTTAAATGAGTCCAAATCGTGGACTCATCAATGCTCTTTAGTGAGTCTAATATATTATTAACTTCATATAATATATTTACTTCATAATTTGTATATTTATTAAATCAAAGAATTCTACCTATTTGGAACTTGACCATGGATTAAATCCAATTAAGGAAAGTTACCCGAAAATAGTAAGGGGTATTTTAGTCTTTTCCTTACCCAATCAGTTTTAATTCATTTTTAATAATATTTTAGGAGTCTAATCCTATTCAGTTCAGTTTTATAATCCTAATATATGCCTAGGGTTTTAGTTGAGAGTTCAAGAAGAGAAAAGAAGAGAAAAGAGGAGAAAAGAGGAGAGGATCAAAGCGTTCGTCGAGATTTTTGCGTTTTGTTGCGGATTTTCACCATGGCTTTAATCCCTAAAAGGTATGTAAGCTTACATAGTGTTGGGTTTGTTCACCCACATGTCAATCATGTTATTTTTAGAGCAATTTCATTCTTTAAGTAGAAAGAATAGAGCTCTTGATGAGTTCTTGATAGTTGTTCTTAAAGTTCATTCTAAATCTTGTTTTGTTAGGGTTATGATGATTTCTTGAGATTAAAGTGAGTGTTTTGAGGGCTTTATTGTGTAGATTATACTGCACTTATGTTAGGTAATCGAATCCAAGTAATTGGGAAAGAAACTGTTTGATTCTAGGTGAATTCGGGTGAGAAAAAGAGCAAAGAATTTCGTCGGGTCTTCTGGGTTGGGGCCAGGCGCATCATGCCAGACAGAGCACCCCAAACTATGCTCTAAAGTTTAGGGGCTGGGGCCCTGCGCCACTCATAGCCCCAGGGTCGCTTGCCTCATCCAGTTTGCAATCGATTGCTCTGTTTGAGTTCTTTCGAAGGGTACCTTCACTCCTTTTCGATTCTAACTACTCTAAGCTACTTCTAAGCAAGTAGAAATCATTCATAACATGATCATAATCTTGAATTCATAATTCAAATTCAAGGTAGAGTTAAGAGTAATGTTTTTGAGAATCCTTCCGAACATTCTAAGAAAGTCCCTTTGAGTCCTATTGTGGAGTCTTCTACAGCTTCTAGTAACTTGTTTCAGGACTCTAGCAAGTGAGTATGAGAATGATGAGAATGTATTCATGAGTCTACTTATTCATCATGGTGTCCTTCATATCATGAACCATAGCTCTTGAATTTATAATTCACATTCAAGAGAAAGTTAAGAGTAGAGTTCAAGAAAGCCTGTGAGTTCAATTGTGAATCCTTTGACATCAACTATTGATTTGAACTAAGTTTAGAGGAAGTAAGTAAGAGAATGAGAAGATTCGTATACATGAGTTCCATGTAGTTATGTAGACCTTCGAGTCGAGTCGTTCATGCCCATAAATTCCGCATGGATTTCATAAATTGAGTATAATTAAGAGGAGTAGTATCTTTAAGTTCTAGGTCTTGAGTATTAAGTCCCTAATCCCCTTTGAGTTTATATTTCTAATAATGGGACTATTACATCTTACCCATGACGTCCTTGAGTTGAGTTGTTCATGCCTATAATTCCATATGAACCCTATTAGTCGAACAGTCTTGAGATGAGAAGTATCTTTGAGTCCTTGAGTTGAGTAGTTCATGCTCATAATTCCGCATGAAACCTCCGAGTTGAGCATTTTTAAAATTAGTAGTATCATTGAAGTTCTTGAGTTCCAAGTATTGAGTTCTACCTGTGGTTATTTAAAACCTTGCATTGAGTAGTTCACGACATAATTCGGCATGAACCATATTTTAAGAAGTCTTTTACAAATGTTTTAACTTTGTTTTAAAACTTAAGCTTTGAGTTGAGTAAAGAGTAAGAGTAAAGTTCATTTCTTCAAAGATTATACGGGAAGTAAGTATTCCCAAGAGTTAAAATGTTTTCACATTTGAACAAGAAAGGAAACATTGATTTCCAAGAGAGCCTTTGAGCTAATTTTTGAGTAATTATCTCAAATCACAGAAAGAGTTTTGTTTTTAAAACATATGAGCTAAGTATATTTTTGGAGTAGTATTGAGCACCGATATGGGGACGCGAGTTCATAATAACTCAAGTCTCCAGAAACCTTGTAGCCATCATGGGTAGAAATGATCATATTTTTTAGATGATTCCTTACTGCTTTTTAGCATATACTAGTGGATCCACTTAGTTAAGTCGTTCTATATGACAGCAATGTATAGGACAGTTCTGGCAGTGTGGGAAAGACCATGTATCATCACTTAGGCTCATAGTAGTGGTTGTCGGTTAGCGAAACACCCACAGAGTTATATTGTATTTTTATATACACACTGAGTATTATTGTATTTTTCAATACATTGAGTTGCTATCTACAGTTTTACAGCTTTCCATATATATTGCATCTTTTGCTATTGCTTTATCCTTGAGTATCATGAGTTGAGTATTTCGAGTTGAGTATCTGAGTTGAGTATCTTATCCCTGAGTACTTATGAGTTGAGTAAGTTTGAGTAGTTTAGGGTATCCTTGAGTATTCCTTGAGTTGAGTAAGTTTGAAAAGAGGTAAGAATGTTTCCTTTTTATCAAGTTGAAGCTCATGTTATGCTCTAGAATTCCCCTTACATGCTCATACATTCCATGTACTGAGTTATTTGGCCTGCATCCATTCATGAAGATTATATAGGTATTCAGGGTCATCAATAGGACTTCGTTGATACCACATGGAGTTTGAGTTTGATATGGTGAGCCTCCTTTCTTCCGGAGGGTTCC
The DNA here is from genome assembly GCA_035578085.1 of Solanum pinnatisectum. NCBI lineage: Eukaryota > Viridiplantae > Streptophyta > Magnoliopsida > Solanales > Solanaceae > Solanum > Solanum pinnatisectum. The sequence continues at coordinate 1,469,950 of JAWPEI010000013.1, read as the reverse complement.
ACTTTTATTTTAAGTTATATTAGTCGTTAGGATGTCGTGGGTCTTGTCCCAACTTCTATCTTTGTCATTTAGAGACTTCATAGATAGACAGTAGAGTTTTAGAAGTCTGTTCATTTATTTTATTAAATGTTTTAAAGACTTAAGTTGCCTATTTTATGGAGAATTGAATAATTTATTTTATTCATAGATTTTCATTCAGAGTTAAAGATTTTTAATTGAGTTTAATACATTTTATTCAGTTTTTAAGCTTTTGCATGCTCAAGTTAGCTTTCGCTTGTAGTCAGCGAGAATAAGGGTTCGTTTAGGTACCAGCAATGGTTCTTAAGTGCCGGTCTCGTCCAAGGTGTAGACTCGAGTCGTGACTAACTCGGTATCTGAGCATAGAGTTCAAGTGTCCTAAGGTGTCTATGAAGCCGTGTCAGTAAGTTCTCATTTATGGTTGTGAGGGCCCCACTTCTATAAATGAGGGACTACTGACATTTAAGAAAAGTTTCCCTTCTTTCATACACTTAATCGTGCAATAGAGCTATGTCATAGAAGTTTATTCATATTCGTGCATTTTTTAGATTCATTCGACTATCCTTCATACTAAAGGTGGTTGAACAGAAAAGTCAGTCCTTTATCGATAAGTTGTTCTTAGAAAAAAATCTTGAGGAAGTCATGAGACTCTATATGGGCTTGCAAGAAGCCCAAGAGTAAGTTAAGTGTTCAGTTTCAGAGGAATGCACCCATAATTATATGAATCGTGTGTTTGAGCTAAAAGTGAGTTGTACTCTTTTCCTTAAGCCTTGTTTGAGTTGAGATCCTTATGAGGAGGTATGTTTAGAGCTTGGGTAATATTTCCACCCGAAATGGTAACATGAGTTACGAGATCATGAGCAGTAGTAGTGAAAGAGCCCAGAGTTAGAGGAAAGTTGCAGAGGCTTAGTAATCCTAGAAAGGGGGATAGGCAAGGTATTTTGATATAGTCAGGCACCCAGTAAGTTATTGATGAAGAGTTTTCCCTTATGGGTACAGTAAGAGTTGCTAGTCAAAATGAGATAGAGTATATATTTGTTAACCATAGTAGAGTTGATGTCGATGTGCCATCGTATTAGAGGAGACTAAATTCATGTGTTGAATAAGAGAGAAAAGTATTTATGAAGTGATAGATCTAAGCTAGGCCTATGATTTGTTTGAGAGGGTTATGATGTTCAAAAGATTATAGAAATAATTAAGTAATAAAGTATGGTATAGTAGGTGAGCAATCGTATTGATATTTGGGTTTAGTAATTAACATTAAGCTTGAATTTGAGATGAATGTCATGATCCAAATAATTGTAACATGAGGGTGATGATATTAGTCTTGAGATTTGATCCGGTAGACTTGACATAAGAGTGGGTGAGAAATTAAAATGTTTGATGCAATGAATATGAGTAGTACAAGTGAGAGACTCTAACCTTTAGATAACAGCAGTGAAGTGTTGCTAAGTCACAAGAGTAAGAAGAGCATTAAGAGGTGTACGGAGGTGGTATGTAATCAGAAGAGGTTAAGAGAAACATCTTAGAAAGAGGTCTTAGTACCCGTTTATGAAGAGTTTAGTAGCCATGAGATAAGTTTTCTCGAGTATTAGAGTAAGATGATTGTAGGTCAATTTAGAGATGATGGAATAGGTCCATGGCTTTCAAGTGTTAGCTTTAGACCTAAGGGGGAGGTGACGAGATGAGAAATCAAGTCAAGTGTTTGAGAATAATATAGTAATGAGTCCCCAAATAGTATGGGTGATATCTTTTCAGAGGTCTTTTAGTAGTGAAGTGATGTTAAAAGGAGAAGGTTCATGATCTTATCGTGATGATGATGGTGTGATAATTCCATCAAAGGTTATAAAAGAGAAGGATGAGGTTTTACTGTGAGATATAGTTCAATGAGAGCCCTTAGTTGGATCCGAAGGAGTTGGTTAGTAAGAGCCCATGGAGTTGTTAGAGTACTAAGCTTGTGTGTGGTGATAAAGAGTAATAGCCTTGGGATGAGACTCCCTATAGAGAGGTATCAAACCCGAACCTGAGGATTTGGATTAAGATTGAATATGGTGAAAGCATACCATTAGACTTAGACCTTAGTAAGAGTAACCCGTTGCATACCCAGTCTAGCCGTTATTCGAGGATGAATGATCCCAAGGGGGAGGTATTGTAACATCCCATAAATTTTTTTTAATTGAGACTCGAACAATCCTTCGTTGTGAGTATGATTTGACCAAGGAGATTAAAATTTCTTAAGTATTAAGATCAGGTCACTAGATGTAGCACCTTGAGTTCGAAGAAGAACTAAAGAGAGTTAATTCAAGTCATTCCTAAGTACTTCTAAGTTGTGGGTCAATTTCAAACGACCATAACTTTCGGTAAGGGATGGGTTAGGTGGGCCACAAGGTACCCAATGAAAAGTCTTTGAATTATCTTTCCAATTCCGCCAAGTTTGCTAAGTTTCGAGTTCGGATGAGTGAGATATGCCATTTTGAAGTCAGGTTGTCCAGTTAAGGAAAGTTACCCAAAAATAGTAAGGGTTATTTTGGTCTTTTTATTACCCAATCAGTTTTAATTCACTTTTAGTAATGTTTTAGGGGTCTATTCCTATTAGGTTCAGTTTTATAATCCTAATATATGCCTAGGGTTTTAGTTGAGAGTTCAAGAAGAGAAAAGAGGATAAAAGAGGAGAGGATCAAAGCGTTCGTCGAGAGTCTTACATTTTGTTGCGGATTTTCGCCATGGGTTTAATCCCTAAGAGGTATGTAAGCTTCCATAGTGTTCAATTTATTCACCCACATGTCAATCATTTTATTTTCAGTGCAATTTCACTCTTAAAGTTGAAAGATTAGAGTTCTTGATAGGTGTTCTTGATGTTCATTCTAAATCTTGTTTTGTTGGGGTTTTGATGATTTCTTGAGACTAAAGTGAGTGTTTTGAGGGCTGAATTTAGTATATTAGAGTGTACTTATTTTAAGTAATCGAATCCAAGTGATTGGGGAAGAAACTGTTCGATTCTAGGCAAATTAGGGTGAGAAAACGAGCAAAGAATTTCGTCGGGTCTTCTAGGTTGGGGCCTAGCGCATCGCGCTAGACAGAGCGCCCCAAAGTATGCTCTAAAGTTTAGGGGCTGGCAGCCCGCATCACTCATAGCCCCAAGGTCGCCTGCCCAGTCTAGTTTGCAATCGGTTGCTCCGTTTGAGTTCTTTCGAAGAGTGCCTTTACTCCTTTTCGATTCTAACTACTCTAAGCTACTTCTAAGCACCTAGAAATCATTCATAATAACATGATCATAATCTTAAATTCATAATTCAAATTCAAGGTAGAGTTAAGAGTTAAGTTGTTAAGAATCATTTTGAACATTCTAAGAAAGTTCCTTTGAGTCCTATTGTCGAGTTTTCTACAACTTCTAGTAACTTGTTTCAAGTCTCTAGCTAGTGAGTATGAGAATGATGAGAATGTATTCATAAGTCTTCTTTGTCATCACGAGATCCTTTATATCATGAACCAGAACTCTTGAATTCATAATTCACATTCAAGAGAGAGTTAAGACTAGAGTTCAAGAAAGCCTTTGAGTTCAATTGTGAATCCTTTGAGATCAACTATTGATTTCAACTAAGTTTTGAGGAAGTAAGTAAAAGAATGAGAAGAGTCATATACATGAGTTCCAAGTAGTTATGTAGACTTTTGAGTAGAGTCGTTCATGCCCATAAATTCTGCATGGACTCCATAAATTGAGTATCATTAAGAGGAGTAGTATCTTTAACTTCTAAGTATTTAGTATTGAGTCCCTAATCCACTTTGAGTTTATATTTCTAATCATGGGATTATTACATCTTACCCATGAAGACCTTGAGTTGAGTTGTTCATGCTCATAATTCTGTATGAACCATATAAGTCGAAAAGTCTTGAGATGAGAAGTATCTTTGAGTCCTTGAGTTGAGTAGTTTATGCTAATAATTCTGCATGAACCCTCTGAGTTGAGCATTTTTTAAATGAGTAGTATCATTGAAGTTCTTAAGTTCCAAGTATTGAGTTCTACCTATGGTTATTGAAAATCTTGCATTGAGTCGTTCATGACCATAATTCAGCATGAACCATATTTTAAAAAGTCTTTTACAAACGTTTTAACTTTGTTTTAAGACTTAAGCTTTGATTGAGTAAAGAGTAAGAGTAAAGTTCATTTCTTCAAAGATTATATGGGAAGTAAGTATTCCCAAGAGTTAAAATGTTTTCACATTTGAACAAGAACAGAAACATCAATTTCCAAGAGAGCCTTTAAGCTAGTTTTTGAGCAATTATCTCAAATCACAAAAAGAGTTTTGTTTTTAAAACATATGAGCTGAGTATATTTTGGGAGTAGTATTGATCACCGATATGCGAACACGAGTTCATAATAACTCAAGTCTCCATAAAACATGTAGCCATCATGGGTAGAAATGATCAAAATTTTTAGATAATTCCTTAGTGTTTTTCAGCATATACTAGTGGATCCACTTAATTAAGGCATTCTATATGACGGCAATGTATAGGACAATTCTGGCAGCGTGGGCAAGACGATGTATCATCTCTTAGGCTCATAGTGGTGGTTGTCAGTTAGAGAAACTCCCACAGAGTTATATTATATTTTTATATACACACTGAGTATTATTGTATTTTTCAATACATTGAGTTGCTACCTACAGTTTTACAGCTTTCCATATATATTGTATCTTTTACTATTGCTTTATCCTTAAGTATCATGAGTTGAGTATTTCAAGTCAAGCATCTGAGTTAAGTATCTTATCCTTGTGTACTTCTAAGATGAGTAAGTTTGAGTATCATTGAGTATTCCTTGAGTTGAGTAAGTTTGAAAAGAGGCAAGTATGTTTCCTTTTTATCAAATTCAAGCTTATGTTAGGATCTAGAATTCTCCTTACATTCTCGTACATTCCATGTACTGAGCCATTTGGCCTGCATCCTTTCATGATGCGAATCACAGTGTCGGGGTCATCAACAAGAGCCGTTGATACCACATGGATTCGAGTTAACTACGGTGAGCCTCCTTGCTTTGGAGGGTTCCACTTTTACTTTTAGTTATATCGGTCATTAGGATGTCGTGGGTCTTGTCACGACATCCATATTATCATTTAGAGGCTTCATAGATAGAAAGTAGAGTTTCGGAAGTCTGTTCATTTATTTTATTAAATGTTTTAAAGACTTAAGTTGCCTATTTTATGGCGAGTTGAATAATTTATTTTATTCATAGGTTTTCAGTCAGACTTAAATATTTTTAATTTAGTTTAATACATTTTATTCGGTTTTAAGCTTTTGCATCTGAAGTTAGTCTTCCACTTGTAGTCGGCGGGATGAGGTTAGCTTGGAGACCGTGATGATTCTTGAGTGCGGCCACGTCGAGTGTAGACTCGGGTCATGACATGGATTGTCATATTTGGCATGCAAAAATTGTATCACAAATGTGGAATCTGAGAGGAACCAAATATTATTGTACAACATGCAATTACAAGTGAAATATGTTATTCACGAGTTTGTATTAAAATCAACATAGTTAATAATATATTACTATTCTATAACACAATACATTATGCCTTTTATGTACATACTTCAAATTTCTTTTGTGGATGACATTGCATTTATTTGATTATTGTATTGAAATAAAGAGACTATACAACTACTTGGAAATATTGCTAAAAGTTAAAACATATTTAAAAATATATTACTATTCTATAACATGATATATTTTGATTTTTAGGTACATGCTTCAAGTTTTTGTAATGGATGGCGATGCATTTATTTCATTATTGTTTTGAATAAAGAGACTATCCAACTACTTGAAAAGACTGCAAAGAGTTAAAGAAGGATTACTTGAAGAAGCTGAAATTTCTTATCAGTGAGCTTGGTGATTTAATGGGAAAAAGTTTACATTTAAGATTTCAATCAAGGATTCAAACATTCACAAAAATGCTAATGTCTATTAAGTTGTTAAGTTCTCCGATGATGAAACTCTTTCAAAGGAATATTGTCATCCTGGTCTTCAGAAATGTAAGTGTTTACACACCAACAATATGAATATAAGTGTTTACACACCTACAATCTGAATGTAAGTGTCTTAAAAGAAGGATTACATATCATCTTGTTAATTATAAATAAAAATTTTCAAACAGAAATTCTCCCTTGAATATCGGCAAAACTATGATGGAGATAAAATATTTGAGGTATTGTAACTTAATGCAAGCTACATTTACTTATCTGATACTTAATGTGTTAATTTTAATTAGACTCTAATCAAGATTAGCCTTTCGAAGTGTGGTACAACTGAATACACTTATTCATATGATGGATAATTTCACAGTTTAATAAATGAGTGTGCGTTGAAGATAATAGCAGGCCCTTTCATTATGTGAAATAGAACTACGTGTTAACATTATTATATTTTGATAAACTAACTATATATATGCCCTAGAGTACTTTGTTCTAGGAACTTTTTTTAAAGTATAGATTTGAATCTTACTACTTTGTACTATGTTTTAAATGGTGGTCAGTATTGCTATTGTTAAAGAATACAACAATACTCATTCTCCAAAAAGAAAATTTTCTACCACTGTCAAATAATAAAAATTAAAAATTTATCTCAATAAAAAAAGTATTATCATTTATATCATTGTATTATATTTTTTTGATGTTGCTTTACCAGTTTATGATCGTCGTAATGCGTAAACTTTCATTAAATAATTTTTAACAACCCAACAACTATCTATTACAAATACATTAAAAAATACCAACACCACAATATATCTCTAACTAAGTACAAATAAATAAGCCATTACAGTGTATCAGCTTATATTGAATTATAATTTCTACATAATTGCATTCAACGTTGTGTTGTATTCGATTTCTAATTAACTATTATAACTATAAACTATGGTAGCGGATATCTTGATAAGATTATTTGTTGTAGTTATCAATACTTATATATTGTAACCAATTAATTTAACATTAACCAGCAACAACTTAATACACAGAAGCAACAAAGAAAGTCTAAATTACTTTGAAATATGCAAAAGTAACTATGTACTTACCTTAAGTATCCCAATATAACTGCTGATGTTTGTCAACAATACACTATGCAATCTATAAAACAGTGGGTAGCGGAAGTTGAGAGAGAAATATATGAAGTGGGAGATGAGGGATGAGGGAATATTCGTCCCTTACTCCTTAATCTTATTTATAAGCAAATTTACATGACCTTTACTATTCATGATACTATTCATGAGCGATGGCAAACTCTTACATAATTGACATTTTACTATTTATGAATAGTTTTCTTTTGTCTTTTACTATTCATTAATAGTATCCTGTCTGATGACTCCAAATAAAAACAAACTACTTTACTTTTTCTTTACAAAGAAAACAAAAAACCTTTACAAAAAGAATATTCCAAATTTTGACTAAATTACATAGGTGTCTTCTTCATATCTTTTTCTTGTCAATTTGTCTAGATTATTCGGTATGCGGTTGGAGCGTTATTATCTTCTCCTTGGCATTTTGAACATATATGCTCTGAATATTTCTTCTTGATAGTTATGCGATTATCGGTTAATAGTCTTTGTGAAATAAAGTTCTTCTGATAGCTCTTGTTGTTGGTATATTTTCTGGTTTAAGAAGACTTAATATCCATTGTCGTATTTCTTCCATATCTCCTTCTCTAGTTTCTCTACAATTAGAGTATATCATAGTATTGTCTCTACTATAATAGCTCCATATTGTATTGTTGTTCAAATAATTGTTTGCTAGTTCCGTCAGTATTGTAGCTATTCCAATAACTCTTTTGTTTGCATAGAAATCTAGAACATCTACAATAGGTATCTCGTTTTGTTTTTCTATTTTTTCTGGTATTAGCATATCTCTCGTTAATCCTATCTTTATGACTTGTATGTGAGTTTTATCTCGTCATATAATATTTCTATGATATTTGTATAGAATTTAATAAAAAATAGCGTTCCTTTGGTAATTCTTTTATAAGTTAGGAAAGCTTTATATAGTTTCGGTATCTTTGAGATTTCTTCTCCTGTAGCTGTGTATACGGTGCTAAGTAATCCGTAGTTATAACAAGTGGTAATCAAGTTTGTATTTGTACCTGGCAAAGCAATTAGTTTATTGTATCCTTGTAGGTGTTGGGTAATATAATCTGTATTTGGTTCTTTTATATTTGTGGCTCTGGGGTTTTTATTCAAGTATGTTTGGATTTTGTAAATATTTTCTATGTAGATGCGGGTAATGTGGTTATATGTATTCTTTTGTTGGGCTATTTGTTTACGTATGTAGTGGTTTGTGGAGTAAGTGCAATTTTTGTATTTTGGTGCTATGTATGGTTTATCAAATGGCTTGTTCATATTTATATTTCTATAGCTTTTTCTTCCATAGCTTTTTCTTTTCTTGTAGATCTGATGTACTGCGGTTTGTATTTACACAAGCGTTATGGGTTTTATGGAGTTTCCCAGCGTCTCCTTCTAGGTGCGGAATTTTATCGTCTTCCGATCGGCGTAGCTCCCCATTTTTAACGTCATCTTTGCTGTTGCTAGCTTGCTCTTTTAACCGTATCTCACCATCCATACTATCCACTTTTTACAAAGTGTAGTTAGGAGGTTGAGTATTTGATCCATTGTATTTGTTTTTGATATCTTTGTCTTGAGAGGTGATCTGCAATCACATTCTTGTCGATCTTTATAATTTTGATTGTAAATGAAAAGTTTAATATATTTACTACGATCTTCTTATTTCTTTTGTTGTATGCGAGTCTTGTACCTTTTTGGTTATCCACCATTTTACCTGTGTATTATCTGTTCTAACAATAAATTTGTTATATACAATATATGGCTCAAAAGCTAATAAACATTTATATAGGGCAAATAATTCTTTTCTATTTATTTCCCATTTTATTTGTGGGTCTGTATATGATTCGGAATAATATCTCTGATGATGTTCTATTTTATTCATTTATATATTTATATTTTAATACTCCTCCGTAACTGTGATCACTAGAGTCTGTTTCCACTATATAAGTAAATTGTCTATTTTCATCTGGAAAGTATAATTTTGGTAAATCTTTACACATGATTTTTATTTTTCTGATATGTTTTTTATCTTGTTCATCAAAGTAATATTCTATATCTTTCTTTAATTTTCTCTGTAATGGTTTCAAATTTTCTACTAATTTTGGTATCTATTCTCTTACTTGATTAACTAATCCTAAAAATGATTGTAATTTTTTCTTAGTATCTAGTAATTCTTCAGAATTAACTATTTTTTGTACAATATGTGTTTGCATTTTTATTCCATTTTTGTCTATTTGTATTCCTAAGAATTCTATTTGATTTTTCATAATTTCAGCTTTCTTTTTTGATAAGCTAATTCCTGATATTTCTATAATATGTATAAATTTTTCTAATAATTTTAGATGTTCTTCTTTTGTTCTTGAATATAATAATATATCGTCTATATATACTACACAATTTTCTAGTTGGTTAAAATATATATCAATGAAATATTGATATCTACCTGGTGCATTTTTATATCCAAATGGTAAAATATTCCATTCGTAAAATCCTTGTGGTACAGTAAATGCTGTTAAATGTTTAGATTCTTCTTCTAGTTTTAGGTGGTAAAATCCTGATTTACAGTCAAATTTACTAAAGTAATTATATCCTTGTATTTGTCGTACTTTTAATATTTTATTAGGTATAGGGTAATTATATGTTTTAGTTTTTGTGTTTATATTCCTATAATCAATAACCATTCTACTTTTTCCTCTTTTTTGTTCACTATGTTTATTTACTATAAATGCTGGACTATTATGTTTGCTATTGCTTTCTTGTATATACTTATTTTCTAATAATTCATTTATATGCATTTTGAATTTTGATTGGTCTTCAAAATTATATCTTAATGGTTATTGTGTTATTATACTATTTTCATTTACTTTTGTTTTGTGTTTATCACATCCTTGTAATGGGTTTTCATTATACAATGAGTTTAATTTATCATTTATTGCTTGTATTTTATCTACTGTGAATATTATAATTTCTATTTTATGATCATTAGTTGTTATATTTTTTAATTTTTGGGTAATTTTTTCACTTCTTTTTATCCATGGTGTATTTTTTCTGATTTTATTATTAACTCTTTTTGCTCCTATTTTGTGATTACATATGGTAGTGAACCACCAATGCGTTTTTGTTATAGTATGTGGATATAGTTTTTCTAAAAAAGGCATTCCTAATAATATATCTTTATTTGTAAATTCATAACTATAGATTTCATCTATTAATAATATTTTATCCCATATTTGTGTTTTTATATTTTTAGCTTTATGTGTTATCATGCTTCCTTCATTATTAAATCTTGTTACTATTAATGGTGTTTTTAATTTTTCCCATTTACTATCTGGTAGACAATTATGTTTACACATATTTGTACGCTCTGTGTCTATCATAGGTGTGTAATATCTATTATAGTATCCTTCTATAATTATTTTTGCTAAAATGTATATTTTTGTCATTTAAAGATGTTTAGTTTATCATATAATTGTTCTTACTATTCACATAATTGACATTTCACTATTTATGAATAGTGTCCTGTCGGTGACTCCAAATAAAAACAAACTACTTTACTTTTACTTTACAAAAGAAACAAAAACTTTACAAAAAGGAAGATAAGATTCCTATCCTATCCTACTTTTGACTCTTTACATAAATATCTTCGTCCTATCTTTTGTTTTGTCGGCTGTCTTCATCAGGCTGCCGGATATTTTGTATCTTTTTGTGATAGATTATTCCAGCTGTACGGTTGGAACATTGTTATCTTCTCCGTGACATTTGGAACATATGTGTTCTGAATATTTGCTGCTGATTGTTGTACAATATCTGGTTAATAATGCTGGAGAAATAAAATTTTTCCTTATAGCTCTTGTAGTTGGTATATTTTCTGGTTTTAGGAGGCTTAGTATCCATTGTCGAATTTCCTCCATATCTCCTTCTCTAGTTTCTCGACAGTTAGAATATATCATCGTATTATCTCGGCTATAGTAGCTCCATATTGTATTGTTGTTTAGATAATTATTTGCTAGCTCTGTTAATATCGTAGCTATTCCAATGACTCTTTTGTTAGTATAAAAGTCAGGAATATCTACAATAGGTATCTCATCTTGTTTTTCTATTTTCTCTGGTATCAACATGTCTCTAGTTAAACCAATCTTTATTACCTATATGACTGATTTTATCTCGTCATATAGTATCTCTGCAGTGGCTGTATAAAATTTGATAAAGAATAACGTTCCTTTGGTAATTCGTTTGTATGTTAAGAAAGCTTTGTATAATTCGGGTATCTTTGAGATTTCATCTCCTGTAGCTGTGTATACTGTACTAAGTAGTCCGTAGTTATAACAAGTTGTAACCAAGTTTATATTTGTACCTGGTAGGGCAATTAATTTGTTGTATCCTTGTAGGTATTGGGTAATGTAATCGGTATTTGGTTCCTTTATGTTTATAGCTCTGGGGTTTTTGTTTAAGTAAATTTGGACTTTATAAATGTTTTCTGTATAGGTGCGGGTAATATGGTTGTATGTATTTTTCTGTTGGTTTAGGCTGTTTTTGTACGTAGTCGTTTGTGGAGTAGGTACAGATTTTTGTATCTTTGGTACTATATATGGTTTATCAAAAAGTTTGTTCATATTTGTATTTGTATAACTTTTTTCTTCTGTAGCTTTTTCTTTCTTTGTAACTCCTGATGTACTGCGGTTTGTATTTAAACAAACGTTATGGGTTTTATGGAGTTTCCCAACGTCTCCTTCTAGATCTGGAATTTTAACGTCTTTCGATCGACGTAGCTCCGCATTTTTAACGTCATGCTGCTGACTACTAGCTTGCTCCTTTAGCTTTTGTATCTCACCGTCCATACTATCCACTTTTTTACAAAGTGTAGTTAGGAGGTTGAGTATATGATCCATTGTATTTATTTTTTCAGTATCTTTGTCTTGAGAGGTGATCTGCAATCACATTCTTGTCAGTTTTTATAATTTCAATTGTAAATGAAAAGTTCAATATATTTACTACCAGTCTTCTTATTTCTTTTGTTGTAACTGAATCTTGTACTTTTTTGGTTATCCACCATTTTACCTGTGTATTATCTGTTCTAACAATAAATTTGTTATATACAATATATGGTTCAAAAGCTAATAAACATTTATATAAGGCAAATAATTCTTTTTTATTTATTTCCTATTTTATTTGTGGGTCTGTATATGATCCGGAATAATATCTACAGTGATGTTCTATTTTTTCGTTTATGTATTTATATTTTAGTACTCCTCCGTAACTATGATCACTAGAGTCTGTTTCTACTATATAAGTAAATTGTTTATTTTCATCTGAAAAGTTTAATTTTGGTAAATCTTTACACATTATTTTTATTTTTCTGATATGTTTTTTATCTTGTTCATCAAAGTGATATTCTACATCTTTCTTTAGTTTTTTCTGTAATAGTTTTAAATTTTCTGCTAATTTCGGTATATATTCTCTTACTTGATTAACTAATCCTAAAAATGATTGTAATTTTTTCTTAGTATCTAATAATTCTTCAGAACTAAATATTTTTTGTACAATATGTGTTTGTATTTTTATTCCATTTTTGTCTATTTGTATTCCTAAGAATTCTATTTGATTTTGCATAATTTCAGCTTTCTTTTTTGATAAGCTAATTCCTGATATTTCTGTAATATGTATAAATTTTTCTAATAACCTTAAATGCTCTTCTTTTGTTCTTGAGTATAATAGTATATCATCTATATATACTATACAATTTTCTAGTTGGTTAAAATATGTATCCATAAAATGTTGATATCTACCTGGTGCATTTTTATATCCAAATGGTAAAACATTCCATTCGTAAAATTCTTGTGGTACGGTAAATGCTGTTAAATGTTTAAATTCTTCTTCTAGTTTTAGGTGGTAAAATCCTGATTTACAGTCAAATTTACTAAAGTAATTATATCCTTGTATTTGTCTTACTTTTAATATTTTATTAGGTATAGGGTAATTATATGTTTTAGTTTTTGCGTTTAGATTTCTATAATCAATAACCATTCAACTTTTTCCTCTTTTTTGCTCACTATGTTTATTTACTATGAATGCTGGACTATTATGTTTACTATTGCTTTCTTGTATATATTTATTTTCTAATAATTCATTTATATGCATTTTAAATTCTGATTGGTCTTCAAAATTATATCTTAATGGTTTTTGTGTTATTATACTATTTTTATCTATTAGTTCAATTTTTACTTTTGTTTTGTGTTTATCCCATCCTTGTAATGGATTTTCGTTATATAATGAGTTTAATTTATCATTTATTGCTTGTATTTTTTCTACTGTGAATATTATAATTTCTATTTTATGATCATTAGTTGTTATATTTTCTAATTTTTGGGTAATTTTTTCACTTCCTTTTATCCATGGTATATTTTTTCTGATTTTATTATTAACTCTTTTTGCTCCTATCTTGTGATTACATATGGTAGTGAACCACCAATGTTTTTTTGTTATAGTGTGTGGATATAGTTTTTCTAAAAAAGGCATTCCTAATAATATATCTTTATTTGTAAATTCATAACTATAGATCTCTTCGATTATTAATATTTTATCCCATATTTGTGTTTTTATATTTTTAGCTGTATGTGTTATCATGCTTCCTTCATTATTAAATCCTGTTACTATTAATGGTGTTTTTAATTTTTCCCATTTACTATCTGGTAGACAATTATGTTTACATATTTATACTGCTCTGTGTCTATCATAGGTGTGTAATATCTATTATAGTATCCTTCTATAATTATTTTTGCTAAAATATATATTTTTGTCATTTAAAGATGTTTAGTTTATCATATAATTGTTCGTTTAATAATTACTTTCTTGTTTTCATAAGTTATTGCTAGTTGTTTATCATCTATATTATATGGTTTAACTGTTTCTAGCCATTTTATTCCTAATGTAATATTATTATTTCCTTGATGTATTTTGAATTTAATTTTTATTGGTATTCCTCCAATAATTAGTTCTTGTTCTGTAGTTTCTTCTATGTTTACTAAAGCTCTAGGTAATTCTGTATTTATATTTTCTCCTGTAATTATTTCATGTTCTTTGACTAGTTCTCTTATGATTTGGTTTTCTATTTGTCCTGTATTATAGTTATTAAATATTTTCTTTGGTCTAATATTCCTGTGATATAATATTGGTATGGTTGTATTTCATGTTCTAATGATTTAGTTATTAAGTCACAATCTAATCTTCTAGATGTGCTAGTTCTTGATGATGAAGGTGTATCGTAACTTAATCTTTTAGATGTACTTAATCTTTCTTTTACTATCTCTAAATCTTCTTCAATATCTATTTCTTTATAACTATAATCATTATTATCTATTACTGTAATTATTTTATCAAATGGATTTTCTATTTTGATTTTTTGAATCTTATTTTTCTTTGTTATTTTATGCTTTGTAGTTAATACATATAAATTTTTACATCTTCTTTGTAAATATCTTACTTCACAGTGCTAATTCTATGCCTGACATTTTCCAATATAGTACTAGTGATTTATCTATGTTCTTGTCTTCTATTGCTACTGAATAATTTGCACTTATAATAAATTTAAATTTTTGATATATTAAATTTCCTCTAACTGCACTTATTATACTTTTTTCTATAGGTTGGATTATCCTATCATCTGCTAAATATAGTTCTATAGGTGTATCTATTCCTTCTCTAAAACATGCCTTTATCAATATTTCTGTTGCTCCTAAATGTACATATTTTATTGGATTTTTTGATTTCAATTCTTGGATTTCTTTATTAATGATTTTTTTATTTATGATAGGTATTTTAGCTTTACCTTTAATATATTTACAATCTATTACATGTTCTTTTTGGCTTACTACATAATATTCATCGTGTTGTAATTTGAATAAGTTTTTTAGTCTAGGTACTTCTAATATCTTATCTATGCTTAAATCTAATTCTTTTCCTTTTATTTGTTCAAACATATTATTGTCAAATATTATTTTTTGTTCTGTATATTCATTATCTTGATATTCTTCTTTACTTATTATTTTTATATCGCTTTCAGTCATAATCAGAAGCTGTTTCTATTTCATCTTCTAATTCAATATCTGTGAATTCGTATATGCTATCTTCATTTTCTAATTCATAATCTAAATAATCTATCTGTTTATATTTATCATTTTCTATTATTACCTCTGTTATTTATTTTTTCTTTAAATCTTTTGGTAATTTACAGTTTCTAGCTAAATGTCCTAGTTTTTCACGATTATAACATTTACATTCTGTTATATTGTTCTTAACTCTATGTGGTCTTTTGTGTTTATAATTTTTTATATAATATCTTTTTCTTGGAATTTTGTTCTTATATTTTGTTTTAAAGCGTTTATACTTCTTTATTCTTTTCTTTTTATATGGATTTTTACATCCGAATTGGGGTGCTAACTTGCTTGTACAATATGCTAAGTTTTTTACTAATATTTTTTCTAGTTTTAATTCTTCTTTATGTTTTTCGCATAGTTTCATAAACCATTGTTGCAAGAATTTTATTCTAGCTCCTAGTGTATCTACTGTATTTGATTCTTCCCAATCTTTTATTATTTTTGAACTAAATGGTTCTGGTAATTTTGTGTAATATAATTTTCTTATTTCTCTACTTTCATCATTTGTATATATTTCTTTATAGTAATATTCTCTAAATGCACATGTATATTCATTTATGTAACTCATTTTACATATTGCTAATTTATTCATTAAATTTCTGTTTATTATTTTATCTTTCTGTTGTTCTTCTATTTCTGTTGTCATACTTCCAAATTCATTTCTAATTGATATTTCATATTTGTTTAATATATCTATTGCTGATGTTGCTATTTCATTATTAGATTTCGTATTATTCCTTAGTGTTGCTAAGCTTGCTGGTGTTAAATTTTGTAACCATATTTTTACTGTTCCTATAAGTGTTCTTTCTATGTATCCTGGGGCATCTATTATTGATATTTTGTTGTCTATTAATTATTTTGATATATAGCCTATCCATAATTGAATTGTTTTATTTGTATCTGCTACACAGTCTAAATCTAAGAAATTATTTTGATCCGTAGTTTGTCTAGGTATCCAATTTTTATTCAATCTTTTATCCCATAAAACTTTATCTCTGTTTTCTTTTTCGTAAGTATAATATGTTGGAGTTGTATCCATTCGTGTTTTAGGATTTGAAGTACTAGGTTTTTCATTTAAATTTCCTACATTTATTTCTATATTTTTATCTTTTTCTATAAGGTCAGTATATGTTTCTGAATATGATTCATAATTATTTTCTGAAATATTATCATTTTCTTCTTCATTTATTTCATTTATTTCTTCTATTTTTAATTCAGGTAATTCTTCTGTTTCTTCTAACATTGTTTTAAATTTTTCTATTTCTTGATTTAACTTTAATTCTTCAGTTCTTTTCTTATATTCCTCTTTTGCTTTTAATTTTTCTTCATATAATTGTTTAAGTCTTTCTAATTCTTTTTGTAATTCTTGAATTCTAGTATCTTTTACTTCTTCTATTTGTTTAATTTCTTTTTTAGCTTGTTCTCTAATTTTTTCAATTTCTTTTTCCTATCAATTTCTTCATTTTCTTTATTTAATCTTACCATAGTTGTTAGACTATCTTCTAACTTTGCTGATTCTTTATCTGGCATTAGGTATAATTGAGTTCCTATTTTTTTATATCTTCTTTCTAAGTTTGAATGTATTATTTTTATTTCTAGTCCATCTTGACTTTTATATATTTTTTCTTCTACAGCATATTCTTCTTTATTCATTATAAGTTATGTTGATATTTATATTCTAAGTGTTGTAATTGTAGATCTAATAAGAATATCGTTTTTCTTTGTGCTTTTATAGATTTTTGGCATACTCCTGCCCATATATTTTCTTCTAATCTATTTTGTCTAAATCTTAATTCTTGTTTTATTTCATTAATTTTTTCTAATAATTGTTCTCTATAAGTTTCATCCATTATAAAAACATTTTTTCATAATATTCTCGTTTCTTTATTATAAGATTTTGTATTTCTTTTATATTTTCTGAAATATATTCTAAGTATTCCATATCTTGGGTTCTTTGGTATGTTATAATATTATTTATTAAAATTTTATTTAGTAGATCTAAATTTTCTATAGTTTGTAGCCAATATGTTAGATATTCGTAGTTTATCATTAATCTGAATATAAATCATATAATTCATCTATATTTTGGATAGTTAGTTCTTGTCAATTTTGTTCTATAAGTTCCATTATCTGGTCTAGTTCTGTCATTTCTTCAATAATTAAAAGGTCATAAATTTTTCTTTTTATGTCAATATTAAGTGTTTTAAGGACATATAAAATAAGTATTTTATAATTATAATCTTCATCTAGTAAGTATGTGTTCATCATTTTCATGATTCTAAACAAGTTTATTCCTTCTAACCTTCTTGTTTGTTATTATCAATTATCAAATTATATTAAAGTTATCCTAAATAAATTCTTTTGGTCACTACTATGATTTTCAGCTTCAATCAGTTACCCTAACAGCGCCTTCAACAAGTTCGTACTTCCCCTCAAACGGCTTCTCTTTTGCCTAACTGGGTTTCCGGTTTCGGATGGCATAGTCTGGGCTTACCTATTCTCAGCCTACCTTCGTTCATAGCAAACTACTTCGAATTTAATTCAGCATAACAATACTATAACATGATAATAATCAAATAATAATCAAGAGATTATCAGGAATAAGAGAGTTTAGTTGTTTATATTGAAATATGAAAATACCTCTGTTTGTAGATTTTCTGGAACTGATTCCTTCATAGTTTCCTGGTTGTTGTTAGATTTCTCCATTTATATTTTATCTTCATTTTCTAATTCATAATCTAAATAATCTATCTGTTTATATTTATCGTTTTCTATTATTACCTCTGTTATTTGTTTTTTCTTTAAATCTTTTGGTAATTTACAGTCTCTAGCTAAATGTCCTAGTTTTCCACAATTATAACATTTACATTCTGTTATATTTTTCTTAACTCTATGTGGTCTTTTGTGTTTATAATTTTTTATATAATATCTTTTTCTTGGAATTTTGTTCTTATATTTTGTTTTGAAGCGTTTATACTTCTTTATCCTTTTCTTTTTATATGGATTTTTACATCCGAATTGGGGTGCTAACTTGCTTGTACAATATGCTAAGTTTTTCACTAATATTTTTTCTAGTTTTAATTCTTCTTTATGCTTTTCACATAGTTTCATAAACCATTGTTGCAAGAATTTTATTCTAGCTCCTAGTGTATCTACTGTATTTGATTCTTCCCAATCTTTTATTATTTTTGAACTAAATAGTTCTGGTAATTTTGTGTAATATAATTTTCTTATTTCTTTACTTTCATCATTTGTATATATTCCTTTATAGTAATATTCTCTAAATGCACATGTATATTCATCTATGTAACTCATTTTACATATTATCAATTTATTCATTAAATTTCTGTTTATTATTTTATCTTTCTGTTGTTCTTCTATTTCTGTTTTCATACTTCCAAATTCATTTTTAATTGATATTTCATATTTATTTAATATGTCTATTGCTGATGTTGCTATTTCATTATTAGATTTTGTATTATTTCTTAGGGTTGCTAAGCTTGTTGGTGTTAAATTTTGTAACCATATTTTTACTGTTCCTATAAGTGTTCTTTCTATGTATCCTGGGGCATCTATTATTGCTATCTTGTTGTCTATTAATTGCTTTGATAAATAGCCTATCCATAATTGAATTGTTTTATTTGTATCTGCTACACAGTCTAAATCTAAAAAATTATTTTGATCTGCAGTTTGTCTAGGTATCCAATTTTTATTCAATCTTTTATCCCATAAAGTTTTATCTTTATTTTCTTTTTCATAAGTATAATATGTAGGGGTTATATCCATTCGTGTTCTAGGATTCGAAGTACTACGTTTCTCATTTAAATTTCCTACATTTATTTCTATAGTTTTATCTTTTTCTATAAGGTCAGTATATGTTTCTGAATATGATTCATAATTATTTTCTGAAATATTATCATTTTCTTCTTCATTTATTTCATCTATTTTTAATTCAGGTAATTCTTCTGTTTCTTCTAACATTGTTTTCATTCTTTCTATTTCTTGGTTTAACTTTAATTCCTCAGTTCTTTTCTTATGCTCCTCTTTTGCTTTTAATTTTTCTTCATATAATTGTTTAAGTCTTTCTAATTCTTTTTGTAATTCTTGAATTCTAGTATCTTTTACTTCTTCTATTTGTTTAATTTCTTTTTTAGCTTGTTCTCTAATTTTTTCAATTTCTTTTTTCCTATCGATTTCGTCATTTTCTTTATTTAATCGTACCATTGTTGTTAGACTATCTTCTAATTTTGCTGATTCTTTATCTGGCATTAGGTATAATTGGTTTCCTATTTTTTTATATCTTCTTTCTAAGTTTGAATGTATTATTTTTATTTCTAGTCCATCTTGACTTTTATATATTTTTTCTTCTACAGCATATTCTTCTTTATTCATTATAAATTATATTGATATTTATATTCTAATTGTTGTAATTGTAGGTCTAATAAGAATATTGTTTTTCTTTGTGCTTTTATAGATTTTTGGCATACTCCTGCCCATATATTTTCTTCTAATCTATTTTGTCTAAATCTTAGTTCTTGTTTTATTTCATTAATTTTTTCTAATAATTGTTCTCTATAAGTTTCATCCATTATAAAAATATTTTTTCATAATATTCTTGTTTCTTTATTATAAGATTTTGTATTTCTTTTGTATTTTCTGAAATATATTCTAACTATTCCATATCTTGGGTTCTTTGGTATGTTATAATATTATTTATTAAAATTTTATTTAGTAGATCTAAATTTTCCATAGTTTGTAGCCAATATGTTAGATATTCGTAGTTTATCATTAATCTGAATATAAATCATATAATTCATCTATATTTTGAATAGTTAGTTCTTGCCAATTTTGTTCTATAAGTTCCATTATCTGGTCTAGTTCTGTTGTTTCTTCAATAATTAAAAGGTCATAAATTTTTCTTTTTATGTCAATATTAAGTGTTTTAAGAACATATAAAATAAGTATTTTATAATTATAGTCTTCATCTAGTAAGTATGTGTTCATCATTTTCATGATTTCTAAACAAGTTTATTCCTTCTAACCTTCTTGTTTGTTATTATCAATTATCAAATTATATTAAAGTTATCCTAAATAAATTCTTTTGGTCACTAATATGATTTTCAGCCTCAATCAGTTACCCTAACAGCGCCTTCAACAAGTTCGTACTTCCCCTCAAACGGCTTCTCTTTTGCCTAACTGGGTTTCCGGTTTCGGATGGCATAGTCTGGGCTTACCTATTCTCAGCCTACCTTCGTTCATAGCAAACTACTTTGAATTTATTCAGTATAACAATACTATAACATGATAATAATCAAATAATAATCAAGAGATTATCAGGAATAAGAAAGTTTAGTTGTTCATATTGAAATATGAAAATACCTCTGTTTGTAGATTTTCTGGAACTGATTCCTTCATAGTTTCCTGGTTGTTGTTAGATTTCTCCATTTAGATTTTTTCTTATCTAGCTCTGATACCAATATGGGGGGTAGCGGAAGTTGAGAGAGAAATATATGAAGTGGGAGATGAGGGATGAGGGATTATTCGTCCCTTACTCCTTAATCTTATTTATAAGCAAATTTACATGACCTTTACTATTCATGATACTATTCATGAACAGTAACCGACTCTTACATAATTGACATATTTAGATGTTCTTCTTTTGTTCTTGAATATAATAATATGTCATCTATATATTCTACACAATTTTCTAGTTGGTTAAAATATATATCCATAAAATGTTGATATCTACCTGGTGCGTTTTTATATCCAAATGGTAAAACATTCCATTTTTAGGTGTTTAGATTCTTCTTCTAGTTTTAGGTGGTAAAATCCTGATTTACAGTCAAATTTGCTAAAGTAATTATATCCTTGTATTTGTCGTACTTTTAATATTTTTTAGGTATAGGGTAATTATATGTTTTAGTTTTTGCGTTTAGATTTCTATAATCAATAACCATTCTACTTTTTCCTCTTTTTTGCTCACTATGTTTATTTACTATAAATGCTAGGCTATTATGTTTGCTATTGCTTTCTTGTATATACTTATTTTCTAATAATTCATTTATATGCATTTTAAATTCTGATTGGTCTTCAAAATTATATCTTAATGGTTTTTGTGTTATTATACTATTTTCATCTATTAGTTCAATTTTTACTTTTGTTTTGTGTTTATCCCATCCTTGTAATGGGTTTTCGTTATATAATGAGTTTAATTTATCATTTATTGCTTGTATTTTTTCTACTGTGAATATTATAATTTCTATTTTATGATCATTAGTTGTTATATTTTCTAATTTTTGGGTAATTTTTTCACTTTCTTTTATCCATGGTGTATTTTTTCTGATTTTATTATTAACTCTTTTTGCTCCTATTTTGTGATTACATATGGTAGTGAACCACCAATGCGTTTTTATTATCGTATGTGGGTATAGCTTTTCTAAAAAAGGCATTCCTAATAATATATCTTTATTTGTAAATTCATAACTATAGATTTCATCTATTAATAATATTTTATCCCATATTTGTGTTTTTATATTTTTAGCTTTATGTGTTATCATGCTTCCTTCATTATTAAATCCTGTTACTATTAATGGTGTTTGTAATTTTTCCCATTTACTATCTGGTAGACAATTATGTTTACACATATTTGCTTCTGCTCCTGTGTCTATCATAGGTGTGTAATATCTATTATAGTATCCTTCTATAATTATTTTTGCTAAAATGTATATTTTTGTCATTAAGATGTTGTTAGTTTATCATATAATCGTTCTTTTAATGAGTACTTTCTTGTTTTCATAATGTATTATTAATTGTTTATCATCTATATTGTATGGTTTAACTGTTTCTAGCCATTTTATTCCTAAAGTAATATTATTATTTCCTTGATGTATTTTAAATTTAATTTTTATTGGTATTCCTCCAATAATTAGTTCTTGTTCAGTAGTTTCTTCTATATTTACCAAAACTCTAGGTAATTCTGTATTTATATTTTCTCCTGTAATTATTTCATGTTCTTTGACTAGTTCTCTTATAATTTGATTTTCTACTTGTCCTGTATTTATAGTTATTAAATATTTTCTTTGGTCTAATATTCCTGTGATATAATATTGATATGGTTGTATTTCATTTTTGTTTTGCTCTAATAACTTAGGTATTAAGTCACAATCTAATCTTCTAGATGTGGTATGTATTAAGTCGCAATCTAATCTTCTAGATGTACTAGTTCTTGATGATGAAGGTATATCGTAACTTAATCTTTTAGATGTACTTAATCTTTCTTTTACTATCTCTAAATCTTCTTCAATATCTATTTCTTTATAACTGTAATAATTATTGTCTATTACTGAAATTATTTTATCAAATGGATTTTCTATTTTCATTTTTTGAATCTTATTTCTTGCTGTTATTTTATGCTTTGTAGTTAATACATATAAATTTTTACATCTTGCTGTCAGATTTTGACCTTTAAAGACAATCTCTTCTTTATTATTTTCACTCAACACCATTGTTGGACAAATTTGAGCATTTTTCTCCTCTTTTTCTCGATCTTGTCTCTTCAAATTTTCTCTCGCCTTTATTTTTTTTTTTCGATTTACTCATCTCTTTTGTGTGTGATTCTATTGTACTTTTGTTGGTCTTCACGATGACGGCTCGATGTTGCTACTATGGAATATATGCTGAACTAAAGTGTCAAAAACACCAACTAATCCTGGAAGAATGTTTTGGGGTTTACAAAAATATTCATCTGGTAATGGGTGTGAATTTTTCCGATGGGCTTATGCAAATGATTCAACATACCAAGAACAATTCAACATCAAGAATCCATCAATGAGTTTAGGGCAAGGAAGACAACCAAGACATAGAAGACAAGGAAGGCAAGAAAGACAAGGATCAAACACTAATATTGATATCAGTGTTATTATGATTGTTGTTATTTGGTTTCTAGCTATTATTTGTAAGATATATTGATTTGTACTAGCTTTTATTTGATAATGAAATGGAATAACAAAGACATTGGCCTCAATAGTTAATCAGATTTGCTTGTAAATCAATAGCAACTTCATTCAAACACAAATTCATATAGAAAATAAAGTCTTCCCAATAGCAACTTAACAAAAATTCATATACAAACACAAAGTCTTCCTAATAGCAGAACCAAAACAGTTAGGATCAAGTCATTAATCAAAATAAAGTTAGTTGGGATCAAGTCATTAAGCTAAACAAAGTGAAATCTAATGTGTGCCTTGAGTGCATATTGCGGCATGAGTGTCTGTTCTGCCTTGAGTGCTTGTGTAACTCTCCTCTCGTAGTCGCTTTGAATAACTGAAGCTCTTCCCTTCCACCTTAGTCCATTGGGTTTGTAACCAAGATCAATATTGGTAGGAGTTGAACTTGACAATGTAGCACTATGTAACACCCTATCAGTATTTCCAAACTAAGATAACAACAAAAATCTTCACTTAAAGATGAACTAATATCAATTAACGCAATTAAATGTGTTTAAATAATAAAAATACATACCCTCTCAATTACACTGCCACCTAATCCAAATAAGGGACCATAACCAGCTGTCTTTGCTTCTTTTTTTTTTTTGTCTTGGTCTCTTATATCCAAGAGTTGCACCACCTCTCAAAGGTGTGCTAGTCTTTCTTTTTTGGCCAGCTACACTAGAAGTTGAGTACTTAAAGGAGTTGTTGTAGGCCTCACACCAGATGTTGAGGCAGTTGCAGCCCTTACACCACTTGATAAAGCATTTGTAGGCCTTCCACAAATTGATGAGGTAGTTGCAGGCCTCACACCACTTGATGAAACATTTGTAGGCCTTCCAGCAAGTGTTGAGGCAATCGCAACACTTGACCTACATTTACACTTGATTGGCTTCCAATTGCAGTATTTGTAAAATCTGAAGTTACAGCATTTGTTTAGGCAGTTGCAACACTTATTCCAATAGTTGCAGCATTTGTTCTAGCAGTTGCAACACTTGTTTCAGTATTTTTCTACAAACATATATTAAAGTCAAAAATAGCGCTGAAAGAGTAAAATGCAGTAACAGAGAGACATTAAAGCACAACTTACCAGAGTTGGACATCCTTTCTTGTTATGTCCAAAAGTCTTACACTCAGAACATTTCATTTTTCTTCCCTTCCTTGTAGCCTTTCCAAACTTCTTCTTAATAGGTTCATCACTATATGGTGGATCATGAATCTCAAAGCCAAGATCATCATTAAACTTTACCTCACAATTATCTGCTATTTCAACATTTTTTCTAAGAATATGCATAGCCATTGGTGATACATCAGTAATCCATTTTTTTGAAAATTCTCTCATTTGATTCATTCTTTCCATAACTTTGAATCTTATTTCTTCTAGCACAGTGATTATTAATTTGAACCTAGCACCTAAAATCCAACAGTTGAAAGTCTCACAATTGTTGTTATCAACCACATCACACTTGCTATGTTCTTTAAAAAATGCCCTATATTATGCTTCTTTGTTATACTTTAATAAATCTTCTATAATGCCTTGTCCTAATTGACTCATGTCATCAACTTTTACCTGTAAAAGGACCTCAAATGATGCCCTAGCAACCTGCCATAATTTTTTTCTCCTTTCTTCACCCGTCCAGTCTTTCTTCAAGTTTGCCCATATATGCCTAGCACACCATCTACTTTCAGCATTTGGCAATAATTCAATAAGTGCAAGATGAAGATCCTGTCAAACAAAGAATATTTGACATACAACAATGTTAAATATCAATTACTCGAGAATTAAAGAATAAATTTAACAAATAATATAGTAATACCTTATGCATATCAGACATCACTGTTAGTTCTTCACCTTCTGTAAGCTCCAAATCATGTTTGATGCACTTGAGAAATCAAGACCATATGTCCTTGGTTTTTTTATCAATTATTGCCCATGATATAGGGTACATCTAATTATTTCCATCTTTGGAAATGCAAGATTACAGTTCACCTTTACATACACTTTTGAGAAATGCACCATCTAAACCAATAATCCTTCTACACCCTTCTTTCCATCCATTTTTTAAAGAACCAAGACATATATAGATGCTCATAAATACCTCTTTTCCTGAAATTGTGTTCTTGGATGTCCTAATAGATACAGTAGTTCCAGGATTTGCGGTCTTTAATTCCTCAGCATGATCATACAACCTGGCAAACTCCTCTCTGAAATCTCCCAAATGTTCATTCATAACTCTCAGTTTTGCCTTTCTACAACTTGTCTTACTAACATACAAATCATGCTACTTTTGTATCAGAGAATGAATCTGATGTAGTTTGATGGTAGGCTCACTCATAACCCTCTCCTTATAATGTTTACTAATCCAAATGGGGGTACATATTTGTTTCTTGCTCTTTTAAAATACTTGTGGGCAGCAAAATATGTTTTAACAGTAAAGTTTCCATTGTTACCATCAATACTTTCAAGAATATGCCAAGGACAATACTTTTTCTTACACTTTGCCCTTTTCCTTTCCTTCTCATTAGGTTTCAACTTAATATTCACACTCTTCTAAATAGAGTAAGTTTGCGGTGCCTCCCTGAACTCAATATGATTCGAAAAAATCATTTACAATTGAAATAAAACCTTTTTAGTAGTTGGATCAAAGTAGATCTTTGTAGTTTCTTTCCTAGGTGTTGGATCTACCACTTCATCATTCTCAACATGATCCCCTTCATCTTCACTAATGTCACTATTAGGATCTGAGCTATCAAAATAAGTATCGTCATCACCCAAATTGCCTTCAAATCTCCCCCTCTTCTCCTTATAAATGTCTTCAAAACCAGCATCTATACATACAGGACCAGATGGTATCTCATCTAGATTTACTCTATCAGCCTTATCTTTAACTTGTTCTTAAATGTTAGACTGCCTAGCTTGAAGTAACTCCTCATCCAAATTACTCAAATCATCAATATTTTCATCAACATCATAGAGTGAATTAGAATCAGAATCAGAATGTTCTTCAACTATAGGGGCTTGTTCTTCAACTCTAGGGGACTGCTCTTCAACTATAGGGGATTGATTTTGGTTTAAATGGTTATTTTCATTTTCATCAAATGGTTGACATGAAGACACATAAACCCTATCTATTTGTGGGGAGGATGACAGATCAACCCTATTTTTGTGTGGGGAGGAGGACACATCAACATTCTCTTTTTGTGGAGAAGAGGACACATCAGCATTAGTGCTAGGCAATATAAGTATCTCCTCAACAACTAAAGGTATACTAATGGGATATACAACATATATATAAACAAAATCAGCACCCTTCAAACCATTAAGAAAATTTAAAACATCAAAATCAATATTTAACATGTAATAATCACGCTTCTTGTTGACTCTACATCCAAACATCTCAATATTTTCAACACCCAATTCCAGTGTTATTTTATGAAACAACATAATATGCAACTCATCTACATCTCTATTAATCTTTTCAAGACTAGTGATTCCATTGGCATACCTTACAGTAGGATCATATACAAAACAACCCCCATAGTGAAATTGAAGTGTCACTATAGTTAAAGCCATTAACTTACCATGCATGTAAAGTCAAAAGAAAAATAACTATCGTTAAAGCCATTAACTTACCAAGCTTGTAAGTTAAAATAACAAAAAGTCCTTTCTATTTTTAAGGAGATAAGGTGTAAAGAATCTTATACACCTATGATATGTAACAATGGACCACTAACACAATCAATACCCAAGACAATTGACGAGAAAAAAAGTATTAATTTTAGTCGAAACTGAGAATTACGAATAAACCCTAGAATCTAGTCGAATTCACAAAATATGCCATTGAAGTCACGCGAAGTCATACATCCACTACGAAAGCATAGTACACTAACATTAGACATAAAACAAAGTAAAATCCCCAAAATATTTCAGAAAATCGAATGACAATAACCCTAAAATCAAATAGATACGCACGAAGAAAATGAAAAAAATCAGAATTAACGAAAAAGGCAAGAATGTACAATGAAAATCGCAACGGAACTGAGCTTCAACTTAGCAAAATCATAGAGAAATTGCGGAGAGGAGAATGGGAGAAGGGGAGAAGGGGAAAAGTCGCGATGGTTTTGAAATCGCCTTTGGAATACAATGACGACTATTCTTACTTCATATGTGTCATAGGCTAAGTGGAATATAATATTCATACGTGGATTAAAATTTTTTTCTTTTTGGCCAATGTGTACAACTTTGTGCAACACACACCATACCACATCAAAAAGTGTGTTTAAAATGTTGTGTTTGGATGGGTTCAGGGGTCCAGATGACAAAAGAGTAAGTAGAAGAGTCCAGAATACAAACAGATACAAGTAGAAGGGTCTACCAGACCATTTCGCCAATCTTATATGCCAGATCAATTAATCATAACCTGCTTGAAGAAAAGTCTTTATTATGCTATGTTATCATTTGCATGTTCAAATGTTGAAACGGTAAAAAAAATTATCATAGTTATGATGAAGAGTATCAAAGTAGAAAGGAGAATCGAAGAAGTATTAAAGAAACGAAGAAAGAACACTCATAGTCACAGTGCTGGCAAAGCACGCAGGAGCTTAGAGAAGATCGACACTAGCTCTGGCCGGAGACAATCGAAAGAAGAAGCGCACCTCCCTTCTCAAAATTTAGCTTGTATCACTGCATGTGTTTGGTCTCCTTCTTGAGAGAAAAAGTTTTCTTGTTTTTTTCTTTTTAATATTATTTTAATAGCTTCCTTTTTATCCAGACTCATTTGATGGTTTGTCCAAAGTTATATTTCATTTTTTAACTTATTCAATAAAATTGGCCCATGGCCATTGTTTAATTTTTGAAAAAAATAAATATTGAAATGAGTATAAACATGAGTCTTACCATCTATAGACAATAATGAAGGGACGCATATCAATATACCTAGGAAGTTGTATTTTTTTTATTACTTCATTTACCTCTTTCCATATTAGTTTATCATTTTACTACCTCTGTCTATTTTTAATTGTCATAGTTTTTTCATTTAGAGTCAAATGATAATAACTTTGACTAACATTTTATGAATGTATTTTTTAGCATATTGATATGCAAAAAATTGGAATTTATAATACTTTTAGTATATTTTTTTATTATCTAATTTTTTTTGTTTAAAATATCAAATTAATGTTATCTAATTCAGTTTTAAAAATTAGTTAAATTGACTTTCGAAAACGCAACATAACAATTAAAAATGAATAGAGGGAGTAATAAATAGAGGGAGAGGATGGATTCAATGCTTATTTATTTAAAAAAGCTTGGACAGACATAAGGGAGGAGGTAACTGCAGCTATCTTACATTTTTTTCAAACAAACAACATGTATGGTCCTGTGAACAAGACTGCTGTCACTCTTATTCCTAAAACACAACACCCTACCTCTATCAAGGAGTATAGACCTATATCTTGCTGCACTACATTGTATAAAATCATTTCCAAAATGCTCACACATAGACTGCACAATGTCATGGAAGATCTAGTAGACCCAAGTCAGGCTGCTTTTGTACCTGGTCGAATGTTGCATGATAATGTGATAATGAGTCATGAATTGGTCAAAGGATATGGAAGGAAAGGTGTGTCACCAAGGTGTATGTTTAAAATTGACATGCAGAAGGCATATGATTCCTTGGAATGACAATTTTTGGAGGAGGTTCTTGTAGGAATGCAGATTCCACAGAAGATTGTAGATTGGGTAATGATTTGTGTAAGGACAGTGTCATATTCAACCATGATTAATGGGTGTTTGAGTCCAACATTTCAAGCAAAGAGAGGGGTGAGGCAAGGAGATCCCCTGTCACCATATCTTTTTGTTCTTGCTATGACCTATCTCACTAGGCTACTGAAGGCTCTGAAAGACAAACCAACTTTCAAGTACCATCCTAGATGTCACAAACAACACATTGTGCAGTTAAGCTTTGCTGATGATCTCCTGTTGTTTAGTAGAGGTGATATTGATTCCACCACCTTAATGTATGAATGTTTTCAACAATTTTCAAAGGTGTCTGGATTGATAGCTAATCAGGCTAAGAGTTGTGTTTATTTTGGAGGAGTGTCAGAGGAAATACAACAAAAAATATTGCAAAGACACAGGTTTTAGTAAAGGAGATCTGCCATTTAGATATCTTGGGGTACCTTTGAGTTCCAAGAAACTATCCATAACTCAATGTCAACCCCTCATAGACAAGATAATGGGCAGAATCACTACATGGACGACTAAATTTTTATCCTATGCAGAAAGAATTCAGTTGGTGAATAGTGTCCTCTCAGCCATGCAAGGATTTTGGTCACAAATATTCCTAATGCCTAAGAAAGTCCTAAAAAAAAAATAGAATCCATGCGCAAGAGATTTCTATGGAATGGAGACAAAGAAGGTAAAGGGAAAGAACTTATTGCCTGGGAGACATTGTGTCGGCCAAAAGTTGCTGGAGGGCTTAACATCACAGACATGTATGTATGGAACAAAGCAGCTATTCTAAAGCATATGTGGAATCTCTGCAAAAAGAAAGATAAATTATGGATTGTATGGGTTCATCCTTTTTATCCAAGGGTAGGATCCTCGGGGGTTGATATCAAGCAAGCATCATGGATGGTGAAGAAAATATCAAAGGTGACAATGGCTAATGTAGAAGGGCCCGCAGTAATCGAGATCATGGAAGAAACAAACTTTAGCATCAAGAAAATGTATCAGGTACTAAAAGAGGAGTATAATAAGGTTCCATGGAGGAGATTGACCTGCAACAATCTTGGTAGTCCTAAATGGGTGTTTGCACTATATGTGGCTATACATAGAAGGTTGTACACTAAGGACAGATTAAGTAACTGGGGAATTATAGGAGATGATGTATGTGCCTTATGCAAGACAGAAGTTGAGACACATCAACATTTGTTTTTCTCTCAGAATTTCTCAAAACAAATATGGCACAAAATGCTCAATCAAGCACTAATTACAAGAGGTTGTGAAGGTTGGAATGAAGAATCTGGAATGGGCCATAGGGTATGCTAAAAGAAGTCTATTGTGGCAGATGTATACGTAATGGCACCGCAAAGAACAATATACTACATATGGCAAGAGAGGAACCTCCAAATTTTTCAACAAAAGGAAAGGACCATAGGCATGATCAGTAGATTAGTTACACAAGAGATCCATCATAGAGCTAGTATGATTCCTAGATTAACAGGGTATATGCAAAATCTTAATTTTTACCCCTAGCCTAGATTATAATTAGTTTGTTTTGAGTTTTAGTAGGAATCTGAGAATGGAACATGTCCATATCCAGAATTCTAACTCGTATAAATTGACATATCTGGTAATAAAGTTACAGTTACCAAAAAATATAGTTATCCCATATTATTTGATTATCTTCCTAAATCACAATTTCAACTGTCAACGGATAAAAAAAATTTAGTTTTCTATATATTAAATGTGACAAAGTGATTTATAGTACCATTTAAGTAATTTTAAGAAAATATATATTTCTCTTTTTTCCAATTTATGTATACAGATAGAATTTTGAGAGTCAATCAAATATAGCATAGTAAGTTTTTTACATATTTAATTTGTAAATTATTGTAATTTATAATACTTTTAATGTCTTTTTTAGATCACATATGTTGCTTTCTTACGAGTGTCCTAACTAATGTTGCGCAAAATAAACTTTCAATATACAATTTAGTTCTTTAAATAGTTCAAATTGTTTATTATTGTAATTAATAGTACTTTATATTATTTTTCAAACAATATATGTTACTTTATCTATCACAATTTATATAGAGTTAATAGAGTTTTTATGTCTTCAATTTTTTTCTTTATGACAACTTGTTATTTTTACGCGATTTTCAATTAATTAAAATAATAATACAAATTTAATTTAGAAAAATACATAAATACCCAATGCTAG
The DNA here is from genome assembly GCA_035578085.1 of Solanum pinnatisectum. Classification (NCBI taxonomy): domain Eukaryota; kingdom Viridiplantae; phylum Streptophyta; class Magnoliopsida; order Solanales; family Solanaceae; genus Solanum; species Solanum pinnatisectum. The sequence goes on along the minus strand of JAWPEI010000013.1, from coordinate 1,438,751 downwards.
AAGCATACACATTGACCAACAAGTATCACCTTCAACACCTTTATATATAATATTATCTTTTAAAAATATAATTGACTAATAATAACATTAATTTAATGAAATAAAATAAATATAAATAATGAATTCTGATATTTATTTGAATAAACTGTTAACAAGTTAATAATAGATTTGATTTTTTTTATATTTTAAAATATCGGTGCAACGCGCGGATACGCATACTAGTTTAACAATACAACAATAAAAACTAACAAGTTTTGTGTAATGCAGAGTTCTCCATACTTAGTGATACACAATACTGTGTTAGACTAACACATTTCCATTTTCAGTTAGCATTTCTAAGTGTTACAGTTCATCCATCTCAGGCTACAATCTGATATCATAAAACAAGACTGCCTACCAGCACTGAGGATAAGGGAACTGTTGTTGTCATCGAGTTCACTGCTTAGAGGATGGGATTCAACCAGTGCTGCAGCAAGAGACATAAACAAGAACCCTAAGACCGTCTTGGAGCTCACCTGAATATACCCCAACAAGGAGAAATAGTGCAAGAATCTGTAGCAAAATCATAGAGACCAGTAAGAAATATGCAGTATTTAAGCAAAACGTGATAACAATGAAAGCTTTCAATTACCCAAGGGATGCTAAGAAACCAGCAGCTGCCATTGCAATACTCCCAGCAAATGATTTGTTTTTATTGTATGGGAGTTTCTGTTTTCCGAACCTCCTGCCAACAATGTCAGCAATACCTGGAGCACGAAAACAGTAACTTTTTACTATTTCTTAGAACATCGTCAGTCAATCAGGGAAGTCAAGTAACCATGACAGACAGAAATTAAATTGCCTCAGCATACCATCACCAGCACAAAGATTGCAAATTAGTCCAATTGAAATAGGAGAATATCTCCAGTATATAGCACAAGCATAAGTGATTGAAAAGGCATAGTACAATGGTCCCTTGAGAAGCTCCCTAATGTAAGAGGCATGCCAAACACAATGTAAGTTGCCAATTAAATTGCTTAACAAGAATAAGAGGTCATTGAAGGACAATAAGACGTAATCCTTAGCTTAATTAGGACTACAAAAAAAGGAATGGGGTTGGCCCTGCAATTATGCTTACCAATTTTGGCACAGCTGCCTGTTTTCAGAAACTTTTCTCCCGCATCATTTTGTTATGATATAGGAGGAGAAATAGTAGGACTTATAAGAATAAATAGTGTTCAAGTGTTCACAGATGTTGGCAGCATCATATTACGCACAGATTGCAGCTTTAGTAAAATTAACAAATAGCCTGTTGCCAACTTACCATTAGAGGAATGAAAATATGGATGCACATAAATAAATATGGTTTGCAACCTCCTCCTCAAGGGAACCAGTTTTTGGTTGTGATGTCTCACTAGTTTGAGTAACAGCTAAGTTCTATAACAAGAGATGGTTTAATGAACTTGTTCAAGTAAAAGCTAAAAATATTCTTCTGATTACTAAACCTGTGGTCTCCAAATCGGCTCATAGACTTGACAGTTGCATTATCTTTCCATATTCCTAATCCCAAAAGAAGCATTTTTATTATGTTAAGACCGGGAATAAAAGCTGCTAGAATTGCTCCTTGTTGACCAGAACTGGAAAAACAAAACACCGCCTCACTCACCAGGAATATTAGGAATTGAATGAATGAAAGGCTTCATGGTTAGGTTGAAAAGCATTACCTGAACATTGGCCAGCAGAGCATGAAGACTAGCCCAATGCTAATATGAACAAGCTTTCTGTTCGTTTTCTGGGTAATACAAAAATTGTAGAATTCAGAAAATACAGTACAAAGGCAATATCGGGACATCATTAAGCAGAAAAGGTAAGGATATCACTTCCAAAAGATGAGTGAATCCAGCTATATGCTTAAGGTGGGCTAAGGTCATAAATTTAGTTATAACTTATAACATCCTCTTCAATGGATTTGATAAACCTTACTTGTTTAAGTATATAGTAATTACAGATTACAGCTAAATACTAAAATCATACAACCTTGGAATAATTTCTCGATTTTCAGTCTAATTTCTGAATTACGTACGGAAAAATACGTGAATATGGTCCACACCCGATAATATGGCATCCATAGAGTGTTTGCCAATATAAACACTGCCTGCCTTTGTTTTGTTATCTAGTACTCAATATACACCACAGTTGAAAATTCTGCATATTTTGCAACATCAGATTCAGAAAAGCTTATTGCACACAACGGTGTGGACAAGTGGTCAATGAAGTGAGTGCGGCCTTGAAAACTAGGGTTCACATGGTAGAGACAAAAAAACACTAGGTGATTTCATTCCACTTGCTAGAACCTTGGTGGGCAAAGTTATTAATCACCAGTGCAAGTGGGAGATAACAGGTACCCATGAAATAGCTGAGATGTGCCCAAGTTGTCCCAAACACCACCATCATCCATAAGAAAAACCGAAGAAATTTATTTCATTATTAAACTTAGCACATGGAGATTAGCATTCATATTTAAGATTTATCAGAACCTTAACTGCAATTCACTGAATCCCCGATACTTAAATAAGCAGACAGTTCCTAACACCCAATACTTCTATTCTAAGCTTCCTCAAGTTAGAACAGAGTTACAATTGACTCTGTCAAAGATGGCCATTCATGTTATGAAGTCAGTTCCATCATGCGTGACACATAGATAAACTCTCACCAAGTCGAACACCATTATGATGCTGAAACAAGTCAAGGGAACAAAATGATAGCACCAGTTAGCATCATAAGCAATTTAAAATGCTGGTCTAGAGTTTTGTTTAGCAAACTTCTATCACCCACTAGTTACAGCATTAATTGTGAGAAACATGAAAAATCACACGCATTTGCAGACTTGAGGAACTTGGCATGACAAATTAAACCATTGAATTTCTTTGTCCAATAGGTGAACTCTCATGCCAGAGGCCAAAAGTTGAAGAGGAATGGAAGACTCTGACTTCAACAATATACCCGGTATAGTCCCACAAGTGGGGTCAGGTAGGATAGAACGTATGCAGACCTTACCCCTATCTCATGGAGGTAGAGAGATTGTTTCCGAAATACCCTCGGCTCAAGTAACACATATTAAAGCAGTTTGAAAAGGAAAATATAAAAAGTAAGGAGGACATATGAAATGATAGGCGAAACATGACATAACATTCAGAAAACAAGGAAGAGTTAACAACAATCAAATAATTCAACAACGCACAAGAAACAACAACATTAATCAAGGACTTGATAGATTAATATTCAACTAAGAGTGTTTTTCATAGAAATACAACAGAAAAGCAAAAAAGGTGCTCAAGCCAAGCAGAGATTCAACATAAGCTCACACGAAATTGCTCTAACAGTTTAACTTAGAACACGCGAGACAGTATTTTTGGAGCAGTTTTGGACCAGCTGACTGCCTCTGCCATTTTTCCTTTAGTCATACTTACCTTTTATATAAAGCTTGAAACTTTTTTTCGAAATTACCTCTTTGCACCATTACATCAGAGGAGAATAATGCCTAAAAAAAACCTAGCATCTAAGATGTGATCAAGAAATCAAAGAAAATAAGTTGTCTTTGTTGCTTCGTCGTGGTTTAAATGGTATGCTATTTTGAATTTAACCATAAACAAAGATATTCGAAAACTAGTGCGTTTATAACTAAATAGTAAAGATTGAGAGAAACAAAAATTCAGTTCGGCTTAAAAGTAAAGAAAGATAAAAAGCATGAAAGACCTGATCGAATACCCCTCTCTTGGCTGTTTCTTCCCACAATCGAAGCATGGAAAGGGCAATACCACCGGAAAATGCAGTGGCGATTAAATCTCCGATGAGTGGATTTTCTGAAAACATTGCAAAATGTACCACCACTTTAGTCCTGTGTAATCTTCTGGTTTTAAGCTTCTGGAATCCCAAATTGAACCCTTTCTTGGTGGAGAAGAGACGATAGAGATCTGAGTTTGACTTAAACAGAGGAAGAGGGAAGACAGAAGAAGCAAGAGCCATATACTGTTGGTTGAGTATTTCACCAGCTTTCAATGCTCCCATTACCTATCTCTATCTCTGCTTACCTCACACCTACACTAATTTATGCCTATAATAAATAGCACAAAATGAAATCAATATTTAAACAAGGCCAAATATATTCCACAACTAGAAATGCTATATGAATTTATCCCACTATAACAAATCTTAACATAATTTTAACTATTTCCATTACTTAATTGCAATAGATATTTTTATTATCTTTTGAATTGGGTTTTGTAACAACTGAATTTAATTTATATATCATGGGAAATTTTGTATTCTTTTATCTTTTTATATCACAAACACTTCAATAGTGTACTAACCCATCTTGTTATTTTATTCTGCTTCCTACTAATTTGCTTTGTTGAAATACACAAGTAAAGGTCTTTATAATGAATTACATGTCATTGGGTTCGTTGCTCTGAGATAGGATTTCATGGCCATATGACATTTCGTTGGCCTTTAGAAGTTGAAAGTTCAATTTTGCCAATAAGGTAGTTCAGCCCTCAAATTCTCAATATTCCTGGCCGCACTAGCTAACAAACAAATAAAGGAAAGAGTGTTCAAGTTCGGGTCATGGGTAAGTAAATTGTGTAAATTATTGAGATGACACCATGTGTCTATGCATTTGGGTTAAGTGTGTGTGTGTGTCTATATATATATATATATATATATAGCCCAAAAGTAAGATGCAAGCATATATGCAAGCTTAAGTATAAATGGAAGATGTATACATACAATTTCTAATAGGTCGAGGTATATTTGACTTTTTCCCATTCCCTAAATAGTCACTCAATTTTTGACAAATGTCTAATAACATTGCTTTCCATTCACTTAGAATAAGAACATCACTTATGTTATGACTCTCGTGGTCATTTCATGCTTTTGCATTTCTTTGTTGTTTTTCTCTTCCCCGTAGCTTGTGTGTTGTATTTGACTTGCCAGGGTGGACGACTGCTTTTCGAGGTGGTCGGGACAGTTTTGGATGGTTTTCCCTTTTTGGAGCTCTTACGTTGAAAGGGTTGACTTTGGTCAATATTTTTGCTGATGGGCTCAAATGAGATTTTCGTCAGTGTCATTAGCTCTAGAACATTGAATTATTATGTAGTAGGACCTTTGGTTTGAGTCTTGTAGTTTCTGGTTTGGTTTTGGAACAATTAGTTGTTTTGATTATAGTGTTGACTTCTGCCAACATTTCATCGAGACAACCTCCGTTGGTTGTTTTTTTTTCATTCCACTTAGTACGAAATGTCTTTTATATTAGATAGTGCAATGGGGCCAACCATTCCTGTTCTAGCCCACTAAGTTGTAATACCTCAGAATTTTAGAAATGGAAAGAATGCCAAAAGATTGGATACTAGTTCAGTCTACAAGACCGCCTACTTGTAGGTAATGTTCTACGGATTGTAAACCAGTCTCCTAGGATGTGAAAAAATAATTTTGAAAATCAAATCCAGTATCTCATTCTATGATGGACCAGGACGGTCTATCGAATGGACTACTGACCGTAGGAAGGTCCCGTAGAAAAGTTCTAGACTTAGTAAAATTTTGGGGTTAAAGTTGAGTTCTACGATTCGGGTATACAGACCATAGGAAATCCTATGGGTCGTAGAAAGGTGTTGTCGAAAGTTGGTTGATTTTAAGGTTCTAGTACTTTAGTCTACGGCTGACCAGTACGGTCAGTAGAAATTCCTACAGATCATAGGTTGGTTTCGTAGACTAGGTCCCGACAGTTATTTTTAAAGAATATTTGGGTTTTTTCCTATGAACCTAATTCCTATACAATGTCGTTTTCCCTATAAAAATGACTCTATAATTGATTTTACTCCTAATATCTACCTATTCTCCTTCATTCCCCCAAGTCCCAAAATTTCCTCTCAAGGGTTTTCTCTCCCAGAGGTTCTTTAAGTTCAAGTATCCTTTCTCCCTCAATTACTTAGGGCTTCAAGATCAATGTATGTAGAGAATTCATCAATGGGTTCCATTCACCCATTGATTCCTAAATATTCTCATATTCTGCCATTCAATTTTCCAAAATTGGTTAAGTTTTCATTCAATTCCTCTTGGGTTCTCTTTGTATGGATTCAATTATTTGATTTTGATCATATAATAATTTTTTTTAGTTAATTACTTTCTTTCCAATCAATTTCATATAAACCACTGCATTGATAATGATTTTTTACTATGAATACTAATTTTGCATGAATTTGAAGAAAAGCTACGAATCAATAAATGATGTTTTCATGAACTTATGCATGATCTATGAAAAAAAGAATTGTTTATGATCTAGGTTTCTTTAAGATAAGCATCGATTAATTGTTAAAGGATATTCTCACCTATGCATAAATTGTGAAAGGTTTTCTCACATTAAGGGATCAGGGTTTGATGAAAGGTTTTCTCACTTATACATGATTCGAGGTTTAAGGAGCTATTGCATGATGTTTTATCTTGGATTAGTAACTTAATTGTGCTTTTCTATGGATAATTATTGTCACGACCCGTACGCGTAACATGACGTATAAGACCTCGAGAGGCCTCATACAAGCACTGACCATTCATCATACAAGATAATAAAACATAAGAGATTTAAACGACAGTTTCAACATATCAAAGTTTTATAGAGAAAAGCAGAAGACGAAACATCGTCTCAAAGCCATCTACTACATAAGATTGATCGGGGTGTAGCCTGTACATCAAGTTCAAAAAGTGAAAGTAAAGAATAAAAAGGAAATCAAGCTCGGTCCTTGATTGATGAGGACTTACCAATCTTCAATCTTCTATATGAGATCCCTAGCCACGAAAGTGCAAATCAGTAAGGTCAGATCCTACATTTGGGGAAATGTAGGAAAGAGTATGCATTAGTACAAACATGTACCAAGTATGATAGCCATGCATAAAACATTTAAAAACATGCTTAAAAAGAGATATCTTCATGAGATGCAATAACCAAGCTAAAACGTGAGACAAGAGATTAAAAGCATGAATCATAAAACATGGTCAATGCAAATAAACTTCATTTTTAAACACATGTGAGATACTTCTTGAAGTAACCTTAGTTCATCACAGCTTACTTGTGGATAGTAGCCTTCACCGACATATAAGACCATGTGAGCTATTAACACGGAATTAGGTATCTCGCACACCAAAAATGGTTGTCCCACTTGCAAAGGTAAGGACCATGAACTTCTAGCTTATGTGGATCCACTAGCTAATGTCTATGTAGACAATCCTATGTTGGCATAGTTATGGGACACGAGTAATCGCTACTTGTGCACTCTGTACTAAGCTTAACTTCCACGAAATAGTTCTTCATTGGGTAATCGCTTCTTGTCCTTGCATCATGTGGCATGGGTAACACCTCTTGTCTTTCAATTGAGAGCATGGGTAATCGCCGCTTGGCTCATTCTTAGATTAACTCCTTAACTTTGATTCATTTTATGTGAGAAGACCTTTCAACCTTAGAATACTTTATGTAATAAACCTTTCACATTCATGTATGAGATATTTATGTGAGCAACCCTTTCACAACAATTAACCACAATAACAACATATATGATACTCTCAAATAAATCTACAACATATCTCATCAATTTCATAAGAACATGAATTCCATAATTCATCTTTCATAGTTCAAAACCCACTTTCAATCATCAATCTCTAGAAAACATGGGTTAGACATGGGTTCATGGGGATTCATCTTAAAATCATGAAATTATATCAATTCATGCATAAAAGTTCATAAATCAATTAAGTAAATCAACATTTAAAGCAACTCATGACATGGAAGAAAACCGTAACTCAATTGGGGAATTCTATATTTATAAATTAGAGAATTTCGGAACTCCATGGAGGAAAGGGCCCCATGGATGAAAATTATAATACCTCAATGCCAACAATTTAACTTCAATGGTGGAATTGGAGACTTGACTTGTAAACCTTAGCTTTCTTCTTCAACTTCTAGAGAGATATATTTGAGAGGAAGACTTGTTCTTCTTTTGGGAATTGGAGAGAATGATATCAATTGGGGAAATTTGGGGGGTAAAAGTAATTATATAGCACTTTAGATGAAGGGTAAAATAACATAGTATTAGGCTAGGATAATTTGGAAAAGACCCAAAATCCCCTAAGAAAATAACTACTGACACCATCGATGATTGAGACCCATGGTCTGTGGTTCCACCAACCGACCGTCTTGGTTGGCCGTTGATGGGTTCAGAGACCTTGATCTTTGGACCTCAACTGACAGGACCCACTCACGGCCCGTGGTCCCAACGATGGACCGTGGGTCTCAATTTTTGACCTTGGAATTTCTCTAATTTTGCGACTCATCTACGAGACCTATTTACGACTTGTACACTGAACGACGGACCGTCCTGGTGAACTGTTGAAAATATACTGAAACTTGGAATTTTAGGAAAACAGATCGCCAATCACGGCCTACCTACAATCCGTATCGATGACGTATCATTGGTTGCGCCCGCTTGTTCGCACTAGATTTTCTGAAGAACAAAAAATTTCTCTTTTCTGAATTTGAGGTGTTACAATATCTCCCCCTTGGGGACATTCGTTGTCGAATGAGATTCAAGACATCGTAAGGAAGGTAGAAACTCAATCTAATATCCCATCATGAATGAAATCTTATAAATGCACATATCTGAGGAAGAAACATTAACTCCAAGCTAAAGTATGTTCAAAACATCATATCATGAAGTCTATATGCAAATCATACTCAAATGCACATAAACATGTAAGAATCAATCATGTAAGTCCATTTTCTCAAAACTTAAGCCTTACATGAATCATGCAGATGAGGAAATCATGGGAATATCTAAGATACATGACACCCAATGAGTAAACCATAAGGAGCTAAATACCTCAAGCTTGAGTAGGGATAGACGGAAAGAGATAATCTTAGGAGAATCATGCATATGAGGAAATCAAGCTTTAGTGATAGCTATTGTTATACACAAACTCAACTAAAGGCAAGTGATCATCCAAATTACCGTTGAAGTCAATCACACATGCTCTCAATATATCTTCCAACGTTTGGATAGTACGCTCTGCTTGCCCATCGGTTTGTGGATGAAAGACTCTACTAAGCTTAACACGAGTACCAAGACCCTTTTGGAAAGATTCCCAAAATTGAGAAGTGAATTAGGTACCACGATCAGAAATAATGGATAAGGGCACTCCATGCAACCTCGCCACTTCATTCAAATATAACTTAGCATAGTCCTCCGCTGAATAAGAAACCTTGACAGGAATGAAATAAGCCGATTTCATCATTTGATCTACAATAACCCAAATTGAATTGTGTTGCCGCCGGGTGCGAGGTAAGCCAACAATAAAATCCATGTACAAATCTTCCCACTTCCAAGTAGGAATGCTAATGTCTTGAGATAAACCTCCCGGTTTTTGATGCTTAACTTTCACTTGTTGACAATTAGGACACATAGTCACAAATTCCGCAATATCTTTCTTCATCCCATTCTACCAATAGATCTCCCGCATGTCACGGTACATCTTAGTGGCTCCCAAGTGAATGGAATATTGAGAACTATGGGCTTCTGACAAGATTTACTCTCTTAAGTCATAAACATTAGGAACACACAACCGACCTTGATATCTAAGTACACCATCTCCCCCTTGGGAGGAAGCCTCTACAGACTTTTTAAGCACCACTTCCTTCAATTCAACCAAAGTTAGATCAACACCTTGCTTGGACTTCACATTGGTGATAAAAGACGATTCTAAACCATTTTGAAGCATAACACCACCGTTGGTAGAGTCAACTAACCGAACACCAAATCGGGCCAATCTATGAACATCACGAGCTACCTCTTTCTTATTATCCTCAATATGAGCAACACCATCCATTGATAATCGACTAAGAGCAACTGCCACCACATTCGCCTTACCAGGGTGGTAGAGAAGACTCATGTCATAATCCTTCAATAATTTAAGTTATCTCCTTTGGCAAAGATTTAGATCCTTCTAGTTTAACACATATTGCAAACTCTTGTGGTAGGTAAAGATATCTACATGAATACCATACAAATAATGCCTCCAAAATTTTAAGCCAAAACAACCGTCGCTTGTTCAAGGTCATGGATAGGATAATTCTTCTCATGTATCTTAAGTTGCTCTGAAACATATGCGATATCTTTCCTATTTTCCATAAGAACACACCCTAACCTAATTCTTGAGGCATCACAATAAACCACAAAACCATATGTCCTTTCTGATAATGTCAACACCAAGGTAAGTATGTCTATCTTTCAATTATTGGAAAATCTTTTCAAACGCTTTGAACTATATGAACTTAACCTTCTCTTGAGTCAATGTCATAAATGGAGAAGCAATTGAAGAGAACCCTTTAACAAACCTTCTATAGTAACCGGCTAGACCCAAGAACCTTTTAATATCCGAAGGGGATAAAAGTTTAGGCCAAATCTTGACCGTATTCATCTTCTTAGGATCTACCTCAATACCTATACTGAAATCAATATGTCCAATAAAAGCCACGAACATTAACCATAACTCACATTTGCTAAACTTTGCAAAGAGTTGTTGTTCCTTGAGGACTCACAACACAATCCTTAAATGATCGGAATGCTTGTCTTCACATCTCAAATAAACCAATATATCATCAATGAACTCAATCACAAACATGTCAAGGTATTGTCTAAACACCCTATTAATCAAATTAATAAATGCCCCCGGAGCATTAGTCAAACCAAACAACATTACTAAAAACTCATAATGACCATACCAAGTTCAGAAAGCTGTCTTCAGAATGTCATCTTCCTTCACCCTCAATTTGTGATAACCCAATCATAGGTCGATCATAGAAAAGTAACTTGCTCCTCTAAGTTGATCAAACAAATCATCTATCCTTGGAAGAGGATATTTATTCTTAATAATAACCTTGTTGGATTGCCGCTAGTCAATACACATACAAAGTGAACCATCTTTCTTTCTAACAAACAAAATCGGAGCACCCCATGGAGAGATACTCGGTTGAATAAAACCCTTATCCAACAAATATATCAATTGCTCCTTTAATTCCTTAAGTTTTGCTGAAGCCATACAATAAGGAGGAATAGAGATAGGTTGCGTATCTAGGAGAAGGTCAATACCAAAGCTTTTTCCCTTTGGAGGAATATCGGGTAAATCATCAAGAAACACTTTCAGAAACTTATTTACAACGAGGACTGACTCAAGAGTAGGAGTCTCAGAATCTATATTCCTCACCCTAACTAGATGGTAAATGCAACCCTTCGAAATCATCTTTCTAGCTTTAAGACAAAAGACAAACGGTCCCTTAGGCATAGAATTTCCCTCTTTTCACTCCAAGATAGGTTCATTTGGAAACTGAAACTTGATTACACGGGTTCTACAATCAATAGAAGCATAACATGAGTGAAGCCAATCAATACTAAGGATAACATCAAAATCTAGCATATCAAGCTCTACAAGGTCAACTTGAGTAACTCTATGGGACAAGAACATGAGACACTTTCTATAGACCCTTGTAGCCAAAACAAAATCACCATCAGGAGTAGAGACAAAAAAGGGATCTAATAACACATCCGAAAGAATATCAAACCTCATAGCCACATATGGCATTAGAAAAGACAAGGTAGCACTGGGGTTAAGTAAGGCATTAAAATCAAGTTTGAAGACTTTCAACATACCATAACCAGATCGGGAGAGTCCTCTTGTTCACCATGAGTCTGAAGTGCATAAAATTTGTTTTGCTTCTGACTTCCACTAGCACCGGATGAAGGGTTAGGTTGAGCCCTTCAACGACTATGTCCATCATTCTTACCAACTAAATGACAATGTCTTATCTTTTGTTTTATATTACCACAACCAAAACAAGCATTGGAACTCGTAAGACATCTACCATTGTGCTTCTTTCCACACTTAGCACAAGTAGGCAATGAAGATCCACTACCACTTTCTCCTTAAGGTTTACGGTTGGACACCCTATCTTTGTTGAACTTAGAATGAGCATTGGATGAACCTTGGCCGGAAAACCTTTAACGAAACTTAGCAAGATCATGTCCATCAGACGTGAGAAGTTACCATGACTGGTCTTATCCTCTTTTCCTCCCTAAACCTTTCCTTAAGTTTTTCCTCTTCAATTTTTTGAGCATGGACCATGAGACGAGAAATGTCGATATCATTGACAAGCATAGTAGTACGACATCTCTTAACCACCATCTTGAACTCTCCCGAGACGAACTTACTCATCCTTTCACTAGGATTGGCAACCATAGAAGAATCATATCAAGATAATTGTGTGATCTTCAAAGCATATTCCTTCACACTCATATTTCCTTGACGAAGGTTGATGAACTCAAGAACCTTTGCTTCCCTTATATCAAGGGGAAAGAACCTATCAAGGAATGCAACTTCAAACTTTTCCCAATCGAGAGGACCCGCATCATCCATTGTCCGCTCATTCCATTATTTGAACCACATTTGAGCAACACCCTAAAGTTGGTAAGTGGCCAATTCCACTTTTTCCACTGGTGTCACTCCCATGATCATCAACACCTTGTAAACCTCATCAATGAACTCTTGAAGGTCTTCCTCAACCTTAGATCCATGAAACTCTAGAGGATTCATTCTAGTGAAGTCCCTCACTCTAGATGCCATCAAATGCACTTTTGGGTTCAAGTGAGCCACAACCTCCCTATTGGCTTGGGCCGTCATGGCTTGAGCCAACATTTGAAAAACAGCCCTAAACTCCGTATTAGTCACTTGCTCGGCCAAAGGATCGACTGGTACTTGAGGAGAGCCCTCTTGATTCACATTCATTCCTGCATTCCTTCTAGCATATACCCTTCGAGTGGCCATATCCTGTAGAGAATTGGATAAGGATTATGAGAGAGACATTATAGAGTTAAAATCTATCGCATGACCTTAGAGTAATGAAAGAAATGAAGTTTCTTAAAAATCTTATAGCCTCTTATTCATAAATATAGCGCGCTTCACACTCATGAACAAGACTCTATTTGACGTAACTTATGAGACTTAGCTTCCTAAGACCTTTCTAAACCTTGTTCTCTAATTACCAAATTTGTCATGACCCAAGGTAGACTATAGGCATAACATGGCGTATAAGACCCCGAGTGACCCCATACAAGCCAGTTAGCATTCATCATACAAGATAATAGAACATAAGAGATTTAAACAATAGTTTTAGCATATCAAAGTTTTATAGAGAAAAGTGGAAGTCTAAACATCATCTCAAAGCCATATAGTACATAAGATTGATCGGCGTGTAGGCCCTACATCAAGTTCAAAAACTGAAAGTAAAGACAAAAAATGTAAATCAAGCTTTGTCCTAGGGTGATGATGACTCACCAATCTTCAAATCTGTAAGGTCGGGTCCTACATTTGGGGATATGTAGGCAAGAGTATGCATTAGTAAAAACATGTACCAAGTATGATAGTTGTGCATAAAACATTTAAAAACATGCTTAAAAAGAGATATCTTCATGAGATGCAATGACCAAGCTAAAACGTTAGACAAAAGATTAAAAACATGAATCATAAAATATGGTCAATGCAAATAAACGTCATTTTAAACACATGTGAGATACTTCTTGAAGTAACGTTAGTTCATTATAACTTGCTTGTGGGAAGTAGTCTTAACCAACATATTAGACCATGTTACCTATTAACATGGAATTCAGTGACTCCCACACTGAAAATGTTGATGAGTTTGAGATTTCGACTCATTTAGGGCTTTATTTTCATAGTTTTTGTGTCCTCAATGCCTAATTTATGCTCTAAACTGATGTTAAAGTGTTGATTTGCAACAATAAAGGATAAGGATCATGGAAAGGACATTATTGGGGCAAAAAGGAGAAAAAAAGCTGAAGAAGTTGTAGGAAGGCAATCCTGGTGATCGCCAAGACCACTTGGCCACTGAGTGGCTCTTTAGCTCGCCTAAAGTTCCAGCATTCCAAACCCGGTGAAGAACCTACTTGGCAAAGTAAATGGACAGTCGGCAGACCGTTGAATGGATAGGTGACCTCGATCCTGATCGCCTAAAGTCACAAAACCCTGAGGATAAAAAGTCAAGGCAAACCGGTGATGGAATGGAGCAAAGGGCGCGTCGCTAACTCGGTCGGCATGCTCGACTTAGTTCTCCTAATAGTCCTGAAGGCAAAAATTTGTGAAACTATAAATTGAAATTTGAAAAGTAGAAAAGACAGTTCAGAGAGTTTGGAAGAGTTCCAAGAGTCTTGAGTTTTCTTTGAGTTTTTGAAGTCTTTCCTGAGTTTTCCATTATAGATCTTAGGGCTTTTGAGACTTGGTTTTGAGGACTTTTTATTTGGATGTTTTAATTAAGTTGATTTGAAGCATTGTAGAGACTTGGGAACTATTACCCAGTTCATACCTAACAAAATTGTTAATTGTTTCTTCCTTTTTATGATGTGTGGCGAAAACCCCAATTTTAGGGGTGTGATCATGTGGCTATTGGCTTAATTAACTTATGAGTATTGTTATATACTGATTTAAATGCTTAATTGAAGTGGGTTTTATCGATGGTTGTGTATTAATCTATGAATTGTAGTTGCAAATGCAATCCTAACTTAGTGTTTTGGCTTGCTTGAGAAAGAGGTTTTAGATCAAATGTTTTTGATTGATGATTTAGTTATTGGGTTGATGTGGGTTCAGCTCGAGAGAGTGAATTCTAAAATCGATTTTAACTATCTAGCTCGTGAGTAGATAAATTAAGGTTTTGAATTTTTATATTGTTAAGCATCGAGATTCGAGAGAACTCACTTGAATCGTAATAGTTGTTTGAGAGAAAAATATTGCATCTATAGTCTAGCCTACCTACTAAGATTTTGCAATTGTTAGTGAATTCCAATCACCCATATAGCGAAATTAACCTATAATCGATCACATCCCCAGGAATTTCTCTCTACTTATTGTTTCCCATGTTTTCGCAATTGTTTGACACAAAGTTTCAGTTGTGATCGTCTTGTGTTGTAGTTGAATCGACTTACCTTGTTTTGTGTTTGTTGTTGGTTGTGTTTGAACAAAGGACGAGATGAGTGTGAATGGAAGTAACGGTAGACATCTTGGATACCAAAATGACATCAAAAATCTGAATGATGCTAATGACCCAATTCAATTGGGTGGTGTTGGTGCTATACGTTTACCTTCAGTTGAGGAGAATGATGTCTTCCACGTGACTAGCACAATGTTGCAACTCTTGCAAATGAAAGGATTATATGGAGGGCTAGCTCATGAGGATCCCCATGAGCATATTCAAAATTTTGTAGACGTATGTGGTCCATTCTTAGTCAAAAACATCTCTCAAGAATCAGTCTGTCTCCGGTTGTTCCCTTTTTCTTTGATGGGGAAGCTACCAAGTGGTTAGTTGATCTACCAAGGAACTCCATTACCACTTGGGATGAACTTAGTGTGGCATTCTTTGTAATGTTCTTTCCTCCTTCAAGGATAATGGCATTAACAGATAATATTCAGGGCTTCAAACGTTTGAAGGGTGAACCAATCCATAAGACGTGGCTGAGATTTCAGAAGTTGTTACTTCAATGTATGACTCACGGGCTTCCAAACAACATGTTATTACAACCACTTCTATAGGAGTCTTGACTCGGTGAACAAAGGTATTGCTGATCAACTTGTTCCACGGGGTATAATACAACAGCCTTTCGAAATAGCATCTAATCTCCTCGATGGGATGACCAAAATTAACTAAGCATGGTATACTCGAGAGGAACATGTGTCTCCTCTAACCTTTAGGATGAAAAAGAGTAGATTGAGAAGGACAATGAGCGACACCAAAATATGGCCAAAATGATGACCCAACTAGATATTTTATCGAAAAATATGATGGGTAGTGGGTTGAAACGTGTAAATGATGTTGGTGTTAATAAACCCTGAGGAAGCACACTTTGAGGCTCTATATAGTGTAGAACTGAAATTTCTTGCAAATTAAGGAGGAGGTTTCCGTCCGAGCTATCCAAGGCCGGGCGAGAATCCAGGTTGGAATAGAGAAAGGGATGATGGATGGAGATACTGTGACAGAGAATGGCGTGATTGTGGGGTTAATTGGAAGGAACATGATAGTGACAAGGAAAGATACGTTCCACCCCATGAACGTCAAAACCCAAAGGAGCAAACGGCTGACCCAGGGAATTTTTGCACGGAAGGCATGCTTGCACACATTCTTAATAAGGTGGAAGGGTCGGCCAAAGTTTTGAAAGAAATGAAAGAGGACGTCTCCACACTCAATTAGACAACCACCTCTCACTCAGTGACCATCAAACAATTGGAAATGCAAATGGATCAAATCTCATCTCATTTGAACCCAAGGCTAAAAGGGGTCTACCAAGTGATACCTTGGCAAATCCGAAAAATGAACCTTGAAAAGTGTTTCCACGATGTTAAATAAAGCTTTTCTTGGGAGGCAACCCAAGTGTTTAAGTCTTTAATGTTGTGTTCTAAATAACATGTGTTGAATGTGTAGGTTAAAAAGTTAAAATTTTGGGAAAATAACAGTTAGGTGAGCCAAAGATCCAGTCGGTGACTCACCGAATAGGTTGGCGAGCTTGACTTGGATTTTCGTTGGGACCACCTTGTTTGCTAGGAGTTCTATAAAACTAAGTGAACTAAAGTACCACTCGGTGCATCACTGAGTGGGTCGACGACGTAAGTTGTTGTCCCCAACTGGCGCGCAAACTGAAAAGTTTTAAAGGCCAAACAGTTTTAGATTCAAAATCTCTTCATTTTCATACTTTTTGACTTCTAAACTTTCACAACCGGTTTTACTTGATTCCGTAGTGCAATTTTATTACTTCTTTGTGTGTGATTTATGACTCAGGGAGGATTTTTAGATTCTTTACTGCCTAGCTTTTCAAATATTTGGCATAAAAGGTTGGTTTTTTGATCCCCACTTTATATTTGGTTGTAATTAAATGCATTATTGTTTTATAGTTGTTATGTGTACTTGGTATTGTTTTGTGTATCGTGTTGTAGTTTGTTTGCCTGTATTTAGTTTAAATTATGATTATTTGGCTTTAAATAGTAAATTCACGTGTCGTTGATTGTTAAAATTATTGGGTTGTGTTGAAATTGTTGTGGGTCTAGCGGGGTGAAGTCTGAGTAACCCCGAATTGTGCTAATTGTCGAATTTTGCCCAATGATAGAGCAATTGACATCATTGTTAAGGGCAAGAGACGTCAATTGGCCAATTTTGCCCAAAATGGGGGAAGTCTGAGTACCCTAGGGGCATGGGTCTTAATTAAATTGCATGATATGAGTGTTCAATTTTGTTTTCATGGGCTGCTGGTTAGATTTTGAAGTTTGGGGTACAAAACTGGCAGGTTAGGCTATTCGGTGAGCTGTGTCGAGCTCGCCGAGTGTTTCGACGGTTCACCTAACATTCCCTAGACTGCCTTTTAATTCTCTAGTTTGTGAGTCTGAGTTCTGTAACTTTTGGTGATATGCCTGAGCTTGCCGAAAGTAACTTCTGATCGCCCATCTGTACCCCTTATTTCTAAAATTGTTCTGTAATTTTCGGCGAGCTACTTCTAGTTTGTCGAAAGGTGTGGGCGATCCATCGAATGGCTCTGGACATCACCGACTTGTCCTATATTTTTGCAAATTTCATTACGGAACCTTGTGAGCGGACTTGGTTCGCAAAGGTGTTCGGCGACTTCGATCGGTTTGGCGAGTCTTGAGCAAGCTATTACTGAAATTTTCTTAACTACATCTAACGTTTTCCACATTATTTTGAAGGTATTGCTTGACCCAAAGTTCTGGTAAAACCAACCGCCTCGGAGCGGCACGAGGAATAATTATAGATGAGGAAGTTCTTCTTCGGGGCCTGACGACTAAACTTCCTCCAAGATGGGTATAGGGCAAGGGAAAGGGCCATGTGAGGCCAACACCTGCAGAAGAGAGCTCTGACTATGAGGGTATCTATTCTACATACCTCACTCCCTCCATAGTAAGGGTCAACTTGAGGATAGTTCTTTGACATCCATTTCTAAGACGGAAGATGACCAACTCCTACATGCTAGGAGAGTGGAGCTACACTCTAAAGCGATGGATGATCCGTCTGGGATCTCGGTGCCTCCTATGCCTCATCTAGGTCCAGCTCTAGAAAGGCCCTACCAGTTCAGGGTTCTCTTCCCCGGTCACTCAATAGATTAAAGGACGAGGGTTCAAGGACCATTTTGGAGGTGAAGCGGTTGTCCACTGACGGTGTGGTGGACAAATATCCTGAGGTATGGAACACCTTGAAGTTCCACAAATTTGAGGTGTTTACAAAACCCCAAGGCCCTTATATCCCTACGTGGGTCCAGGAGTTTTACTCTGCTTATGTAGAGCTGGTCCCTAAGGGAAAGAAGAAGGCAAACATGTTTAAGCCAGTTGATGAGGTGATGGTTCGATACCGGAAGGTGAAGTGCAGAAGCTCAAATATAAATGTGGTACTTGGGTGTTCTCAAGATTTTATGCATGACTACCTTGATTTGGTCAGGAAGAAGACCCTTGAGGATCTAAAGGGTTGGCTGGCACCCCTTCTCTCTGATGTTACTCCTAGGTTGATCGAGGCAGGTGCACTAATCGAAAAGAAGGACCTCAACGTTGTTGCCACATACTGGTCCAGGTTCATTAATAACACTATTATGCTCTCACAAAATTATCCATTCTCCGCCATCTGAAGGTGGCCTGTCTAGGGTCGATTATGGATTGCCAGAGGTTAATTCTAGGACTGCTCATTGAGCAAGAGATGGCCATGAGGGCCAAGCAGAGTCAGACCTCCCTCCCATTTCTAGTACTGATCACCGAGCTTTATATACGAGCCCGGGTTCCCAGAGTTGAGAAGATGGATCTGGAGGTGACACCATCATCTTCTACTGACATTTGAAAAATAGAGGCCAAGTACTTGAGGGGATGAGGCTGACAGGAGGAGGTCTACACCGGTGGATACATCCCTGGAGGTTGATGTTGATATATTGCCGACTGAGTCAATCAAGCCCTCTTAGGCCAGTGGGCCTACAGGTACATCTGGTCCCTTGACTTTTGACACTCCTAATTTTACTGCTGCAGCCCCTCCCTCTTCTTGTATAACTGTTGCTGCTGCCGCCCGACCCCCTATCACCCAGGCCATGTTGTATAAGATGGGCCATCTGGCCCAATTTGCTGATGTGCTTGCCTCCTGGGTAGAGGCCGCCACTACAACAAATTTGATTATAAGGGACAAATAATTTCATCATTTATAAATCATATTTTGTCACTAAAAAGCTTGTGAGACGAAAAATAATTCGTCAATCTGTCGTCACTAAATATGTGTCGCTAAATGTATATAACAATAATTTAGTGCTTTGTCGCTAAATGTATTACATTAACTATAAAAAGAAAAATCATCCCTAAATGCTTAAACATTTGTGACAAATTATTTGTCGTTTTAGTATATCTTTTTTGTAGTTAATAGTATGCTTTGTCACTAAAAAGGTTTTTACTACCGACAAAATTATATCGTCGCTAATTATTTTACTTCAATCAGTGATGACATCTATTGTCTCTAAAATTATAAGTATTTCGTAGTTAAACAAAATCTAATTTCGTCACTAATGTCTATTTTATATACAAAAAATCATTTTGTTCTTAAATGTATTAATTAGTGACAAATTTATTAATATAAAAAAATATTAATTTTCCTATTATCTCCCATCTCAATTTTTTAAACCCCTCCCCAAGAGCTCCCATATTATGCTTTCTTGGGGATTTGAACTCACAACGTTAAGGTTGGAAATGAGGAGTGCTTACTATCCGATCAACTCTTTCTTGTCTCTCATTTTTATTTTATTCTTAACTTCATTCACTTCTTTTAAATTTAACTTCTGTAGAAATAATAATTATATGATTATTTATACACATACACAAATGCAGAAATTTACTACCCACAATTCATGCAAATGTAGATTATATTTTAATTAAACTTTATATTTTTAAAAATATATTTAAATATATTAAGTATGATTCTGTCATTTTTTTTTTATAAATTTTAAAAATTATTCAGTACAATTATAAATTTATATAAAATTAAACTTTCAATTTTATTTAAAAATTTGAATAATGGGTTCAATTCGATCATTAAATCAATTGTTTTGAAAAAAATGATACCCATAACTATAGTAATTCATCGTAATATATTTGAAATCCTAGTTGGTTCATTTCTTTCATTTGTGCTTTCATTTTTTTCTTTATTTTAATTTTCAAACTGATGTAAAATGTTAATAGAAATTCATGAAATATTTCACACATTTGCAAAATCTAATTTTGTAAGTCGATGTTATCTCTATATAGTTGCTCTACGTACGTATGTGGAATTACCATCAAATATGTACATATTTTTAGACAAATAGACCGACTTAGTGTATGCAGTTTACCAATCACAAATCAATAGACACGCACAGAAATAGCACCAAGATTTGAGAAATTATTCTTTCTATTGTCTTTATCGATGAAAGTGTATCAAAGAAAAAAAAAGTGTTAAACCAAAAAATATTAGCGATCTTGTGGTAGAATCGTACACCACTCACGGTACTTATAACCTGAATTGTATTTTTCAAATGATGCATTTTATAATTACATAATTTAATAAAATTGATGAATTGAACTTTTTCATTTTTACAAAATCGACCGAATTCGTTGTTTTTAATATTTTCCCTCACCAAATAACGAACGGACTCTGTCTTTTTCTTATGAAGCATTTGTATTAATATTTTTATAAGTTGTCACTTGTAATTATGAACAAGTGTAGCAAAAAAAAATTGTATTTAGCTATGAATTTTTTCGTACCAAATAGTTGTATTATTCACTACAAATTTTATGTTGTCGCTATTTAACACCTTACATATTTTGTGACAATTTTTTTGTTGTTACTAAATCACAGATTGATTAGAGACAATAAAATCTTTGTCACCAATTACTTATATTATTAGTGACGAAAATAACTGTCATATTTAAATCTAAATTTTTATAGCTAAAACTTATAATATTTAATTACGAACTCTAATTTATCGATATTGTAACAACATATTTTTTTAGATAATTTTTTTTTTGTGTCCAAAACTGACTAAATTTTAAGAAAAAAATAATTTGTCATGAATTAAATACATTATTAGTGACAAAATAATGTGTCACAAAATAACTTTAAATCCATGACTAACACTACTTAACAAATGGCGCCAATTTATTTTTTGGTGGGAAACATTAGTTGGCAAAACTTTGGTACGGATTTTTATGTATTGTCACTAAAATTATGTGTCTAATATATTTAAGCACAAAAAGTAAACTTTGTCACTAAAAGCAAACAATTGGTGACGAATTTGATGTCGTAGCTAATAGTTTCATAGCTAGATATCATATTTGTTGTAGTGCGCTGTGCTTGGGTTGATAGAGTAGGCTATTGATGTTGCCTTAGCTCCTATTAGGGCTGAGATGAGAGAGCACTGAGATTTGATTGATAGCAACAAGTTGGCTCTAGATGCCCTTACGATGCGGGTTGAGGCTTGCGAGTAGGGTCACTGTGACTGCCCTAAAGGCTGATGTTGCTGGTTTGAGAAGAGATATGGATGAGCTGAAGGCCACCGGTGGAGATTCATGAGGTCTCGAGCATTGATATTCCAGCCAGTTCTGAGGTTCCTCCGTCTACTACGATCGATGATGTTGTTTGGGCTGATGACGCAGATGCTAAGTCTAAGGCGGAGACTGATGAGGAGGAGCTCGGTGTCCATGATGAATTCGTATATGATGATTTGGCATACCTTGAGGGTGCCATGGTTGAGACTGTTGTGCAGGCATCCCTCAGAGAGACGTTGATTGTGGGCTCTAGTGGAGCCAAGGATATTGCTGAGCTAGGCACTGATGCCTCGACAGATAGAGTTATAGACATGCAGACTTCACCCAGGCTTAGGCTGACAAGATGATTTTCTTTACTCAATTTTCGTTACTTTTTAGACTTTTTCTTATTTCTCTGCATTTGAGGACAACTGCTATTTTTGTTTGGTGGGGTGAGGTATTTCCATACCTACCTCTATTGGGTTGTTTTTGTGGATATTGTTGTGCTGGTCATTTTAGTTTTGTGAATGCTGGATATATATATATATATATATATATATATATCATGGTTTTTGATCACATTGATCCATTATTTTTATTGTGCAAATGATTTTGATCCGATTTTAAAATTTTTGCCCCCTCTCAATGTGTGTGAATGTGGTTGTTCTCTTGCAAATTTGATTGTCGGTTGTGGTCAATACCGATGACTTGAATAGTGCTCACAATTAAACGATTACATAGGTCATTTGACGTGAACTCCTAGCATCTCGTTGTGACTAGCTGATTATAGAGTTGATATTTTGTGATGATCGTTGCACGCTAGCTGAAAATTCTAGTTGTGTTTGATGATTGTGACGAATGCCATATGTCGTGAGGTTGTCTTGAACTATGTGCTTGATGATACCTAGAACTTTCCCCGTTAGTCCAATTGATTGATTAAAGCGAGCGATTGAAATGATCTAAGGCACAATTTGTGAAGAGTGAACCTAATTGGATAATATACCTCTTTGTGGCTACCTTGTGAGAAATGTGAACCTTGCTTGGTACCCTTTGATCCTATCTTTTTCTTTGGAATAAACTTGAACAAGTTTGACCTCTTTGTTCCATCACATACAACCTTCATGAAGTTTTGGTTCGTTTGAATAGCCAACTTAGGCAAAAAGCCTAAGTTGGGGGTATGGTTAAAAAAGAGGAAAGTAAAAAAAAAAAAGTGTGAAGAATCCCCCTTTGATGGAGTATTTTGAAAAAGATGGAACCCCTCCATGTAAAAAAATAGAGAAATAAAAGCAAAAGGTGAAGATGAAATAAGACTGAAAAAGAGAAACGTTTGTGATATAAAATGTGTGGAAGGAGTAAAAGAAGCGGGGTATCCAAGGAGCCATGCTTAGTTGAATAATAGGGTGGATTGTAAACATGTTTGAATGTGAATGAAAAGGAGAAAAAGTTATTGTCAGGCCATACTTAATGAAGGTAGAAGCCACTGAGCCAAAATGATCATACCTTTACACTCAGCCCCTTGCAAGCCTTGGAAAGACCTTTGTGATCTTGAGTGAGCTGAAAAGAATGTTGATTGGAAAACAAGGGCAAGCCTATGGGTATAATCATGCATATGTTTATCTTTGTGAGTGTGAGAGTTGTATTTGATTCCAAGATTATAAATTGTTGATAAATTTGTGTGAGCATGGAATCATTCTTGGTGTGAGGACATTTGAATGCTTTTGTTGAGCTAGAACTTGCATTTGAAGCAAGCATTGTGAGCTGGGATAATGGTGAGTTACAATTTGAAACTTAGAGTGCACAATTGAACATTGTATGTTTAGTTTGAACCTCTTGTGTGCATTTGTGTTGAGTCTTGAGTAGCATTCTTTGTGGACATCCTTGTTGAACTGACTAATCTTAAGTTTTACTTGAGGACAAGTAAAATTTTAAGTTGGGGGGTATTGATGAGTCTTAGATTTCAACTAATTTAGGGCTTTGTTTTCATAGTTTTAGTGTCCTCAATGCCTAATTTATGCTCTAAACTGATGTTAAAGTGTTGATTTGCAACAAGGAGCAAGATATGGACATTACCGGGCAAAAAAGGAGCGAAAAAGCTGAAGAATTTGAAGGAAGGCAATCCTGGTGATCGTGAGCCGCCGAGTGGTTCTTTAGCTCGCCTAAAGTTCCACCGTACCAAACCTAGTGAAGAACCTATTTGGTGATGGAAATGGACAATCGGCGAACTACCAAACGGATTAGCGACCTCGATCCTGATCGCCTAAAGTCATAGAACCCTAAGGATAAAGAGCCAAGGCAAACTAGCGATGGAATAGAGCAAAGGGCGCGTTGCCAAATCAGTCGGCGATGCTCAACGTACTTTGTCTAATGGTCCTGAAGGCAAAGATTTGTGAAACTATAAATTGAAATTTGAAAAGTAGAAAAGAGAGTTTAGAGAGTTTGGAAGAGTTCGGAGAGTTTTGAGTTTTTATTTGAGTTTTTGAAGTCTTTCCTGAGTTTTCCATTATTGAACTTAGAGCTTTTGAGACTTGGTTTTGAGGACTTTTATTTGGGTTTTTGAATTAAGTTGATT
Source organism: Solanum pinnatisectum (assembly GCA_035578085.1). Lineage (NCBI taxonomy): Eukaryota > Viridiplantae > Streptophyta > Magnoliopsida > Solanales > Solanaceae > Solanum > Solanum pinnatisectum. The sequence goes on along the minus strand of JAWPEI010000013.1, from coordinate 1,414,525 downwards.
TGAAGCATTGTAGAGACTTGGAAACAATTACCGAGTTTATGGCTAACATAATTGGTAATTGTTTCTTCCTTTTTATGATATGTGGCTAAAAACCCAATTCTAGAGGTTTGATCATGTGATTATTCGCTTAATTAGCTTATGGGTATTTTTCTTTACTGATTTAAATGCTTAATTGAAGTGGGTTTAGTCAATGGATGTGTATTAATCTATGAATTGTAGTTGTAAATGCAATTCTAACTTAGTGTTCTGGGCTTGCTTGAGAAAGAGGTTTTAGAACCAAGGTTTCTCGATTGATGATTGTAGTTATTGGGTTGATGTGGGTTCAACTCAAGAGAGTGAATTTTAAACTCAATTCTGCCTATCTAGCTCGAGAGAGTAGATAAATTAAGGTTTTGGATTGTTTATATTGTTAAGCTTGTCGAGATTTGAGAGAACTCACTTGAATCATAATAGTTGTTCGAGAGAAAATTATTACATCTAAAGTCTAGCCTACCTACTGAGATTTTACAATTGTTAGTGAATTCCAATTACCTATATAGCGAAATTAGTGTATAATCGATCACATCCCTAATAATTTCTCTCTACTTATTGTTTCCCCTGTTTTCGCAATTGTTTTAGTTGTTAATTGACAAACTAATTCCCCCATTTGACATTTCTGTCACCCCTTTCGGTTTCTCTAAATGTCTTCGATAATTTTTATTCCTATAATCGATTAGACCACATTTATAACTTCATATCTGAATTTGAACTTGTACCGCTCCTTGTCGGTTCAACCCCAACACTTCTTTGGGTTTTATACCAGATTACGATTGCCTACACCTAGTATTGGATGAGGTGTAGTTGAGTGTTTATCCAAAGGTTGTCCCACTTGCGAAGGTAAGGACCATGAACTTCTAGCTTATGTGGATCCACTAGCTAATGCCTATCTAGACAATCCTATGTTGGCACATAGTTATGGGACACGGGTAATCGCCAGTTGTCCATTCAATACTAAGCTTAACATCCACGAAATAGTTCTTCATCATATTCATCTTATCTTTTTAAAGGAACTTAGGTAATCGCCTCTTGTCCTTGCATCAGGTGACATGGGTAATCTCCTCTTGTCTTTCAATAGAGAGCATGGGTAATCGCCGCTTGCCTCATTCTTAGAATAACTCCTTAACTTTGATTCATTTTAGGTGAGAAGACCTATCAACCTTAGAATCCTTTATGTGTGAAAACCTTTTACATTCATGTATGAGGTAGTTATGTGAGCAACCCTTTCTAAACAATTAACCACAATAACAACATATATGCTTTTACTCTCAAAGCAATCCACATCATATCTCATCAATTTCATAAGAACATCCATAATTCCATAATTCAGCTTTCATATTTCAAAACCCACTATCAATTACCAATATTTAGAAAATATGAGTTAGACATGGGTTCATGGGGATTCATCTTAAAATCATGAAAGTACATCAATTCATGCATAAAAGTTCATAAAATCAACTAAGAAAGTCTACAATTAAAGGAACCCATGACATGGAAAAAAACCCTAACTCAATTGGGGAATCCTATCTTTATAAATTGGAGAATTTTGTAACTCCATGGAGGAAAGGGACCCATGAATGAAACTATATCATACCTCAATACCAAAAGCTTAACTTCAATTGTGGAATTGGAGACTTGACTCTTAAACCTTAGCTTTTTTCTTCAACTTCTAGAGAGAGAAATATTTGAGAGGAAGACTTGTTCTTCTTTTAGATATTTGAGGGAATGATTTCAATTGGGGAAATTTTGGGGTGAAAGTACTTATATAGGACTTTAGATCCAGGGTAAAACGACATAGTATTATGCTAGGATAAGTAGGGAAAGACCCAAAAGCCCCTAAGAAACTAATTGCCGACACCATCGACGGTGGGGACCTATGGTCTATGGTTCCACCAACAGACCATCCTGGTCGGCTGTCGATGGGTTCATAGACTTTGATCTTTAGAAATCGACTGACAAGACCCACCTACGGGTTGGGTCCCTACGATAGATGGTGGGTCTCGACCGTGGGTCTCAACTTTTGACCCAAGAATTCCTCTACGTCTTGGACTAATCTATGAGACCTATTCATGACTCATATACTGAATGATGGACTGTCCTAGTGAAGCATGGAAAAAGTACTAAAACTTGACATTTTAGGAAAACTGGACTTGCCAACCACGGGCCTACCTACAGTCCATGTGTCAGATGATGAACCGCTGGTGGCGTTCATTAGTTTTGGCACCAAATTTTCTGAAGGACTAAAATTTTCTCTTTTTTGAATCCGAGGCATTACAATGATATATTTATGTTTATGGCTAATTCTCTTGGGATTTTTACTTAACATCGAGAGGATATTTTGTAACAACCCGAAAATCTAGTAAGACCAAGCTAGAGTCTAATGGAAATGAATAGGTGAAACTAGAGCCTCATATGTGAGTTTGAAGTTGGAAACTTTATTAAATGTTGTTAAATGGTTTCACGAGTGAAGGTTGAGGAATTTAGGGGTTAAACGTCAAGATACAACTATAATGCCCGGAAACTAGTGAGTTGAACTAGTGTGTTGTAGAGTCTTGTAGTGATGTTTTGGAGTGTTGTATGAGGGTTACAACTCATAGAAATGACTCCCGTACTTAGAATGACATGTTTAAGGTTTAAACTTCCGGGTACGACTCCCCAAGGACCACCCAAGGGGTCCTTGAGGAGGACCCCAAAACAGTCCCAAAAACTATCAAATTTGGTGACCTACGAGACTAATCTACAGCCAACAGATCAATCTACGGCTCGTAGGTCATGGGTGCAGGGCAAGTCTGCACCAGGCCTACAAAGTTGAGCCTCACTCCGCAACCACGAGACCCATTGACGGCTAGTAGACCCATCCACGGTCCGTGGATGGGGATCCGTAGATGCTGCAAGCTTTTGGAGTTTTAGTTTTAAGTTAGGTGTTTGGGATTAAGTTAGTTATTTAATTAAGGGCTTAGGGGGTTGGTTAGTTAGTTAATTAATCACCTATATAACCTAATAAGACTCTAAACTAAGTCATTTTAATAAGTCATAACCCAAGACCTCATATCAAAACCCAACTACTCTTCCCTCCCAAAATCTTCTCTCTAGAACCCCCCATTGAAGAACTAAGAAGGAAACCAAGTTAGAGCTTGAAGAAGGAGCTTTTCACTACGAATTTGGAAGGATTCTACACCTAAGGTATGGGAGTTCTTCATTCTTGGTTAGCTATCACCAAGAAGCCCCTTCAACTATGTTTTCAAATTCCCAAATCTAGGGTTTTCAAATCTAGTCATGGGTCTTCTTCCAAAACGAATTCAATTGTTTAATTAAGGTTTATTATGATTGATTATGATGATTTATGATTGGATTAATGGAGTATTGCTGGTTTTTGATGTAAATCTCCCTTGGACCCATGATTTCCCCTTCTTCCTAAGTTGTGAACTTAATTGATCATGGAAGCTTAATAATTGATTGTGTTTAGGTTTATTATGTTGTTGAATCATGATGCCTCTTTATCTAACATGGTAATTCTAGTAATTTAGGGTTGATCTTGATCCTTTGCCTTGAAAGGCAATTTGCTAGGGTTGTATATGTTGATGAAGGTTGTTTATGAACTTGTTGATCCACTTGAAAGGTGGAGGTGTTTAATTATGATGTAGTTACCTGATGATTAATATAATTCTACATGAATTCTTGATTAACCTAAGATTCTAGGGTATATAATGAAAGAGGAAAATTGAGGGTTTAGATGTGAGCTTCTAAGATTGAAGAACTTCTTGATGAATTGCTTTAGATTAGATCACCTAGACTTGAATTGGTTTAGGGTAATGCTTCTAAATATGAATTGACTTGATCATGGTATCATATGCATGTTTGTGAATACTTGAAGTATAAAGTGCCTATCATGATGTGATTTATGTATTGATGAGTTGTTGGACCATGGTATTCCCTTATCTATTGTGCTATTACTTTATGTTTGGGATGAGTTGGTCCATAGCCCTTGAAGGGAATATTGTGAAGGTTTGTGCATATTGGCAAGATTGTGTGTGAACTCATGATTTACTTAGAAGTTGAAAGTCCTATGACTATTGAGTATATTATGGTATTGTTGAAAAGTTGTTCTTCCCTTACCCCTACACTTGATATTGTATGAATGGTCTAGGATGATTATAATGTTATTGTTGTGTCATTGCAAGGACAATTACACATACACACACACTCCATACATAAACATGATCATGATGTATCAATGGTGTTAATTGAAAGTATAGTTCTCATATGCACCTTTACACATTATTATGCATGAAATGTACATGACCATATTGATCCTATTGTGTTGATTGAAAGTGCATTCTCATGAGAACACATGATCTTGGTGTGAAAGTTATTCTCACATACTAATTATGATTCTAAAGTTGAAAGTACATTCTCACCTTTAATGAATCTATGAGCTATTTTGATGAATTGTATTGAACGAAGGGCAAAGTATTCCTTCACACATGTAGACACAATTCAAAGACTAATAGTGTATAATTTTGGGAAATAATGCTTAGCACCGAGTGGATATGGACAATGAGGTAAAGACCCCTCCGTTAATGCAAGAGGTTGGGTCATCCTTCTGAACTCATGAGATGGGAACTCCTCCGTTAATTCAAGAGGTAGGGTTTCTAGAAGCAATCTCCCTATCCCATAAACTATGTGCCCACATAAGTCTTTAGCTAGTTGATTCACCTAATATCTATATATTTAGTTCTACCTAAGGCAAGTAGGGCGCCTTCTTTTAGTGTGGGGTTTAGACACCGGATTCCATGTAGCTCACATGGTCTATGTCAGTTATGGCAACTTTTACCTATAATAATGAAGTTAATGAATGAGACATGAACTATACTATGACTTCTTGGTGAGTTTACTTAGTAGGAGTGGGGGGTATGGGACTTCACTTCCACATTGCACAAGTAGACTTAGTAGGATGTCATAGGATGGTTCCTTTGCATTTTGATGAGATTTGAATGCATGCATGTATATTGAATGGATGGTTGATATGAATGGCTTTTCTTATAATTCAAGTAATGTACATGACTATTTGCTTAATTGTGACTATTGATTATAATGAGGTCTAAAGATGAAGTGCATGACTAAGGTAACTTCAAAGGAGTACTAAATAGGGTTAGTATTATGCGATGCTAACCACGCATTGCACAAGTGTTTCTTAGGGGTTACTAAGGTAACAACTTTACTATAAAATGAGTATGAATGTGATCTTGGTTTGTGTTGTACATTGCAAATGCATGTTAGATACCATAGATTGCACAAGTGTTTCATATGGGTTGTTTATGTGATGATTACTTAATGATGAGATGATCTTGGTATTTGTCATGTATTACCTTATTATTGGAGGCTATGTATTGTGAAGATTGGGATTGTATTATATTGATGTTGGAGACTATGCTTGCTATTAATGGTATCTCTCATGTTATAATGAAATGTATGTGAGTTGCCTTATTGGTTGCATTCTCCAACTATTTCAAATATGACGTTCAAAAATGGCATAAAGCATGATTTCAAATGAAGTGTCCCTTATCATGCATGTTATAAATGGTTTTGTGCATGGCTTCCATACGTAGTACTTTTTGTGCTAACCCCATCTTTCTACATTTTCAATAAGTGTAGGCTTTGGAGATATTGGATTCAATTCTTGTGGCAAGGTTCATAGAAGATCAAGAAGAAGAAGATTGGTGAGTCCTCATTGTATTCAAGGGCTCAACCACATGTCCTTTATTGTCTTTCCATTATGTTGTAGACTTTTGTTGTAAGGGCCATGTCCCTATGATTTGTATTTCAAGAGTTGTATTACAAGTATTATAGATTGTTTGAGACATAGTTTCAAAGATACTCTTTCATTTTGTAAGAGACTTCGATTGTAATAAAAGTTTTAAATTCCGCACTTTTTTCCTATACTTTAATGTTCATTTATGCTTTGAGGCTTGTATGCGACCCCTTTGGGGTCAATTACGTCGTGTTACTTCTAGGGGGTAACCCCGGGTCATGACATATTTAGGGGGAGGCTCTCCCATTAGTGTCATGATCCAAAATACACCTTAGGCATAACATGGCGTACAAAACCCCAAGAGGCCTTATACAAGTCACTTAGTATACATCATACAAGATAATAGAAACTTAGGGTGTGTTTGGTATGAAGGAAAATGTTTTCCATGGAAAATGTTTTCCTAGAAAATGTTTTCCTAGAAAACAAGTAGATTTTTGACTTATTTTCTCAAGTTGAAAAATGTTTTTTAAAATAAGCGTTAAATTTATTTTTTCAACAAAAATAATTGATTTTTTCAACAAAAAAAATTGTAATTTAAAGTTGGAGGAAAGTTTTGAAAAATATTTTCCTTAATTATTGAAGGGAAGTGATTTTCCTTGAATTTGAGGAAAATGAGTTGATTTGGAAATATTTTCCAAGACATTTTACCCAACCAAACATGAGAAAATTGGAAAACATTTTCCGGAAAATATTTTCCTTCATACCAAACACACCCTTAAAGAATTCAAAGGATAGAATTTCATATATCAGAATAGTTTGACGAAAGTGGAAGTCTAACATAAGTCTCAAAGTTATGTAGTACATCATGATAAAGGTGATTGAGACGTAATCTATACTTCACATACAAAGTTAGAAACGAAAATACATAAAGCAATAAAAGAGTCTCGATCATAGAAACATGAAGACTAACAAATCTTCAAAGTCTAGGCAGCAAACTAGCCACGATGATGCGGAGTAGGAACGTTGGACCCTACATTCATTAGATAATGTAGGCAAAAGTATAAGTTAGTATATGAAATGTACTAAGTATGCGGCATTAATAATAAAGTTGAACAATGAGAGTATAAGTAGTTTAAAGCATGTAGACATGATCAATGGTTGGACATTTTAAAAATAAGTAAGTAGAACATGGAAATCACATCATATAATCAACGAAAAAAATGCCTAGAATACCCTCAAACTATGCGAATTGGTACAAAATTACCCTTCTTCTACCTTTCGTGCCTAGCCCTTGACGTCAATCTTTTGGCTCTATTTTGCTCTCATCTTTAACAACCCAAACTCATTAATGAAGTGTCACTATTTTATTAGCTACCTAAATAATTAATTTAACTAATTAAAAAACCCTTATACCCACTCAAAAAAGCCCCACCCGTTTTTAACCCAACTTTATTTGACTCTAATTCATATCCTTTTAAAATTTTATTTCGGACTTCGAAATACAATTGGAGTGGTAGAAGAAAGTAGCAGAGGCAACTAATATTGGAGGGCCTTCATGGGAATATTTTGATAAGACACATCAGGATCACATCATAGTTATTTATAAGCTCAACATGTAAAGATGAACAAATATATTGGTTCATGTCTTTTTGATTAAAAAAAACCTTTCTTGTAATTGGTCAAACATCTTGACATGTCTTTTTGGTTTGCTGAAAATTTGAACCCAGATGGACACAACTTCTTATATGTTTGGGCAATACAAGATTGACAAAAAATAAGTTTTTTATTCCACTGATTGCTCCTTTGCCTTGGTCAATCTCCGCCCCCTTCTTCCTAGTATTTCTCATCCCGCTAGTCGATTTATTTTATTTTTTAATTTGTTTATAAAAATGTTCCCATGAAGGCCCTCCAATATCAGTTGCTTCTGCTGCTTTCTTCTTCCACTCCAATTGTATTTCGAAGTCTGAAATACAATTTTAAAAGGATATGAATTAGAGTCAGATAAAGTTGGGTTAAAAGATTTGGGTTAAAAATTGGTGGGGCTTTTTTGGGTGGGTATATGGTTTTTTTAATTAGTTAAATTAATTATTGGGGTAGCCAATAAACTAGTGACACGTCATTAATTAATTTAGGCGGTTAAAGATGAGGGCAAAATAGAGCCAAAAGGTTGACGTCAAGGGCATTTTAGGCCTGAAAGGTAGAAAAAGGGTAATTTTGTACCAAGTTACATAGTTGAAGGGTATTTTAGGCCCTTTTCCCTATAATCAAACTATTTGAAGTAAAGAATACAGGAAAAGCATTGACGAAAATATAGTCATTGTGTGGGATCTTAACTTTAACCGACAATATGACCATGAGAGCTATATCATGGAATCCAATATATCCCTCATGCCGAAAGAAGGGGAATAAATAGCTTTCACAATCATGATCATCACAGTAAGTGAGAATTCATTTCACAATAACATCATTACTTTCTTTTCAAGGTATCTTCAATTCGTTTGCATTAACTTCATGAAAACATGCATATCTTCATAAACTAATAATTAATAGGTACATGAGTTCATAAGAGGGCTTGTAGTTAAAAATAATGATATAGGCACGGGTAAGCATAATTTCAACTAAGTATCATGTACTAACATGGGATAATGCATTAGAAGACGAAATCAACAACAACAACTCGAAATTGAATGAAATCCTGAGATTGAAGTAAAACCCTAACTTGGATTCAATTGGAATTGAAAGGGGAACTTGGAAACCTTGGGGACTCCATAGAGGAAAGGATTCCATGGGTGAATACACACATACCTTGATGCCAAAAGCCCAAGAAGAATGGAGGATTAGAGACTTATATTGAACCCTAACTTTTCTTGTTCTTCCTTAGCCTTGAGAGAGTTTGAGATGATGATTTCAGTGAGTCTTACGAAAGTTAGGAGAATGACCTGAAATGGGTAATATGAGGGGTTAAAAACATTTATATAGGGCTTAGGGTATAAGGTAAAATGACATAGTATTGGGTTAAAACAATTAGAAAAAGACCTAAAAGCCCCTTTAAAGTAAATGTTAGGGCCCATCTAAGGTTGGACCTACGATCCATATTGGTCAACCGTAGATTGGTTACTAGACCTTAAGATTCACTTGTTTTTGACTTATGCTATGTACGGCTTGTATGTCATCCTACAGTGCCAACATGCCATGAGTAGAAACCAACTTTGACCTTCAAAATTTCACTAAATCTAAGACTCACCTATGAGAGTTATCCATGACTCGTATATGGAATGAAACAATGTCCTGGTAAATCGTAAAAAGGGTACTGGACTTTACTTTAGAAAAAATTATTTTCCCACTACCTACGGTTGCCATCTACTGCCTGTAGAAGCTTCCATGGTCCGTAGATGGGACCCGTAGACACAAGTCTCAGCCCAAAAACTGCATTTTCTTTTCTTTTCAAATTTGAGGTATTACAATATCTGTCCCTTGGAACATTCATCCTCTAATGGAACTAAAGACATCATATGAAGGGTAGGGAAAAAGATCTAACAACCCAACATGAGTATAACTATTCAAAATGGACAATATCAAGGAGGAACATTAACTCCAAGGTCAAACATGTTAAAAACATCATTTCATAAGACCTATAAGGAACTCATACTCAAATGCACATAAACATGGTGAAATCTATCAAGTTAACATATATTCTCAAAATCAAGTTTTCATGAGCATCCATGCATGAAGAAACATGGGAATGACTAAGACACATGAACCCAAAAGAGTGAAACATGAGGAACTAAATCCCTCAAGCTAGAGTAGGGATGGAGGAAAAGAGATGAGGGTATTGGGTCATCATATCGGCCTCGGCCTGCCAAGTGGCACCCTTAACTAATTGATTCCTCAAAAAAACCTTCACGGAAGCAACTTCTTTTCTTCTCAACTGCCAAACTTTCCGATCTAAAATCTCAACTGGAACCTCTTCATAAGAAACACTCTCCTTTATACCAAGGCTCTCCAATGATACTATTGATGTCAGATCATCAACATATTTCTTCAACAAGGAGACATGGAAAATCGGATGCACCAATGCTAATTTATTAGGCAAATCAAGTTCCTAAGCAACCTTAACAATATGTCTCAAAATCTGATATGAGCTCACATGGGGACTAAGCTTCCCTTTATTTCCAAACCTCATCGCACCCTTTATGGGTGAAATATTCAAGTATACCTAATCATCAATATAAAATTCTATATCGCATTTCCTAACATCAGCATAGGACTTTTGTCAACTTTTAGCCATTTTAACTTTTATCTAATGAGCCAAACTTTCTTCATAGCCTTATATACCAATTTGGGACCTATCAAAGCAACCTCACCAACTTCAAACCATACTTTAGGAGATCTACACCTCCTACCATAAAGAGCCTCAAATGTAGCCATACTAATTCTCGAATAATAGCTATTATTATAAGCAAACTCAATCAAAGAAAAATGATCATTCAATCACCCTTGAAGTCAATTACGAAAGCTCTCAACATATATTCCAAAGTTTGGATAGTACGCTCCACTTGCCCATCAGTTTGAGGATGAAAGGCCGTACTAACCTTAATATAAGTACCAAGCCTTTTTTGGAAAGATTTCCAAAACTGAGAAGTGAATTGAGTACCACGATCAGAGATGATGGATAGGGGCACTCCATTCAACCTAACCATTTCCTTCAAATATAGCTTAGCATAGTCCTTCACCGAATAGGCAACCTTGACGGGGATGAAATGAGCTCATTTCGTCATAGGATCTACTATAACCCAAATCGAATCATGTCAGGTGTGGGGTAAACAAACAATAAAGTCCATATTCAAATCTTCCGACTTTAGAGTAGGAATATTGATATCTTCAGACAAACCTCCTGCCTTGTGATGTTCAACTTTTACCTTTTGACAATTAGGATACTTAGCCACAAACTCCGCAATATCCTTCTTCATCCCATTCCATCAATAGACCTCTCACAAATCCCAGTACCCCTTGGTGGCTCCCAGGTGAATGGAATATCGAGAACTATGGGCTTCTGATAAGATTCACTCTTTCAAGTCATCAACATTAGGAACACACAAGTGACCTTAATATCGAAGAACATCATCTCCTCTTGGGAGAAAGATTCAATAGACTTTTTAAGGACCACTTCCTTTAACTTGATCAAGATGGGGTCAAGGCCTTGCTTTGCTTTAACTTTCGCCACAAAATACAATTTTGAACCATTATGAACCATAATACTTCATTTGATGGAGTCAACCAACCGAACACCCAATTGGGTCAATATATGAACATCACAATCCAACTCACTTTTATCTTCTTCCATATAGTGACACTGCCCATTGATAGCCGGCTAAGACCATCCACCACTACATTTGCCATCCCGGGGTGATAGAGGACACTTATGTTGTAATCCTTTAGTAACTCAAGCCACCTCCTTTGTCAAAGATTTAGATCCTATTGTTTGAACACATCTTGTAAAATCTTGTGGTCGGTGAAAAATCAACATGAACACCATTTAAGTAATGCCTCCAAATTTTTATGGCAAAAACAAGTGCCGCTAGTTCGAAACTATGGGTAGGATAGTTCTTTTCATGAATCTTACGTTTTCTTGAAGCATAAGATAAAACCTTCCCATTTTACATAAGTACACACGCAGTCCAATCCTTGAAGCATGAAAATAAACAACAAACCCATCGGGTCTTTCTAGTAAGGTCAATATCGGAGCGGAGTGATGAGTCCGAGATTTGGACTCATTTAAGGGCTTTGTTTACATAGAATTTGTGTCCTCAAATGCTTATTTTGTGCCAATAATTGATGTAAAACTCTTAATTTTCAGGTATATGGATTGAGGAACAAAGCAAGGACACAAACAAACAAAAAGAAACAAAACAGGCTGAAAGGATGAAGAAAGGCAGCCTGGTGATCGCCAAGATCACTCTATGAATTGCCGAGTGGCTATTTGATCGCCTAAAGTTGAGTGTGCCAAGCCTTGAGGGAAGAAATCAAGTTGGAAATGGAAAGGAGCAGTTGGTAGATCGCCGAGTGGTTCCGTGATGCAGTGTTAGATCGCCCAGTGTTACAAACATTGAGGATGATGAATGTCATGGCAGAAGGGAGATGAATGTGACAAAAGGGCAGCTCACCGAGCGGTTCGGCAAGCCCGACTTACTTCGCCGAGTTACTCTTTGTAGAACATTTTTGACGACTATAAATAAATTTTTTAACATTTAGTTTAGTATCCAATATCATAATATTTTTTTATCATAGCTCATATTCTGAGAACTGAGACAATTTTTCGCTAGTTTTTCCTAAGTTTTGAAGAATTGAAGTTTTTCACTTTTGAGAAATTGGAAGTGGGTCTTTGAGATTATTTGAATTGGAGCATTGTAACGATGAATCTGCCCTTAACCAGTTGATGGATAATCAAAACCAAAATCCCCATTTGACATTCGTGTCACCTCCTGATTTGAATGATATCTTTATTCGACAACTTTTATTCTTATGACTTATTTGAGCATGCTCATGTTTCTCAATTGAATCTTAAGCACATACTGTGTTGTGACCCTTCCGAATATAATATAAGCTAATAACTCATGAGATTTTTATGCATATATTGTCCTCACACTAGCAAAAAAATATTTCCAACTTTTCGAGTACCCAAACTAGGTGGTTCATGCTTCATACAATCATTCAAAACAAGTAGTAAATTTAATATATTACAAGACTTGGGCTTACACACCCCAAATGAAAAAAACATGTAGCCATACTTATATTACAACCCATGGTGACATGATCAAATTAGTCCTCAAAATTTCATGTAAATATACAACACATAGATCATGTATAAGTCCCAAAGTTTATACAAAATATAGATGCCTATAAGCAAATGTTATCTTTCTTAAGGCTCTCAAAATCTCCAACTCCAATGGCCAGCTTCATGCCTCCTCTCAATCATTCCCTACAATAGAAACAACTATCGCTAAGCATATAGTTTAGTGGTGTAAAAACTGTCGGTTCGAAGGCCTCAAAATTCAGCAAGCTACCTTTCTCAAGTTATGAGCAGCACAATTGAAATATAATAAATCAATCAAGTAACAATATATAAAGAGTATCAAGTTCGATATTTAAAAATCCAAATGTCAAGAACGCTCATAACACCATTTTCTACATTTGTTGCAAGCCTTCCGAATATAATATAAGCCAATAACTCATGAGATTTTTATGCATATATTTTCCTCAGACTAGAAAAAAATGATATAAAAAGAATATTTCTAACTTTTCGAGTACCCAAACTAGGTGGTTCATGCTTCATACAATCATTCAAAACAAGTAGTAAATTTAATATATTACAAGACTTGGGCTTACACACCCCAAACGAACAAAACATATAGCCATACATATATTACAACCCATGGTGACATGATCAGATTTGTCCTCAAAACCGAGGAGTAGAAAGCCACTTGACTGTAAGGAAAGGAGTTCCAGTTCTTATGATTTGGAAATCCTAGTGCGCTATTGCACCTGCTAGAAAGAACAGTTGAACTGCCAATGGCCCGGGTTCAACCTTTTCTTTGAATTAGACTTAGGCTTTAATGGGGTGAACAGGGGCAGTACCATCTACGACTAGAAAGCGGTCACTCTTGTCAATGAATACCATTCATGGTTGTCTATGTTAGTAACATAGCCATAACAATTTTGTTTTACTGCTTGAGGTGGTGATTTCATGTAAATATACAACACATAGATCATGTATAAGTTCCAGAGTTTATACAAAATATAGATGCCTATATGCAAATGTTATCATCCTTAAGGCTCTAAAAATCTCCAACTCCAATGGCCAGTTTCATGCCTCCTCTCGATCATTCCCTACGATAGAAACAACTATCGCTAAGCATATAGTTTAGTGGTGTAAAAACTGTCGGTTCGGAGCCCTCAAATTCAACAAGCTACCTTTCTCAATTCATGAGTAGCACAATTGAAATATAATAAATAAATCAAATAACAATATATAAAAAGTATCAAGTTCGATATTTAAAGATCCAAATGTCAAAAACGCTCATAGCACCACTTTATACACTTGTTGCGACCCTTACAAATATAATATAAGCCAATAACTCATGAGATTTTTATGCATATATGCTGCCCATGACTTGAGAAAGGTAGCATGGTGAATTGTTGAGGGCTCCGAACTTATAGTTTTTACACCACTAAGTTATATGCTTAGCGATAGTTGTTTCTATCGTAGGGGATGATCGAGAGGAGGCATGAAACTGGCCATTGGAGATGGAGATTTTGACAACTTTAAGGAAGATCACATTTGCATATAGGCATCTATATTTTGTATAAACTTTGGTACTTCTACACGATCTATTGGTGTATATTTGCATGAAATTTTGAAGGTTAATCGGATCATGTCCATGGGTTGTAATATAAGTATGACTACATGTTTTGTTTATTTGGGGTGTGTGAGCCCAAGTTGTGTAATATGTTATATTTCCTACCTGTTTTGAATGATTGTATGAAGCTTGAACCCATTTAGTTTGGGTACTTGGAAGTTGATAATATATATATATATATATATATATATCGTTGTTTACTAGCGTGAGGACAATATATGCATAAAAATCTCATGGGTTATTGGCATATATTAATTGGAAAGGGTTGTTACACACCCCAAATGAACAAAACATATAACCATACTTATATTACAACCCATGGTGACATGATTAGATTAGTCCTCAAAATTTCATGTAAATATACAACACATAGATCATGTATAAGTCCCAAAGTTTATACAAAGTATAGATGCCTATATGCAAATGTTATCTTCCTTAAGGCTCTAAAAATCTCCAACTCCAATGGCCAGCTTCATACCTCCTCTCGATCATTCCCTATGATAGAAATAACTATCGCTAAGCATATAGCTTAGTGGTGTAAAAACTATCGGTTCGGAGCCCTAAAAATTCACCAAACTACACTTTCTCAAGTCATGAGCAGCACAATTGAAAGATAATAAATAAATCAAGTAATAATATATAAAGAGTATCAAGTTCAATATTTAAAGATCCAAATGTCAAGAAGGCTCAGAGCACCATTTTCTAAGAGATTCAATAACAAGGCTTGCCCAATATATACATTATGTCATCACTCCAAGCATAAGCAGGTATCAAGAAGGGCTGACGCCCTGTATCAAGAAGGGTCAAAGCCCAATAATCAAGAGAACCAAGAACCATATTAAAAATGGCTTTCTAGTTCGTACTTAAAATGGACAACTTCCATTCAGAAGATGGACTAAAAATCCAGAGTCAAGATGACAAATAATCCGAATTAAGAGGCATGCCAATAGTGACAAATTCACAGACACAAGAAGGACAAGGTCCCAACAAGAGTGCCAAGTGATCAAACAATCCGTACAGGTGGGCGAGTTACACAAGTGTCTTTAACGTCTTAAAGGATACTAACACGATAATGTAAAGTGACAAGAGGTAACCAAGGTACCAAGATCAACTTTCAAATATACCAGCAGTTAAAAGAGTGCAAGTACAAGTTTATACATAAACCTCAATACTTTAGCGTAGAAACAGTCCAACACAACTCCGCGAGTTCAAACCGTAGACCATCCAACGTATCAAGGTCCTCAACTTGTTCACAAGTATATAGAACGTTAAAAATATAATTAAATAACTTCTTTAATTCCTAGTATCTCAATAATTTTGAAATAAATAGAATTATTATCACAAGTAAGCTTAGCTTGTACTGATACAACTATGCTCCCAAAACAGTGATTCTGGCCACCCTAGTACCTCATGTTGCAACTTAGATTTGAAAAGGAAAATGGCACAAATAGACTTTATAATCTTCATGAAAGATTTAGGTACATCTCTTAAGGTTGCAAATAAACAAGAATCACCACAAAATATGTTTTGTACAAAAGGATATATTCAAAACACCAACAGTTGTCCATACAGGATTCCTAATTTCGAACTCTGGATAGAATTTGTCCTATGATATTTTGAATTTATAATAGCTAAATTAGAGTTTTACATAAACATAATAGTTGTAGATACACGAATTAGTTTTCCAAATCATATTTATTCACTATAAATGAAGTTCTATAAAACAGGTTATGCTCAAAATACTAAACACTACCCAGCTCAGAAACAGATTCCATCACTTACCAAAGAGAAGTGTGTGTCTCGAATTCCATCCAAAAGAACCAAGTTTTTCTCTTGTGATTTTCAAGAACAACTGATTAACTAAGGTTCTAAGGTTCTTAGACTTGAAGGAACCGAATTTAACTCAAGGAGGTGTCAAAATATATAGTCACACACAAATGATGTTTATCCCTTTCTCCTTCATCTTATTTATAGGCAAAGTTTACATGACCTTTACTATTTATGAACAGTGACTTGACCTTTACTATTCATGAACAGTGACTGACTCTTACTATTTACATAATTGACATTTCACTATTTATGAATAGTGTCCTGTCGGTGACTCCAAATAAAAACAAACTACTTTACTTTTACTTTACAAAAGAAACAAAAACTTTACAAAAAGGAAGATAAGATTCCTATCCTATCCTACTTTTGACTCTTTACATAAATATCTTCGTCCTATCTTTTGTTTTGTCAGCTGTCTTCATCAGTCTGCCGGCTATTTTGTATCTTCTTTTGTGATAGTTTTATTCCAGCTGTACGGTTGGGACATTGTTATCTTCTCCGTGACATTTGGAACATATGTGTTCTGAGTATTTGCTGCTGATTGTTGTACAATATCTGGTTAATAATGCTGGAGAAATAAAATTTTTCCTTATAGCTCTTGTAGTTGGTATATTTTCTGGTTTTAGGAGGCTTAGTATCCATTGTCGAATTTCCTCCATATCTCCTTCTCTAGTTTCTCGACAGTTAGAATATATCATCGTATTATCTCGGCTATAGTAGCTCCATATTGTATTGTTGTTTAGATAATTATTTGCTAGCTCTGTTAATATCGTAGCTATTCCAATGACTCTTTTGTTAGCATAAAAGTCAGGAATATCTACAATAGGTATCTCATCTTGTTTTTCTATTTTCTCTGGTATCAACATGTCTCTAGTTAAACCAATCTTTATTACCTGTATAACTGGTTTTATCTCGTCATATAGTATCTTTGCAGTGGCTGTATAAAATTTGATAAAGAATAACGTTCCTTTGGTAATTCGTTTGTATGTTAAGAAAGCTTTGTATAATTCGGGTATATTTGAAATTTCATCTCCTGTAGCTGTGTACACTGTACTAAGTAGTCCGTAGTTATAACAAGTTGTAACCCAATTTATATTTGTCCCTGGTAGGGCAATTAATTTGTTGTATCCTTGTAGGTATTGGGTAATGTAATCGGTATTTGGTTCCTTTATGTTTATAGCTCTGGGATTTTTGTTTAAGTAAGTTTGGACTTTATAAATGTTTTCTGTATAGGTACGGGTAATATGGTTGTATGTATTTTTCTGTTGGTTTAGGCTGTTTTTGTACGTAGTCGTTTGTGGAGTAGGTACGAATTTTTGTATCTTTGGTGTCAGATATGGTTTATCAAAAAGTTTGTTCATATTTGTATTTGTATAACTTTTTCTTCTGTAGCTTTTTCTTTCTTTGTAACTCTGATGTACTGCAATTGTATTTAAACAAACGTTATGGGTTTTAGGAGTTTCCCAACGTCTCCTTCTAGATCCGGAATTTTAACGTCTTCCGATCGACGTAGCTCGCATTTTTAACGTCATGTCGACTACTAGCTTGCTCCTTTAGCTTTTGTATCTCACCGTCCATACTATCCACTTTTTTACAAAGTGTAGTTAGGAGGTTGAGTATTTGATCCATTGTATTTATTTTTTCAGTATCTTTGTCTTGAGAGGTGATCTGCAATCACATTCTTGTCAGTTTTTATAATTTCAATTGTAAATGAAAAGTTCAATATATTTACTACCAGTCTTCTTATTTCTTTTGTTGTAACTGAATTTTGTACTTTTTTGGTTATCCACCATTTTACCTGTATATTATCTGTTCTAACAATAAATTTGTTATATACAATATATGGTTCAAAAGCTAATAAACATTTATATAAGGCAAATAATTCTTTTCTATTTATTTCCCATTTTATTTGTGGGTCTGTATATGATCCTGAATAATATCTACAGTGATGTTCTATTTTTTTATTTATGTATTTATATTTTAGTACTCCTCCGTAACTATGATCACTCGAGTCTGTTTCTACTATATAAGTAAATTGTCTATGTTCATCTGGAAAGTATAATTTTGGTAACTCTTTACACATGATTTTAATTTTTCTGATATATTTTTTATCTTGTTCATCAAAGTGATATTCTACATCTTTCTTTAATTTTTTCTGTAATGGTTTTAAATTTTCTGCTAATTTCGGTATATATTCTCTTACTTGATTAACTAATCCTAAAAATGATTGTAATTTTTTCTTAGTATCTAATAATTCTTCAGAACTAAATATTTTTTGTACAATATGTGTTTGCATTTTTATTCCATTTTTGTCTATTTGTATTCCTAAGAATTCTATTTGATTTTGCATAATTTCAGCTTTCTTTTTTGATAAGCTAATTCCTGATATTTCTATAATATGTATAAATTTTTCTAATAACTTTAAATGCTCTTCTTTTGTTCTTGAGTATAATAGTATATCATCTATATATACTATACAATTTTCTAGTTGGTTAAAATATGTATCCATAAAATGTTGATATCTATCTGGTGCATTTTTATATCCAAATGGTAGAACATTCCATTCGTAAAAACCTTGTGGTACAGTGAATGCTGTTAAATGTTTAGATTCTTCTTCTAGTTTTAAGTGGTAAAATCTGATTCTGATCAAATTTACTAAAGTAATTATATCCTTGTATTTGTCTTACTTTTAATATTTTATTAGGTATAGGGTAATTATATGTTTTAGTTTTTGCATTTAGATTTCTATAATCAATAACCATTCTACTTTTTTCTCTTTTTTGTTCACTATGTTTATTTACGATAAATGCTGGACTATTATGTTTACTATTGCTTTCTTGTATATATTTATTTTCTAATAATTCATTTATATGCATTTTAAATTCTGATTGGTCTTCAAAATTATATTTTAATGGTTTTTGTGTTATTATACTATTTTCATCTATTAGTTCAATTTTTACTTTCGTTTTGTGTTTATCCCATCCTTGTAATGGGTTTTCGTTATATAATGAGTTTAATTTATTATTTATTGCTTGTATTTTATCTACTGTGAATATTATAATTTCTATTTTATGATCATTAGTTGTTATATTTTCTAATTTTTGGGTAATTTTTTCACTTCCTTTTATCCATGGTGTATTTTTTTTGATTTTATTATTAACTCTTTTTGCTCCTATCTTGTGATTGCATATGGTAGTGAACCACCAATGCGTTTTTGTTATAGTGTGTGGATATAGTTTTTCTAAAAAAGGCATTCCTAATAATATATCTTTATTTGTAAATTCATAACTATAGATCTCTTCGATTATTAATATTTTATCCCATATTTGTGTTTTTATATTTTTAGCTTTATGTGTTATCATGCTTCCTTCATTATTGAATCCTGTTACTATTAATGGTGTTTTTAATTTTTCCCATTTACTATCTGGTAGACAATTATGTTTACACATATTTATACTCTCCGTGTCTATCATAGGTGTGTAATACCTGTTATAGTATCCTTCTATAATTATTTTTGCTAAAATGTATATTTTTGTCATATTAAGATGTTGTAATCATATAATTGTTCTTTTAATAATTACTTTCTTATTTTCATAAGTTATTGTTAGTTGTTTATCATCTATATTATATGGTTTAACTGTTTCTAGCCATTTTATTCCTAAAGTAATATTATTATTTCCTTGATGTATTTTAAATTTAATTTTTATTGGTATTCCTCCAATAATTAGTTCTTGTTCTGTAGTTTCTTCTATATTTACCAAAGCTCTAGGTAATTCTGTATTTATATTTTCTCCTGTAATTATTTCATGTTCTTTGACTAGTTCTCGTATAATTTGGTTTTCTATTTGTCCTGTATTTATAGTTATTAAATATTTTCTTTGGTCTAATATTCCTGTGATATAATATTGGTATGGTTGTATTTCATCTTGTTGTAGTTCTTTTAACTTAGGTATTAAATCGCAATCTAATCTTCTAGATGTACTAGTGCTTGATAAGGAAGGTGTATCGTAGCTTAATCTTTTAGATGTACTTAATCTTTCTTTTACTATCTCTAAATCTTCTTCAATATCTATCTCTTTATAACTGTAATTATTATTATCTATTACTGTGATTATTTTATCAAATGGATTTTCTATTTTGATTTTTTGAATCTTATTTTTTGCTGTTATTTTATGCTTTGTAGTTAATACATATAAATTTTTACATCTTGCTGTAAATATCTTACTTCACAGTGCTAATTCTATGCTGACATTTTCCAATATAGTACGGTGATTTATCTATGTTCTTGTCTTCTATTGCTCTTGAATAGTTTGCACTTATAATAAATTTAAATTTTTGATATATTAAATTTCCTCTAATCTGCGCTTATTATACTTTTTCTATAGGTTGAATTATTCTATCATCTGCTAAATATAATTCTATAGGTGTATCTATTCCTTCTCTAAAACATGCTTTTATTAATATTTCTGTTGCTCCTAAATGTACGTATTTTATTGGATTTTTTGATTTTAAATCTTGGATTTCTTTATTAATTATTTTTTATTTATGATAGGTATTTTAGCTTTACCTTTAATATATTTACAATCTATTACATGTTCTTTTTGGCTTACTACATAATATTCATCGTGTTGTAATTTGAATAAGTTTTTTAATCTAGGTACTTCTAATATTTTATCTATGCTTAAGTCTAATTCTTTTCCTTTTATTTGTTCAAACATATTATTGTCAAATATTATTTTTTGTTCTGTATATTCATTATCTTGATATTCTTCTTTACTTATTATTTTTATATCGCTTTCAGTCATAATCAGAAGCTGTTTCTATTTCATCTTCTAATTCAATATCTGTGAATTCGTATATGCTATCTTCATTTTCTAATTCATAATCTAAATAATCTATCTGTTTATATTTATCGTTTTCTATTATTACCTCTGTTATTTGTTTTTTCTTTAAATCTTTTGGTAATTTACAGTTTCTAGCTAAATGTCCTAGTTTTCCACAATTATAACATTTACATTCTGTTATATTTTTCTTAACTCTATGTGGTCTTTTGTGTTTATAATTTTTTATATAATATCTTTTTCTTGGAATTTTATTCTTATATTTTGTTTTAAAGCGTTTATACTTCTTTATTCTTTTCTTTTTATATGGATTTTTACATCCGAATTGGGGTGCTAACTTGCTTGTACAATATGCTAAGTTTTTTACTAATATTTTTTCTAGTTTTAATTCTTCTTTATGTTTTTCGCATAGTTTCATAAACCATTGTTGCAAGAATTTTATTCTAGCTCCTAGTGTATCTACTGTATTTGATTCTTCCCAATCTTTTATTATTTTTGAACTAAATGGTTCTGGTAATTTTGTTTAATATAATTTTCTTATTTCTCTACTTTCATCATTTGTATATATTCCTTTATAGTAATATTCTCTAAATGCACATGTATATTCATCTATATAACTCATTTTACATATTGCTAATTTATTCATTAAATTTACATTTATTATTTTATCTTTCTGTTGTTCTTCTATTTACATTTGTCATACTTCCAAATTCATTTCTAATTGATATTTCATATTTGTTTAATATATCTATTGCCGATGTTGCTATTTCATTATTAGATTTCGTATTATTCCTTAGTGTTGCTAAGCTTGCTGGTGTTAAATTTTGTAACCATATTTTTGTTGTTCCTATAAGTGTTCTTTCTATGTATCCTAGGGCATCTATTATTGATATTTTGTTGTCTATTAATTGTTTTGATATATAGCCTATCCATAATTGAATTGTCTTATTTGTATCTGCTACACAGTCTAAATCTAAGAAATTATTTTGATCCGTAGTTTGTCTAGGTATCCAATTTTTATTCAATCTTTTATCCCATAAAACTTTATCTCTATTTTCTTTTTCATAAGTATAATATGTTGGGGTTGTATCCATTCTTGTTTTAGGATTTGAAGTACTAGGTTTCTCATCTAAATTTCCTACGTTTATTTCTATATTTTTATCTTTTTCTATAAGATCAGTATATGTTTCTGAATATGATTCATAATTATTTTCTGAAATATTATCATTTTCTTCTTCATTTATTTCATTTATTTCTTCTATTTTTAATTCAGGTAATTCTTCTGTTTCTTCTAACATTGTTTTAAATTTTTCTATTTCTTGATTTAACTTTAATTCTTCAGTTCTTTTCTTATATTCCTCTTTTGCTTTTAATTTTTCTTCATATAATTGTTTAAGTCTTTCTAATTCTTTTTGTAATTCTTGTATTCTAGTATCTTTTACTTCTTCTATTTGTTTAATTTCTTTTTTAGCTTGCTCTCTAATTTTTTCAATTTCCTTTTTTCTATCTATTTCTTCATTTTCTTTATTTAATCTTACCATAGTTGTTAGACTATCTTCTAATTTTGCTGATTCTTTATCTGGCATTAAGTATAATTGGGTTCCTATTTTTTTATATCTTCTTTCTAAGTTTGAATGTATTATTTTTATTTCTAGTCCATCTTGACTTTTATATATTTTTTCTTCTACAGCATATTCTTCTTTATTCATTATAAATTATGTTGATATTTATATTCTAAGTGTTGTAATTGTAGATCTAATAAGAATATCGTTTTTCTTTGTGCTTTTATAGATTTTTGGCATACTCCTGCCCATATATTTTCTTCTAATCTATTTTGTCTAAATCTTAATTCTTGTTTTATTTCATTAATTTTTTCTAATAATTGTTCTTTATAAGTTTCATCCATTATAAGTTTGAAAACATTTTTTCATAATATCCTTGCTTTTTTATCATAAGATTTTGTATTTCCTTTATATTTTCTGAAATATATTCTAAGTATTCCATATCTTGGGTTCTTTGATATATTATAATATTATTTATTAAAAGTTTATTTAGTAGATCTAAATCTTCCATAGTTTGTAGCCAATATGTTAGATATTCGTAGTTTATCATTAATCTGAATATAAATCATATAATTCATACATGCTTTGGATAGTTAGTTCTTGCCAATTTTGTTCTATGAGTTCCATTATTTTGTCTATTTCTGTCATTTCTTCAATGAGTAAAAGATCATAAATTTTTCATTTTATGTCAATATTAAGTGTTTTAAGGATATATAAAATAAGTATTTTATAATTATAATCTCCATTTAATAAGTATATATTCGTCATTTGCATGATTTCTAAACAAGTTTATTCCTTCTAACCTTTTTGTTTGTTATTATCAATTATCAAATTATATTAAAGTTATCCTAAATAAATTCTTTTGGTCACTACTATGATTTTCAGCCTCAATCAGTTACCCTAACAGCGCCTTCAACAAGTTCGTACTTCCCCTCAAACGGCTTCTCTTTTGCCTAACTGGGTTTCTGGTTTCGGATGGCATAGTCTGGGCTTACCTATTCTCAGCCTACATTCGTTCATAGCAAACTACTTCGAATTTATTCAGTATATAACAATACTATAACATGATAATAATCTAATAATAATCAAGAGATTATCAGGAATAAGATAGTTTAGTTATTCATATTGAAATATGAACATACCTTAGTTTGTAGATTTTCTGGAATTGACTCCTTCATAGCTTCGTGGTTATTGCTAGATTTCTCCATTTATATTTTTCTTATCTAGCTCTGATACCAATTTGGTGGATCCACTAGCTATATACCTATATGGGCACATAGTTATGGGATATGGGGATTGCTACTAGAAACCCAGACATGATAACGTAAAAGGTTTCCATCCCATGAGACAACATATTTTTGGGAACCTGGACGAACTAGCGTAAAAGGAGCCTATTGTGAAGCCAAACTTTCTAGTGTAAAAGCTTCCATCTCATTTTCATATCCGCTCAGTGCTAAGCATAATTCCCTTTAAAAGCCATATTAAGCCTTCATCTAAGTTCATGGTCATAAAAGAATGCACTAGGCACTCAAACAAATATAACATCATAATAGCTCATAGATTCATTAAGTGAGAAGGTCCTTTCAGTTATAATCATGAACATGTGATTAAACCTTTAACATCGTATTCATAGTGTGTTCATGAGAATGGCCTATCAATTAACACAACCAGACTATCATAGTCATAATATATCATACATAGTCTTAACATATCATACTTAGTCATATCATATCGTACATATCCATATGTAGGGGTATAGGAAAGAAAGATCTTGCATCAATACCACAATATACACAATAAGTAACCACCTCCACCTTTCAAGTGGATCAACATGATCATGTACATTTCATGCATAATAGTGTATAAAGGTGCACATGAGAACTAACCTTTCAATCAACACTATAGATACATTAACATCATAGAGACATGCTTCTCAAGTGTTCATAAGCATGCACATAATACCACAATCACACATAGTACAAATATATTTCATTCAAGGATCATATTGAGTCAACACATCGAGCATTCAACATATGTAACATAGATACAGCCATGACTCAAGTAATCCATTCATTTCATGCACAAACTCATGTGATCATATTGTAGGTCATGTGGGTGAAGTCTTTGTACAATAATGCCATATACAACTTCAACCTACATAATAACTTCCTTCTTTAAGCTTAAGCATCCTTAACTTATTCATATTAGCTTTTACCATTTAAGCCTTAGGAATTATCTACATATTATGAGCATTACCTTTAAGCAACACATCACATTTTAATCATGTATACCTAACTCTTAGGGTAAACTTAAACACATACTTCATTCTTACTCAATTATATACATATAGCATCAAGTAAACTAAATCTCAATACTACATCAAACATGATCCATCATATAAGACCTAATCGAATTAGTTCATGTCTACAAGATTCATTCATCATCTATTCATGTCTAGGTGATCTAATCTAAGGCAATTTACCATGAAATTCATCAATCTTAGAAGGTCACATCTACACCCTCAATTAGCCTCTTTCATGGCATAACCCTAGACTATATCAATTTCATCATACGATCTTAGGTTAGTCAAGGTTACATGTTTGATTATACTAGAATCATGTAATTACACCAAGAACAGCCACTAATCACATAATCGGGTCAATATTCAACAATTCCCTCATCATGAGGTCAATTTAGTAAAGATGGGGAAATCATGGGTCCAAGGGGAATTCTCATCAAAAACTCCATCAATCCAATGTTAATTCATCATAAACAATCATAGTAAATCATAACCAAACAATAAAAATTGTTTTGGAAGAAGACCCATGACATAGATTGAACCCTAGATTTTTGGGGAAAATTGGAGACTTGAAAACATATTTTGAGAGGGCTCGTTGAGTTGAACTTAGACAAGGATGAAAACTCCCATACCTTAGGTGTAGAATCCCACAAAATTCGTATTGAAAAGCTCCCTTCTTCAAGCCCTAGTTGATCTATTTTTTGGTCTTCAATGGAGTTCTAGAGAGAAGAATTTTTTTAAGGGGGCGGGGGGAGGAGTTGGGTTTTGATTTTGGGGTCTTGGGTTATAATAAATTAATGACTTAGTTTAGGGTCTGATTAGCTTATATAAGTGATTAATTAACTAACTAACCGACCTCACTTAACCCCTAATTAATTAACTAACTTAATTCCTAAACACCTAACTAAACTAAAAAAGCTGAAAACCTGGCAGCATTCACGCCCACCCATCTAGGGACCATGGATGGATCTACGGGCAGTCAACCACCTCTGTGGTTGGAATTTGAGGCTTCATTTGTAGGCCTTGACCCACTCCCACGACCCACACGGCGTGGTCCAGTCTGCTGAGCGTGGTTTGCCATCCGTGGTTCACCAAAGTTAGACAGTTTTGGCATTCTCCTCAAGGACCCATTGGGTGGTCCTTGGGGAGTCATACCCAAATGTTTAACCCCTAAAACCCTATTCTAAGTACAGGAACCATTTTTACAAGCTTTAACCCTCATACGATACTCCAAAACTCTTACTAAAGGCTCTAGAAATCACTAGTTCAACTTACTAGATTATGGGGTGTTACACCTTCACATAGTTGAGTTAGGGTTTCTAGTAGCAATCTCCATATCCAATGAACTAAGACATACTTGAAGAAGTATCTCCAAGTTTTCAAAAGCATTAATGGACTTAGACATGCTTAAGGAAATATCTCATGGGGTCCATCTTAATAATTAGCCTAGACATGCTTAGAAAAGTATCTCATATGGTTTAACCTAATAATGAATTAAGATGTGCTTAAGGAAGTGTTTTAAGGTTTTAAGAGAGGGACTAGTTTCCAACCAAGAAGTATGAGTATGAGGACCTAAAAGTGGTACTTAGCATGGATAGGAATATGGGGTCTTATTCATACATTGCACAAGTATGACATAGGGTTATTCAAGAAAGTGTTCTCTATATGATGTATGTTTAGATAGGATTCTGCTATAGCTACCTTCCTTGTTAGTATTGACTAGAGGTGAGAGATTTCGTTGGTCATGAGAACTTAGCTAAGGATGAGATCTTAAGATGATTAGTATGATGGCCTAAGGTGGTTCTTAATGTGAGTGGGATTATGGTATCTCACTCTACATTGCACAATTATGACTTGAAGCTAGTTATGAGATTCTAAGGCTTGACTAGTGATATGGACTATGTTTAGGATGACCAAAAAGGGATACTTAGCTTGGATGGGATTATGGGGTCTTGTCCATGCCTTGCACAGGTATGCTTTGACGTTACTTGAAATGGTTCTCTTATGATATGAAATGCTAAGGGTGGAATAATTCTTATATGATGCCTATGTTGGAGACTTTACTTATGATTATGATATTGTCCCTTATGCTTATAGTTGATGTTTCATGAAGTATTAGATTATGTCTTATGTTGACTAACCCTTGTGATATTAAGCTCTTATGATGTTGTACTAGCTATCATATTTAGTACTTTTGTACTAACACATACTTTGCCTACATTCTCATCAAATGTAGGGTTCGGAGATTGAGTTCCATTCTTAAGGATAGGTTTCTAAGGAGCAAGGACTTGATGATTTGCTGAGTCCTCAAAGCTTCGAGGACAAGGCCACTATTTGCTTTATGTCTTTGATTTCATGTTTTGAGACTATTATATGGGCTATGACCCAAAGGTTTTATTCAAGTTGAGTTTAGATGCTTTGAGACAAAGTGTAGTAAAGATCCGCTTGCTTTTATAAAAGACTTCGATTATATGTATAATGTATTTAAAATTTTTGTACTTTTCTATTATCTTATGTTATGATATACTAAGTTCTTGTATGAGACCCCTTCGGGGTCAAGTACGTCATGTTACTTCTAGGGTGTACCCCTGGGTTGTGACACCAATCTTTCTCTAGTTTACATTTTTCTTGCTTCATGCTATAGGTGTTTGAGTCTCATTAGGTGATCCCCTTTGAGTTTTCTTTTGTAACATTGGCACCTCACCGACGACTACTTAGTATCGCCTGTTGAAACATCATTTTATCTTCCAACACAGTCAGATTTGGGCACATCTATTCACTTCACCTTATGTCTTTCGATGGATCGCTCTTCTTGTCTCACTTCGTTTATTGACCTTGAAGGTTCACTCAGCACACTGTGAACTTGGGCCGTCTCAGGTTTATTTTGCGATTCACTCTTTTCATTAGGCTATCAATAATGTGTAGTTCGCACTTTTTTCTGTATTTTTGGGAATTCTTTCAAACATCAACCCTTGCCTTGTCCAATTTCCTTCATAGCTTCAAATCATCTACATTATATCATAATAGGACATAATTAGGCATTGAAGATACTAATTTTTGAGATAAATGAACCTTAATTGAGTGCAAATCTACCATTCATCAAAACCCCCATGCTTGTCCTCAAGTAAATCAAGAACAAAAAAATCAACAAGGGTGCCTAAAATAATACTCAATATGAGCTAGCATGCAAGTGTTATAGCAAGACTACTCTCATTAACATGTTACTCAGAATCATGATTAAAAAGCTTAAAATGATGACTAGTTAGTCTCACCACAAGCTCATGCTCACATTAGCTTCTTGTCTAATGCAAGAACACGTTTCAACAAATGCATTCAAGTGCTTCACATCAAGAACAATTCCATGCTCTCAGAAATAAAATTCAATGAAGGAGTAAGGAATCAAAGCAACTCTCACCCTTTCATAAGAGAAATACATGCAGGCCTTGTCCCATAGGTTTTCCCATAGTTTCCAACCATCATATAACCTTGTTCATGCATGATCTCAAGAGTTTTGTAGGCTTGTAACGGGGCTAAGGGCTTAGAGATGTTCAATTGGGATGGGTGACTTCACCTTTTCAAAGCATTGTTACAATCATCATCACCTCTTCTTATGTTCTTTTCCTTCTTTTTCATTTGAGAACTCAAACTTTGACTTGCCACTCAATTTATTTGGAATACCCTTTTATTTCATTCACTTCTTTTTTTCATTTCATTTTTCCAATGCATTTCCATTACAATTACCTTTTTTTCTATAAAAGGAGGGGTTCCTTTCTTTTTGTAACACATTCAAAGTTGAGTCTCATTTAAACATTCTTTGCCCTTCACTTGGATTTTATTTTTCCTCCCGTTTTCACATGCCTAACTTTGGATTTTTCCTAAGTTGTCTATCCAAACATCACAATTCTTCAAAACGTATTTTATGTGGGAAGGTTGGGACAATTCGGTTCAAGAGGCTTTCTTTTGGTTGCCACCAAAAAGTTAGGCTCAAATGGTGCCAAAATGGATCCACACCGTCACAAAGTAGTCTCAAGGGATTATGGACAATTTAGTTTCCTCTTTAAATTTAAACCCAAGATCATGTCTCACATTCACCAAGATTCAAACTATTGTATTAACAAGACAAATTCAAGAACTCCACATGCATGCTTTCAAGTAAGACATCATCACACATGGCAGTTCAAAATACACTCACTTAGCACATCCCAAAATGATCAAAAGTGTGCGTGTGATGTTCATTTCAAGGCTCACATTACAACACAACTAGTCAAAAAAAGATTCAAAGAGATCGCTCAAAAGTATACCCACATCAATTTCATTCTCCTAACATCATCACTGTACAATGTGCTCATCATGGGTATTACTCAAGACATTGATATTGGACACAATTGAACCTCAAATTGATATCAATGAAAATATCAAACATTTCATGATTTTAAACTCATGGGGTGTTGCAAAACAAGGAGAGAATGGTATAGAAACAAGTGACACACTTTAACAAAAAGAGCACTCTAGCATAAACAATCTTTAAGTACTATAATTCTTCAAAACTCAAAGTAACATAATAAAATCAAAGAGGTAATATTAACTCATTTTGCAATGTGCCTTACCCCACCAAACATGAAAGATCAATAGCTTTAGTGCAGAGAATTATCAAAAAGAGATTAGGATAAAACACTTACTGAGTAATTACTAGAATTGACATACGCCGACTTATTTAGTGAATCGCCAAGTAAAACTAGATCTCCTATAAGGTATGTAGCTTAGGATAGAATGTCCTTCACTTGGGCAGGCAACATTGTGATCGCCTAATGAACATGGGAGAATCTTCGTTTCTTGCATGAATTTCATCGAATTACATTATGCTTCCAATTTTACGTGCCTGACTAAGTGGAGTGTAGTTAGTTCACCCAATGACTTTGGCACATCAGCTAGTAGGTGATAAGCGTCGCCGAAATACAAAGTAAGCACCTCAAAATGAGCCTCCCATTTGGTGGACTTGTTTTAGCTTTGCCTAATGGTACTTGGCACATCGCCAAATTGCATTAGACATAACCTATTTTTACATAATAGCTGCACATATTGATACCCACGTTATTGAAAATAACTAACACATGGGTTGTCTCCCATGAAGCGCCTAATTTAAAGTCGCGGCACAACATCGATACATTCTTCACACATTATCCAAATACACAACTTCAACAACCCGCACATCCTGACTTTCTCCAAAGTATACCTTCAACCTATGCCATTGACTGTGAATCTACCCCCACCCCCTTTGCATCTTCAATTTCAATTGCTTGATTACCATATACTTCTGTGATATTTTGTGGACTAGTCCACATAGATTTAAGCTTTCCTGGGAAGAGTTTCAACCTTGAACTGAAGAGTAGGATAAACTCCCTTACTGACAACTCATTAGGTAAAATTTTAGCATCATGCCATTGTTTATCCTTTTCGTGATATAGGGAGGGACATTCGTAGGCTTGAAAACAAATAATCAAACTCAAGGATTTGGTGCATAGGATATTTAGTGGCTACATCTGAATTTTAATTTATCTTCTTCAAGGCCCATAATGCTTTGTGTTCTAACTCAACTAGATGATGAAAAGCATTTGCAAACACTAACTTGTATGGAGACATCGCAATGGGAGAATTGAATGTTGTATGATAAGCCCATAGTGCATCATAAAGCTTGTAGATTGATTAATATGATGGACATTCAAAATTTTTGCCAAGATGCTCTTTATCTCTAAATTAGACACCTCAACTTGTCCGCTCAAGTGGGGATGGTATGGTGTTGCAACCTTGTGCTTGACCCCATATTTTCAGAAGAGTGTTGCAAGCTGGCGTTTTAAATAATGTCAACCACAATTACTTATAATGGCCTGTGGGGTACCCAACCTTGTGAAAATATTCTTTTTGAGAAACTTTGTGACACTTCGTGCTTCATTGTTTAGTAATGTCATTTCTTCAACCCACCTGGACTCATAGTAAACAACTACATGGATGTACTTGTTCCTAAAAGATCTAAGGAAAAGACTCATGAAATCAATCCCCCAAACATCAAACAATTCAATCTAAAGGATTTGCGAAAGTGGTAGTTCATGTCTCCTTGATATACTCCCTTGTAGTTGACATTGGACAATATACTTATATAATGCATGGGCATCCCTAAACTTTGTAGGCCAATATAGCCACATTGAAAAACTTTGGAGGCTGTATGAATGCCCGCATGATGACCACCAACTGGCGAGAAATAACATGCTTCGAGGATCTCATTCACTTCCTCTTCCAGCCTATAACGAAAAATGATATTATCAGTATATTGTTTAAAAAGGAAAGATTTGTCCCATATGTACTTTTTCATATCAAATAGAAATATCCTATTTTGATGGCTACTTCAATAATCGGGTATGTCACGATCCAGGGGTACCCCCTAGACGTAACATGGCGTACAAGACCCCGAGAGGCCTCATATAGGCCACCAAGATGATAGAAATAAATATGATTTAAAACATTATTTCAACATAAGAAATTTTTAAAAGCAAAGCTGAAGTCTAAATACTTGTCTAAAAAACCATCTAATATAATAGAATCTTGGTATGTAGCCCATACATCAATGTTCAAACTCAAAATGAAAAGATCATAAGAAAAGTAGTGGCTAAATCCTTGGATGAATGATGATTCACCAATCTCCAACTCTTCTTCTACTATGGATCCTTGCCATGGGGGTGAGAATGGGGAGCGCAGGAATGTACTAAATATGATAGCATGTATAAACACAGCATAGGCGGTAAACAACATAAGTCATAAAGCATAATCGATGCACATAATAGATTATCTCAGCATGTAAGGTGTACTTTTTCAAGTATCCTCAATACATCTTGTCAAGACATAGGTAACCGCCTCTAGTCTTACTGATTATGGAAGGCAAACTCAAGCAACAATAGAAGCTCATAATTTATCATAACATATAATAGCTTGTCGTTTAAAGACATGGGGAATCACCTCTTGTCTTCTTATAAAGGATCATGGGTAATCACCTCTTTTCCTTTCACTCTGGGTAGTGGGTAATTACCTCTAGCCCTCTTGCTTAAGATCATGGGTAATCGCTTCTAGTCTTATTCTAAGGAACAAGAGTAATATCTTTTTATCCTTCCCATTTAGGGGTCATGGTTATTCACTATTAGACCTTATCATTCATAGTTCCTTAAATTCACTTAAGGTGAGAAGTCCTTTTAATCTAGAATCATTCAATGTGAGAAAGCCTTTCACATTCATACACAAGAAATCAAGTGGGAAAATCCTTTCCACAACAATCACATCAATAATAAACAATTAATAACATATGCTTCCCTATCAAGGCAATTCATGTCATAAATCATCACATATGCTTCAATATCAAAGCAATTCACATTGTACCTTATTTATCCTATAAGAATACACATAAATCCATAATTTCTCCGCACATAGAGAAAAACCCATTTTCATCAATTTCTCCTTAGAAACATGGGTTAAGCATGGGTACATGTAATTTAATCATAAAAGAAAGGAATCTTCTCAATTCACTCATAATCAATCATATTTTAATCAATTGAATAACCATTCATAAAGACCCATAACATAGAAGAAAACTCCAACTGAAATTGGGGGAATTTCGACCTCCCAAATTTGGAGAACTTAGGGTTCCATGGATCAAAGAGTTCCATGGATGAAAAGCTATCATTCCTTGCTATCAAAGCCCAAAAGCAATTGAAGAATAAAGGCTTGAACTTGAACCTACCTTGAATCTTCTTCTACAAACTTCTAGAGAGAGAAATATCCTTGGAAGAGAAAGACACAACTTCTTTTGGTGAATTTGAAGAAAATGAAGTGAATGAATTAATTTAGGGTTAAAATCACTTATATAGGGGTTCTAGGCATGGGAAAAACTACATAGTATTATTTTAAAGAAACCTTGAAAAGACCCAAAAGCCCCTAAACTTACAGCTGACTAAGACCTCACATGGTGCTCTTCACGAGCTGTTAAGGACGTCACGGGCCGTGGTGGAAGCCGTGGTCCTTGATCAGTTGACTAGAAAAACTTTCCAAAAATCCTTATTGCCTCATGATCCACTCCATGAGTCTTCTAGTGGGTCATGTGTAGGGCCATCCCTATTGTGTCAGTGCCTTCCCTTCACGGGAATCACTACATGTCGTGGTGCTCACCATAAGCTATCTAGGTGCTCGTGGAAGGGGAGGCCTCTTTGGCCAATGACTATGAGCCTCCATGAGCCATACCACGCCTCGTGGTGTCCTTCACAGTTCGTCTAGGCCTTCATGAAAGGTCCCCACACTCTATCTTTGGCCTGTGACCTCTTACTTGGTCTCTTACTTAGCCTAGTAGATTACAGAGTGTTACATTATCTCCCTCTTGGGAACATTTGTCCTCGAACGAAATTTTAGACATCAAACGGACACAGGAATTCTATTATATCAACTCCAAACTAAAACATGTTTGAAGTAACATCTCATGAAGTCTATAGGCAACTTATACTCAATGCACAATAACATGAGGAAAATCAATCATGTAAACTCATTTTCTTTAAAAATTCAAGCTTTTCATGAACATGTATAAAATGAGAAATCATGATAATATCTAAAACACATGACACCAAAACAAAGAGTAAAACAATGAGTAACTCGTTACCTCAAGCTAAAGTGGGGGTAGAAGGAAAAAGATGAGGATATCAAGACATCATATTGGCCTCGGCCTCCCAAGTAGCATCCTGAACTAACTAATTCCTCCAAAGAAGCTTTACAGAAGCAACTTCTTTATTTCTAAACTTCTTCACTTATCGATATAAAATCTCAACAAGAACTTCTTAGTACGAAAGATTCTCATCAACTCACAAACCTTTTAAGGGAACTATAGATGTCAGATCACTAACACACTCTTCAACATAGAGACATGGAAAACTGAATGCACCAATGCCAATTCATTAGGCAATTCAAGTTCATAAGCAACCTTACCAACATGCCTCAAAATATGATATGGGCCAACATAACAGGGACTAAGCTTCCCTTTCTTAGCAAACCTCATTACAACTTTCATGGGTGAGATTTTCAAATAGACCCAATCTCTAACTTTAAACGCAATATCTCTTCTACTAACATCGGCATATGACTTTAGTCGACTTTGATCCATTTTCAACCTTTCCCTAATAAGTCAAACTTTCTCCATAACCTCATGTACAACTCGGGACCTATTAGGGCAACTTTATCCACCTCAAACAACACAGGAGACCTACACCTTTTGCCATAAAAGGCCTCAAATAGAGCCATAACAATACTCGAGTGATAACTATTATTATATGCAAACTCAGTCAAAGGAAAATGATCATCCATATTACCCTTTAAATGAATCACACAAGCTCTCAACATATCATCCAAAGTTTTGATAGTACGCTTCGCTTGTCCATCTATTTGTGAATGAAAAGACGTACTATGATTAACAAGAGTACCAAGACCTTTTTGAAATGATCTACAAAACTGAGAAGTGAATTGAGTACCTCGATTGGAGATAATGGATAAACGCACTCGATGCACTTTTACCATTTACCTCAAATACAACTTGACATAGTCCTCTGCCGAATAAGACACCTTAAAGGGAATAAAATGAGCTTATTTCGTCATTAGATCTAATATAACCCAAATCGAGTCATGTTGTCATCCGATGCTAGGCAAATAAACAATGAAGTACATATTCAAATCTTCCCACTTCCAAGTTGGAACGCTAATGTCTTGAAAAAAACCTCTGATTTCTAATGCTCAACTTTCACTTGTTGACACTTAGGAAACTTAGCCACCAATTCCGCGATATCCTTCTTCATCCCATTCACCAACAGATCTTCCGTAAATCACGGCACATCTTAGTGTGTACCAGGTTAATAGAATATCAAGAATTATGGGCTTCTGACAAGATCTGTTCCCTTAAGTCATCAAACATGGGAACACACAAGCGACCTTGGCATCTAAGTACACCATCACCCTCTTGGGAGAAAGCCTCTACATACTTTATAAGCACTGCCTCTTTCAATTCATCCAAGGTCGGATCAAGACCTTGCTTAACTTTCACATCCGTCACAAAAGATGACGATGAACCATTATAGACCATAACACCACCTTTGGTGGAGTCCAATAACTGAACACCCAACCAGGCCGATCTATGAACATCTCGAACCAACTCTTTCTTATTTTCTTCAATATGAGCAACACTACCCATAAATAATCGACTAAGCATCAGCCACGACATTCGCTTTACCGGGGTGATAAAGAACACCCATATCTTAATCTTTCAATAACTCAAGCCACTTTCTTTGGTGAAAATTTAGATCTTTCTAATTAAAAATATAGTGCAAACTCTGATGATCAATGAAAACATCGACATGAACACCATACAAATAGTTCCTTAAAATTTTAAAGCCAAACACAATCGCCGCTAGTTAAGGTCATGGGTAGGATATTTCCTTTAATGAACTTTAAGTTGCCTTGAAGCATGGGCAATAATCTTCCCATTTTGCATAATTTGGTTGCCTCTGTCATTTTAGAGACCACAATTTTGGTCTCAAATACTTTTTATATATCTTAGAAAAAGCATATTTCAGGTCTAAACCTCTTTATGGACGATCAGTAACTTGTCCTAGAATAGCTTTCACGACGAGCAATAACCTAGTCCTAGAAACAAGTTAGAGACAAGTAACAACCTGGTCCTAGAATAGATTTAGCGACGAGCAACGACCTGGTCCTTGAATAGATTTGGCGACGTTCAATGACATGGTCCTAAAATAGATTTATTAACAATCAAGCTATTCTAGTCCTAGATTAATCATTAGAGACGAGCAACATTTCTCGTCATAGATTGACCTTTAAGGATGAGCAATAATATTGGTCTCCAATTGACCACCAATTGTCCTACAGAAATTGTTATCACTAGGACAAAAAATCATTCACAAATATTATTTTGCTACTAAAAATTTCTATACAAAAAGATAATATTAACATATATAGAAGAGATAAGAAGATAGAGATAAAAAGTGTACGATTAATGACAATAAATTGGCTAACATCCCATGATATTAGTTTCAATATTTGTTTAACGAAAAAACATAGCTAATATCCGAGCTATACTATAATATCAAGTTTTGCAAAACACAAATTCGTACTAAACTAATAAGGAGCCCGCGCATCAACAAAAGCTTGGCAAAAAGTTAAAAGTTTCAATCTTCAATTCCTGGAATGTTGTCCAGAAACATCTACAAAGCTGTAAAAAAGTAAGAAAAATCAATCAAAAAAACTTTGAGATGCATTAACAAAGATCAAAAATCTATTTTTAAGAACTACAAGTAAATGGAATTTGGTAGACAATAGAAACTAATGAACTGATTAATTTTTTACTAATAGTAGCTATGACTTAGAAAATTCTCCCTCCTACACTTTTCTCTCTGTACGTATTCTATACGTTAATCTATAAAAATCATTTCTTAGAGAGTTAACTACACGCTCCGCCCTATGGAGCAATCGTACAGGACATTATTAGCGCATCCTACTTCTCAAGTGAGAGTCCTGCTAAGTTAGACCATATCTGGGGGATTAATGAGGCTAAAGAGGAGGAGGATAAAAAAAATCTCTCAATATAATTGAGGGGGAAGTTTAGCCAATAGGGGAATGACACGATTCATGATAACCAGACCATGGCTGGGAGATTTTCAGCTAACAGGTTTGTCTCTGTAACACTTGCACAGGGAATTAAGCTCTGAATTGCAACAAATAGAGACAGAATAAGATTTTGAGTAGGAATAAACTGCAATTTTAGAGAATTATTTTTATATTCAAGAGATTTTATTACATTGAGAGTATTGGAAGAATCCCCGAACGAAGAGGAGTTCGTAACAGAGTCGAAATCAACAAGAAGCTTTTATGTTCATGTCTTATGTTGACTAACCATTTAAAGAAGCTCTTATGAAGTTGTGCTAGCTTTCATACTTGGTAAATTTCGTACTAACGCATATTGCCTACATTCTAATCAAATGTAGGGTTTCAGCGATTGAGTTCCTTTGGAGGCTAGGTTCCTAAGAAACAAGAAGAGTTGAAGAATTGGTGAGTCCTCATAGCTTCGAGGACAAACCCATTATTTCCTTTATGTCATTTCTTTATGTTTTACACTTTGTATGGGCTGCATCCCAAGAGTTTTATTCAAGAGTTTATTAGATCATTTGAGACAAAGATGACTTCCGCTTGCTTATGAAAATATTTCAATTGTATGGTTTAAAAGGAGTTTTAAATTTTCCGTACTTTTCTATTATCTTATGTTATGATTATGCTAAGGGCTTGTATGAGACCCCCTTGGGGTCAAGTACGCCATGTTACATCTAGGAGGTACCCCTAGGTCGTGAAACTTAGTCAACTTACCTCATGGGAGGTACCTCAAGAAACAATCCAAGCTATTCATTCTTCATAAGATAATTCACCTTAATTTATACTTGCATTTAAAGACATGAGATTCACCTCATTGCCTAACTTACAAAGGCTAACGGGTATTCGCCTCTTGCCTGACATACCTTAAGATCATGGGTACCCGCCTCCCCAAACACACCATATAACACAAGTACTAGCCTCCACATCATTTCATAAGGAGCATGGGTACTCTCCTCCATGTCCATTTATCATATTAGGGACATATGGAATCACCTCTTGTTCAATTATAAGGAGTATGGGAAATCACCTCATATCCTTCAATATAGAGGTCAAGGGTAGTTGCCTCTAGCCTCATCATTCATTTAGTCTTTTAGTCTACATCAATTTTAGGTGAGTAATCCTTTCAACCTAGAATCATTTGTGTGAGAAAGCCTTTTACACTCTTACATTCATAATTAAGCAATTCATGTGGGAAATATCTCTTCCTCAACAATAACATCAATTACCAACAATTCACATCATAAGCTTTACTCTCAAAGCCCTAGATCTCATGATTATCATATAAGCTTCATTCTCATGCAATTCTAATCATATTTGATATCCTATAAGGACAAGCCTAAACCCCAAAGTTTCCCTTCATAGCACTAACCCAACTATATTAATTCTAAGTGAAATCATGGAATAGGCATGAATACATGTAATTTCATCCTAAAAACATGTAATTCTATCAATTCAATCATAAACAATCATAATCCACTCAATTGGATCAATATTCAATATAACCCACAACATTGGAAGAAACCCTAACTAGAATTAGGGAAATATTTCTTCAAATTGTGGAATTCTAGTGGACTCCATGGGAGGAAGGATCCAATGGATGAAAATACATCATACCTTAGTCACAATGCACACAAAAGCTGGAAGATTAGGAGACTTGACCTTTACCTAGCTTCAATCTTCTTCTTCATTCAACTTCTAGAGAGAAATATTTTATAGGGGATTTGGATTTTCTTTTGTGAATTGAGAGAATGAATTAATTGAGTGAGTTTAGGGGTCTAAAATCCATATAGAGGTGTTGTAGTCTTAGGAAAAATGACACCATTTCAATATAATTAAAATTGAAAAAGACCTTTAAGTCCTTAAAATAATTTCCCTCAGTTGACCCATAACACCATGACCCATGGATCATGGATGGACCCACAGCCCATCCTGGTCAGGCCTGGTTTATGGTCTAGGATATGGTTTCTAGGACCTTGACCTATGACTCCCTAACCACGGACCGTGGACCCAGTCATGGGGCGTGGGTCCTGGCTGTGGTTTACTGCCTAAAACAGTGCCCAAAGTGTCCACCAACGAGGCTCACCCATATGGTATGGGTCCAACCACGGGGCGTGGTTTGCCTTTGTGGGTGACACCTGGAGGTTCTGAGAATTTTCTAGCTTTTCCTCTTTCAGGTACAGGGTGTTATATCTATCCCCTTCAAATATTAGAAGTTTCTTGGGTTTAGTTAGTTACTACAAAAGGTTTGTTGAATAATTTTCTTTGATTGCCTCTCTTTTAAAAATATTTAATCAAAAGAAGGTTAGGTTCATATGGTCGGAAGCATGTGAAAAGAATTTCTAGAAGTTGAAGGATAGACTCACTTCTATTCTGGTGTTGACTTTACCAAAAGGAAATGATGGATTTGTTGCTTATAGTGATTCCTAATGAATTGGATTAGGATTTGTCCTTATGCAAAATGGGAAAGTCGTTGCCTATGCCTCAAGGCAACTTCTGATTCATGAGTAGAATTATCCTACCCATGATCTTGAACTATCAACGGTTGTGTTTGCTCTAAAGTTTTGGAAGCATTACTTATACGGTGTTCATGTAGATGTTTTTACCGACCACACCAGTTTGCAAATGTGTTTAATAAGAAATATGTAAATCTTCACCAAATGAGGTGGCTTGAGCTATTGAAAGATTATAATATGAGTGTTCTCTATCACCCCAATAAGGCAAATTTGGTGGTGGATGGTCTTAGTCGTTTATCGATAGGTAGTGTAGCTCACATTTAGGGTGATAAAAAGGAGTTGGTTCTAGATATTGACAGATTGTCTTGATTAGGTGTTTGGATGGTTGACTCTACCAAAGGTGGTGTTATTGTTCACAATGGCTCAGGATCGTCTTTTGTGGAAGATGTGAAATCCAAGCAAGGTCTTGATATGACCTTTGTTGAATTGAAGGAAGTGGTACTTAGACCGTCCATAGGGGCTTTCTCCCAAGGGGGATATGGAGAGCGATAGCAAGGTCATTTGTGTGTACCCAATGTAGATGATTCTAAGAGAGAAATCTTGGCAGAAGCCCATAGTTCTCAATATTTTATTCACCCAGGAGCCACCAAGATTTACCTTGACTTGTGGGAAATCTATTGGTGGAATGGGATGAAGAAGCATATTACGAGATTTGTGGCTTAGTGTTCTAATCGTCAACAAGTGATAGTTGAGCACCAAAAGTCGTAAGGTTATATCTGTAGATATTAGCATTCCTACTTGGAAGTGGGAGATTTGAATATGGACTTCATTATTTGTTTACCACGCACACGGAGACAACATAACTCAATTTGGGTTATTGTAGATCGAATGATGAAATTGGCTCATTTCATTCATGTAAAGGCTTCTTATTCGGTGGAGAACTATGCTAAGTTGTACTTGAGAGAAATGGTTAGGTTGCATGGAGTGCCCTTATCCATCACCTGCGATCTTGGTACCAAATTCATTTCTCAATTTTGGAAATCTTTCCAAAAGGGTCTTGATACTCGTGTTAATTTTATTATGTCCTTTCTTCCAAAAATCGATGGACAAGAGGAGCGTACAATACAAACTTTGGAAGATATATTGAAAGCATGTGTAATTGACTTCAAGGGTAATTGGGATGATCACTTTCCTTTGATTGAGTTTGCATACAACAATGGCTATCTCTCAAGCATTGGTAAGCCATACGAGGCTCTATATCATATGAGGTGTAGATCTCCTATATGTTGATTTTTTGTCACGACCAATGGTAATCCCTATGTGTAACATGGAGTATAAGACCCTGAGAGACCCATAAAAGCCACTTAGTTTAGATCATACAAGAAATAAAATAAAGATTTTTAAAAGACAGTTTCAATATACCAAACTTTCATAAAGCATAGCAGAAATCTAAACATCGTCTCAAAGCCATCTAGTACATAAGAATGAATATGGGTGAAGCCCATACATCATGTTCCAAAACTGAAAGTAAGGAAAGACTAAAAACAATAAATGTTCGATCGTCGAAGCATTAGGATTCACCAAAGCTCGGATTCTCCTCAACAAGCTCTAGCCATAAAACTGGGAACCCTGAATGTTAGACCCTACATTTGGGGAAATGTAGGAAGGTGTATGCCTTAGTACAAAATATGAACCAAGTATGATAGCCATGCATAAAACATTTGAAAACATACTTAAAAGAGATTCCTTTATGAAATGCACTGACCAAGCTAATACATGAAATAGAGAATTAGAAAACATGAGTCATAGAGTATGGTCAATACACAATGTCATCATATTAAACATGTATGAGATACTTCCTTGAAGTAACCTTTGTTCATCACAACATGCTTTTGGGAAGTAGAATTAACTGACATAAGACTATGAGAGATATTACTATTGCATTT
Source organism: Solanum pinnatisectum (assembly GCA_035578085.1). Taxonomy (NCBI): domain Eukaryota; kingdom Viridiplantae; phylum Streptophyta; class Magnoliopsida; order Solanales; family Solanaceae; genus Solanum; species Solanum pinnatisectum. The sequence continues at coordinate 1,373,656 of JAWPEI010000013.1, read as the reverse complement.
AACGTCTGCCCCACACTGAAAAGGGGTTGTCGTACTTGCCAAAGTAGGACCATGAAATTCTAGCTTATGTGAATCCACTAGCTAATGTCTATCTTAGACAATCCTATGTTGGCACATAGTTTATTGGAAATAGGTAATCGCCACTTGTCCACTCGGTACTAAGCTTAACTCCAACAGAATAGTTCTTAATCATATTCATATTATCTTATGAAGGAACATGGGTAATCGCCTCTTGTCATTACATAACGTGACATGGGTAATCGCCTCTTGTCATTACATAACGTGACATGAATAATCACCTCTTGTCATTTCAATTAGAGAGCATGCATAAATGCCTCTTGCCTCAACATTAGAATAGCTCCTTAACTGTGGTTCATTTTAGCTGAGATGACCTATCAACCATAAGAACCCTTATTATGTGAGAAAACCTCTCACATCATGCTTTCATGTGTTTGTGAGAAATCATTTCAACAACACAAAAACAACAACATCATTGTTACTTCACTCTCAAAGTATCTTTAAATCATTTACATCAATTTCATAAGAACACGCCTAATTACATAATTCACTATTCATAGTTCAAAACCCACTTTCAATCCTCAATATCTAGAAAAGATGGGTTAAACATGGGTTCATGGGAAATCACCATAAAATCATGTAATTATTTATATCAATTCCTACTTGATATATCATTAAAAAAACCAATTAAATCAATATTTAAAGGAACCCATGACATACAAGAAAACTCAACTCAACTGGGGAATTCTAACTTTATAAATTGGAGAATTTTGGAACACCATGGATGAAAGAGGTTTCATGGATGAAAACTATAGTACCTCAATGCCAATTGCTTAATTTCAAACAGTGGAGCTGGAGACATGACTTGAAACCCTAGGTTTGACCCTTCTTCTTCAAGCTTTCTAGAGAGAGAAGTATTCAAGAGAAAAACATTCTCTTCTTTTGTAAATTTTAGAGAATGATTTCCATTGGGGAATTTTGGTGTTAACACACTTATAGGGGCTTTGGTAAAGGGTAAAACAATATAGTATTAGGCTCGAATAATTAGGAAAAGACCCACAAGCCCCTTGGGAAAATAACTACCAACCCAGTCAACGGTAGGGACCAGTCCATGGGTCCACCTTCAGAACGTCATGTACCTCTGTCGATTGGGTTCAAATATTCATTTTTTTGACCTCAAATTATGGGACCCACCAATAGGCTGTGGGTCCCAACTGTGGTCCTCAACATTTGACCTCGTAATCTCTTTAAGTCTGGGAATCACCTACGAAACCTACTTATGGCTCATGCATTGAATGACGGACCGTCCTGGTGAACCGTTGAAAAAGTATTGGAACCTAACATTTTCAGAAAAACTGAATGTCAACCACATACACCACCTACGGTTTGTCGGTTGTTCCACAAGCCGTGGATGGCACCGTAGGAACTCACACTTGATTTCTTAAAATATGAATTTTCTGTCAATATTTAATCTAAGGTGTTATATTGTTTTCCCTTTGGGAACATTCGTCCTTGATAGAGATTCAAGAAATCATAAGGAAGGTAGGAAGTAAACTTAACTTCCCAACATATATGTGATAAACATTCCACTACACCTTATCCAATACTAGGTGTAGGGGATCGTAATCTAGTATAATACCGAACAAATGAGTTGGGGTCAAACCCACTTGGAGCGGTACATGTCCGAATTCAGTTATAAAGTTATAAACATGATCTAATCGGTTGTAGGAATAGAAATTATCAAAAACATTTAGATAGATCAAAAGGGTGACATGAATGTCAGATGGGGGAATTTGTTTGTCAATTAGCAAATAAACAATTTCGAAAATAGGGATAAGAATAAGTAGAGAGAGATTCTCAGGGATGTGATCAATTATAGGTTAATTTCGCTATATGGGTAATTAGAATTTACTTAACAATTTCTATCTCATTAGGTAGGCTAGACTATAGATGCAATAGCTTTCTCTCGAACCACTATCACGATTCAAGCGAGTTCTCTCAAACCTCGACAAGCTTAACAATATAAACAACCCAAAACATTAATTTATCTACTCTCTCGAGCTAGATACGTAGAATCAAGTTTAGAATTCACTCTCTCGAGCTAAACCCACATCAACCCAATAACTACAATTATCAATCGAAAACCTTGGTTCTAAAACCTCTTTCTCAAGCAAGCCAAGAACACTAAATTAGAATTGCATTTGCAACTACAATTCATAGATTAATACACAACTATCGATTAAAACCAGTTCAATTAAGCATTTAAACCCACTTTCCTGGGTTACTAGGCTGGCTAACCTAACTATGAATTTCTATCAATGTCGGTATTGATTAATAAATAATAATACCCATAAACTAATTAAGCCAATAATCACATGATCACACCCCAAGAATTGGGGCTTTTGCCACACATCATAAAAAGGAAGAAATCAATACCAATTATGTTCTCCATAAGTGTAACATTCCAGAAATTTGTAAACTATACTAGAGACTAACATAAAACTGAAAGGTCTTAGCTAAAGCTTGATGTTAGGGTTAGAGCCTTGAACGTACCTTTCTATACCTTAAAAATTCATGTTTTAGTGTTGGGATGTCAAGGCATAAACCCCAAGGACCAACCATGAGTCCTTGAGAAATAGACCTAGAAGGCTGCCAGACAATGACCCATGGATGGCACCCATGCCCCGTAGATGAGAGTCGTAGGTGAGGCCTGCCAAGTATGCTTCCACAACAATCCCTAGACCACTGACCTACAGCTTGCTAGCATGGGCCTTGATCCCACCCATTGACCGTGGGTCTGTGGTCGCGGGTCACACCTAGAGTTGAGTTTTGGGAGTTAGTTGAGGTGTAGTTTCAGGTTTTCCATTTTGATTAACCATTAAATGACATCGTTTTGTATTATTTTAGAATAAGTGTATAAGTGTTTTAATCCCAAAACTAAGTCTTCAAAATCATAATTACCAACTTCCCAAATCAAATCAATTTTTCCCCAAAAATCTTCTCTCTAAAATTCCAAAGAAGAAGAAGATCAAGTTAGGGGTTGAAGAAGGAGGTTTTTTCACATGAATTCATTGGATTTCACCACCTAAGGTATGGTAGTATTTGATTCATGGACAACTTTCTTCCATGAAATCCTCAAACTCTCAATTTCCAAAGTTAGAAAGGCTCTAAAACCTAGGGTTTTCACTCTAAGTCATGGATTCTTCCTAAAAACTTTTTTAATGATTTAATTATGATATATTATGATTGAATTTTTGTTTTATGGTGGTTTTATGATAAACTCTCCCATGAATCCATAAAATCCTCATGTCGCTAATTTATAACTTTGTTATGTGGGTGAATCGTAGTAAGGTTAATTTTATGAAATTATACTTGTGGTAATTTAGCTATTTGAATCATGTCATTATCAATGTTTAATGCAGTAACCCTAGATGTGGTTGGGGAGAATGTGATACTTGATCCAAGAAGGGTAAAATATGGGAATTATGCCAAATTGTGGGCTTCGTGTATATACACTTTATGAACATGATTAAAATCTTGTTATTGTGTTAATTGAAAGTTCATTCTCATAAACACATAATGAAGATGATGTGAAAGTTCTTCTCACTATATGATGATTCTAAGGTTGAAAGTACATTCTCACCTATTGAATCAATGAGCTATTTTATAAGTTGTGTTTGATGGAGGGTAAGACACTCATTCATGCATGTAAATTCAATTCAAAACTAAAAATATTATTTTGGGAAGTAATGCTTAACACCTAGTGGATATTGAATATGAGATGGAAGATTCCCCACTAGAAAGGGTGGGTTTCTAGAAAGTATCTCATGAGATAGAAGCTCCCCCGCTAGAAAGGGCGGGTTTCTAGTAACAATCTCCTTATCCCATAACTATGTGACTTCATAGGTCTTTAGCTAATGGATCCACCTAAAAGCTAATACATTTAGTTCTACCTTGGGCAAGTAAGACACCTGTTTTCGATGTGGGGAATGACACGGGATTCCATGTTAAGCTCATAAGGTCTATGTCAGTTAAGGATTATTACCAAAGTAATTAAAAGATGAATTATTAACTATGACTGATGAAGGAGCTTTACTTACCATTGGTAGGATTATGGGATCTTACTTATGCATGACACAAGTAGACTTTGAGGGTATTCATAGTGGATATCTATTATGATGTGATGATTTATATATTGAATATGCTCATGACTTATGCTTTTACAGTAATTTACATGATGATTCTCAAACATGATAAATTGCATGCTTTTCAACTAAATTGTCCCTTTTTAGCATATTTTCATGGTTTTGTACATCACTATCATACTTAGTGCATCTTTGTACTAACCCATATTTCTTCTACATTTTCCACAATATGTATATTCCAGTGTTTGAGGTGTTCTTCCTTCGATAAAATCTTGATCGACTATTCTCCTAGCTTGTGGTGAGTCCTCATGGATGCGAGGACGAATGATATCTAGTTGTTCCTTTCATTTCATTGTATTAGACTTTTGGATTGCTATTGTAAGGGTTGTGACCCTATTTGAGACTTCTATTATATTAGATGGCCAAATGAGATAAGTTAGACTTCCGCTTTTCTTTTATAAAGACATTCGGACTTAAATATGTTTTACTCTTTATTGTTCTAGTTCTTTATGTCATGATATGCTTAGTGGCTTACATGGAGCCTTTTGGGGTTCTATGTGCCTTATTACATCTAGGAGGTACCCTTGGGTCATGACAAACTTGGTAATCAGAGCAAAAAGGTTTAGAATGGTTCTAGAATGATGTCTCGTAAGCCACGTCTTATAGAGTCTTATTCATGAGTGTAAAGCGCGCCACATTTATGAATGAGAGGCCATAAGATGGTAGTGAATTTGACTTTCTTAATTACTCTTAAGTCATGCCTTAGAGTATAACTCTATAAAAGTCCCTATCCTAATCCTTCTCTTATGTCTTCTAGTAATTAATACACGAAGGGCAAATGCAAGAAGAGTGGAGGGTGACAATGTGAATGAGGCAGATCTTCAAGGTAATCAAGCTCCTCAAGTCAATCAAGTTCCGAATAATCCTCCGGCTATGATGGATATGGATATTAGGCTGGCTTTGCTAATATTGACCCAACCATGACGGTTCAAGCTCAAGACGTGACAACTCAAGCCCAAGCCATGACGACCCAAGCCAAAAGAGATATTGGGCCTCGAGTGAAAACGAATATGAATTCTACGGCTTTGAGATTGAGGGATTTTGCTAGGATGAATCCCCCTGAGTTTCTTTGTTCCAAGGTAGAACAGGATCCCCAAAGGTTCATTGATTAGGTTTGCAAGATACTTGGTGCTATGGGGGTGTTTTCAGAGGATAAGGTGAAGCTAGCCGTTGACCAACTAAATGATGTAGCTCAAGTTTCGTATGAACAATAGAAGGATGAGAGGCCAATATGAGCAGGTCCCATAGATTGGGAGGTGTTCAAGGAAGTATTCCTTGATAGGTTCTTTCCCCTAGAGTTGAGGGAACAAAAGATGCAAGAATTTATTAACCTTCGTCTAAGGGGTATGAGTGTGAAAGAGTATGATCTAAAGTTCACCCAAATATCCAAGTATGCTCCAACTATGGTGGCAATCTCAAGGGCTAGAATGAATAAATTTGTGATGGGAGTGTCTGACTAGGTAGTCAATGAATGTTGTTCGGCAATACTTATCCCAAGTATGAATATTTCAGGTCTTATGGTCCATGCCGAACAAATTGAGGAGAAAAAGCTCAAAAAATTAATAGGGAGGTAAAGAGGGCTAGAATCGGTGATGGGAACTTTTCCAATGCTAATTCTGATGGGCAAGGTTGAGAAAGGTTCAAACAAAGGTTTTCCAACCAAGGTTCCTCTAGTGCTTCCCCAATAGTTAACAAGATAGGGTGTCTGGCCCTAAGCCTTAAGGAGGTAATGACAAGGGAAGTACTATGGCAAGGCCTACTTGTGCAAAATGTGGGATGGAACATGATGGTAGATGTCTAGCCGAATTGGCTATTTGTTATGGTTGCAGTAAGAGTGGACATCAATTGAGAAATTGTCCAACATTTTCAGAAAAAGGGAAAGAAGATAAGAAAACTCCTCCAAGCAGTTCAAACTCCAATGCTCAAAAGCAAAATCGGTTTTATGCTCTTCGATCCCGTGAAGACCAAGAGAGCTCCCCGAATGTGGTGACCAGTATGTTACAAGTCTTTTCTATTGATGTATATTCTTTGTTAGATGTTGGTTCCATGTTGTCTTTACTGACACCTTTTTTAGCCATGAAGTTGGAAATATAACCCGAAGTATTATAGAAGTTGTCCCATTTCTTTGTCTCATAAAGTCACTTTGGTGGATTTAGTGGAGTTATACATGTTAGATTTTGATTTGATTTTTGGTATGGATTGATTGCATGCATGTTATGCCTCTATAGATTGTAGCAACTGGGTTGTCAAATTCCAATTTCCAAATGAGCCAATTTTATAGTGAAAAGAGGGGGGGGGGATTCTATCCCTAGAGGTCAATTCATTTCCTATCTTAAAGCTAGGAAAATGATCTCCAAAGGGTGTATTTACCATCTTGTTAGGGTGATGGATATTGAGTTTGAAGCCCCTTCTCTAGAGTCGATCCCTGTGTTTGAATAAATTTCTTGAAGTCTTCCCCGATGACTTGCCTGACATTCCTCCCCAGTGGGAAATAGATTTTGGCATTGATCTTTTGCCGCATACATAACCTATCTCCATTCCCCCTTATATAATGTCTTCGGCCGAGTTGAAAGAGAAATTGAAGGATTTTCTAGACAAGGGCTTTATTCGTCCGAGTATCTCTTCTAGGGGTTCTCCGGTGTTGTTTGTTAGAAAGAAGGATGGGCCTCTTAGAACGTGCATGTAATGACCTGGAAAATGATAGGTTGAACTAGAGCCTAAATTTTTGGGTTAGTGTGACCTTAAATTGATATCTAGGCTGTTTTAGAACTAATTTGAGCATGGAAGAAGCCTAGGGTGCGAGCAATGGCCTAAGCTAGCAAGATAAAGTGGAAGAAGCCTTGTTCTTTGATGGACCTTTTGGCAATGGGACTACTTGATTGCCTAAAGGGTTGGGCGGGTCACCCTTGTGCCCTTGTGATCACCAAGTGGGCTGTCCCATTGGCCTAGGTTCTGGAGCAAAGGGCAAGCTAATTCATAGCTTGCCAAGCTGGTTGGCGAATCGCCTTTGGTCCTCTACATCACCTAATGATCTTCCCATTTAGTGAGCTCAGTGGAAAATTGGGCGAGCCAAGGGTGCACTTGGCGAGTCGCTTAGTGCCCTTGGCAAGCCTAAGGATCTAAAGGGCGATCTTAGATGGGTAAGGTGTAAATTTTTAAGTTTTAACTTTGTGGGTCCTTAGTTTTTTTCCAGAGTTGAGTCCTCACTATTCTATTCCTTTCCTAGCAACTAAATATGTAACACCCCGTAAAAACTAGTAAGACCTAGCTAATTCTTGACGGAATCTAATAGGTGAAACTAGAGCCTCACATGTGAGTTTGAAGTTAGTAACTTGACACTACAAGAAAATGTACATACGACGACATTAATTTGGTGACATTTGAAACAAATGTCGGAAAATAAAAAATTTCACGATATTTAAAACAAAATGTCATAAAACAATGACATTTGATGTCAAATGTCATAAAAATAATGACATTTGGTATCAAATATCGTAAAAATAATGACATTTGGTCCAAAATGTCACTATGATAATGACATTTATTGAAAAATGTCGTTGTTTTTAGTGACATTTAGCGAAAATGTCATTTAAATGATGACATTTGTTACAAATGTCGAATATAATATGACATTTATTACAAAATGTCATTGGTTTTAGTGACATTTAGAAAAAATATCGCTTAAATAGTGACATTTAATATAAATGTAGCATATATTATGACATTTACTGCAAAATGTCATTGATATTAGTGCCATTTAGAAAAAAAGTCACTAAAAAAGTGACATTTGTTGTAAAATGTCATTGATTTTAGCGACGTTATAGCAAAACTGTTGCTAAAATAGTGACATTTAATACAAATGTCGAATATATTATGGCATTTATTGCAAAATGTCGTTGATTCGATCGTCATATAGTGAAATGTCACTTAAACAATGACATTTTTATACAAATATCGAATATATTATGTCATATGTTGAAAAATGTCATTGATTTTTATGACATATGATGAAAAGTACTGTTAAACCTAGGGGCGGACCCACGTGGGTTCGTGAACCCCCTCGGCAAAAAATTACACAGTATATATAAGGTAAATTTTCTGTATTTCTGTAGATATATATTTTTTTAACCTCCTTAATAACAAAGAGAAATTGATGGCGCAGTGGCAAGTTCCCTGAAATTAGGTTGTATGTTAATGGTTCGAATCCCTATTATAGCATTTTATATTTTTCTTTTTTTGTTTCAGTTTTCTTTAGTTTTTTTTTATTTTCAATTCTGTTTTTCAAGTTTTGTTTACTTTAAAAAATGTGCTATTTTTAAAAAAAAAATAAAACTGAAGTTTACATCTTCAGATTGTCCCAAATTAGGGACCAAAAATCTATCTATATATAATAGGAGAAGAAAAAAGAACACATGTCAGCACCATAAATTTTAGAATTTTAAATTATAAATAATTAAATATATTATATAACTAATTAAATATTCAAAATTTGAAATTTGAAATAAAAAACACACATGTCAAATAAAGATCAATTGGTTATAAAACTTTACTTCAAATCACATTAAAAAATTCAAAATTCAATTTAATAAATTTTTTATTTTCAAAATGATTTTTACACTAATTATTAAAACTAATCCATAAATAAATTTAAAATAGTTCTAAAATATAGGGTGTGTGCTTCCATTTTTCAGGGAAGTTATCATATTTTTATTTCCATTTTAAAATAATAATAAACGTTTTTTTGATAATAAGACAATAATAAATGTTTTTACTTAGTGGTGAATTTTAAAGAACAATTTCAATTAGGGGAGAATTTTAAGGAATAATTTCAAATTTAAAATAAAAATAAAAATTTGAAAATAAAATTAAAATTACAAACATAACTATCCTTATAACAACAACAACAACAACAACAACAACAACAACAATAATAAATAATAATAATAATAATAATAATAATAATAATAATAATAATAATTAAAAAAATCATTAATTCTTTATAATTAAAACTAATTATTTTTAGTTAATTTAAATAATAAATTTCAATTTTAAATTCTATATAGCAGTTTATGTTTCTGTTTTTTTTAATAATCAATTAAATTTTTATGGTTTTTAATAAATTCAAATAATGATGTAGAACTTCCAAACAATTACTTTTACAGTTTATACTTTTATAGGATAATGAATCACAAATTTGTAGCAACACTATAATTTTACATGCGGAGGAGTCATTTGAAAAGTCTTCATAATTTTTTTTTTATGGTAAACTCTTTCGGCAGATGCATTGTATTGATGTTTTTTTTTTGTCGCTAAAATTTTAAAGTATTTATGGTCAATATAATAGCACGAAAATGTGGTTCAAATTGTAAAAAAATATGAATTCCGATAATTTCAAATTTTAAAATTAATTATAAAAAAATCTAAATTTTGTATTTTTAAAAATAATATCCTATAATTTTTTTTATTAGAGGTCGAACCATTGCATCTTAGGCTTCTTAGTTTTAGGGATAAAAAACAATCAATCTATTTATTTGTGTTCAATTTTATTTACTTGATATTTCTATATTTCATTCGTAAAAATTACTCCCTATATTCCATATATATTATTTGAATTTGTGAGATAATGCACACTTATTTAGAAAAATATTTAAGGATATAATTTAGATATTATTATCCACTATTGCTCTTTGTAAAATTATTAATATAACTTTGTAAATAGTGCTATTTATCTACAAGAAAATATCAAACTTCATTAAAGAAAGGGGGAAATATGAAAAAAATTTCAAACAATCCTCTTAAACTTTGAACTATTTAATTAAGAAAATAGCTCCATTTTATTATATTCCCATACTCCTTTTTGGATCTATTAGGTTGCTTAAAAATAACCTTCTTATAATAAGAGATTTAATACTTAAAAATTATAATTGTCAAATTTAGACAATGAATTAAGCTTATATATCAATTTAAATAAATAAAAATAAAGAAAGAAACAAACATAATCTAAATCTAACTAAACAAAAGCCAAAAAGACCAGATTAGGAAAGTGAAGAGTCAAGTGGAAGTCTCTGGAAGGAGGAAGATCGCATGCCTCGTCGAATTTGTGGCTCTCTCCGATGGTGTCCAGATCTTCGAGGTACTCTCTTCCTTTAGCTTTCAAGTTTCGTTTGATCTATTTTCTTTTCGTGCTTTTGCTAAGGACATCTCTGAAGCTTCAATCTTGGAGTTATAGTCTCAAATCCTTTGGGTTGATTCCATTGTTAGCAGCCTCAAAGCTCACACCAGGCACTACGGTATCAGATCCCAAACAAAGAACCTTCTTAGATGGAGTCTTGAGCTCCGTAGATCGAAGACAAGTGGTAATCCTTTAGCTTCTCATGAATCTCTAAGACGAACATATGGAATCTTGTGTAGTGTTTTTTGAAAAAGGAATGCAACAGTTGTTGCTTCTTCTGTCTGTCTATTTTGGTATATGAGGTGCATATATTTTGGGGTTATCTTGCAGCAGAATCGAGTCTAGGAGTTGGTGCTCTCTAGATGGGTACAACATGCTTGTTATATATTTCATTCTCTCTCAACATCGTGCGAAGAACTCGGTTCTTTGCTTTCGTAGTTGGTAAGAGAATGTTGCCTCGGCTTGCTCTATTGGCTTTTCCACATGACTCAAAACAATTGTTAATGGATCTGTAAATGTATTAGACTTGTATTCTTGTCACTGTTTATTGGCTAATGTACCTTTTTGAAAAGTTTTGGATCATGTCGTTTCTTGAAATATGGCTAACAAATGATATGGTGTTGCTGCAGATGTTGCCTATCCATTTAGTTTTCAAGGAAGTAAATTTTGTGAAGCATTAGTATCTCCTATTCTTAGTCGATTGCCTTTTGCAGGCTCCGATGTTCACTCTGGCTGTAGTTCAAGCCTTACCAGATTGTTGCTGGGGCTTCATATCTTGCCTCAAAATTTCTGAACATGGATTTTGCTTCGCATCATTCTGTCTGGAAAGAGTTTCAAACACCGCCAACTGTACTTAGAGGTATACATTTATACATCACAGAACATAAAGTAATTTCTAGGGGCTACATGTATTTTTATTTGTTGAGATCCAGTTTCCTTTTCTGAATCATAGCAGGACAAATCCTTTTGGATTGTAGTCTCTCCAGTTTTGACTTCAATTAGGCAATGTTTAATATTCATTGGGAGATAGATTCATTATTGTTAGCACTTGGAGAGTTAGATGAGTTCTTGCCTTATTTTTCTTGTACTTCTTCCCTCATGTAAAAATTCAGAAGCTCCTCCTCTCTTCTGTTTGTAAATATCACAAAATTTAGAGGGTTTAATCAAATAAATAGTAATGGTGTTGACTGTGGGATAATGGCGGCAGCGAAGGACCTAACCGGTTAACAATTGGGGGATTTTGACCAAATCCTAGCCAAACACAATGTTCACATATCATTAGTTCTTGACCACAAAACCTAGCATAGTTGTCTAGTCAACTAGTTCATCCAAATACCTCTAGATGCATTCCAACCAACTGTGCAGAAACTGATTTGAACGAAGCAGGAAACACTACCTTCCGTCAAAGCACATAATAAGCCACACAACAAACCATAACATCACTGTAATGAACTCAATGCAACTTAACATTCTATACAGACAGAAACAGAGAGCTAAAACATAGTAGAATTGAACAATTATCTTATCAACCACATATGGGATTGACTGCAGATTCTGGTTTAAGTCTCAATGATCTGACAATTTATCACAAGTTAGTTGGAAGACTCAACTATTTGACTCATACCAGACCAGACCTCTCCTTCATTGTGCTCACTCTCAGTCAGTATATGCAAAAACCTTGCATAGGTCACCTCACAGCTGCTCTTCGGGTCTTGCAATACCTTCGAGGCAACAATAATATACACTACCACAAAACAATTGAAACGAGGGGATAGTTTATAGCACTAAATTGAAACCCTAAAGAAGGGGAAGATTTTACCCTCAACCAAATTGAAATCCTAAAGATGGAGAGTGTTTAGATTACCTCTTCCAAACGATTTAGATGCTCAGACCAGACCTTGGAGTGTTTGTACCTTAGAGTTGATGACCTTGGAGTGTTTGTACCTTAGAGTTGATGACTGTAGACATGAAAAACTAGAACTGTGGAGACTGCATTATTCTGCAGTCATCCCATTAATGTGATCAATCTTCCGCTCCATCTAAGTTGTTGTGACGGTGTATTCTCTGATGGAAGGTAATGTTATCAAAAATTTTGGGAGGGTTAGGTCTCTTTTTGATCTTATGTCTAATATATCAGTTATTCATTCTTAAAAATAAAATTTTCATCTTATTTAGCATAAATATTTTTGTGTGTGCATTTTCATGATTGTGCCGTATATTTTAAAAATTAAACTTTCATCTTATTTAGCTTAAACATAAATGTTCATCTTATTTAGCTTAAAAATAATATTTTCATCTTATTTATGCTTAAAAATAAAACTATCATCTTATTTAGTTTTAAAAATAAAACTTTCATCTTATTTAATTAGCTTAAGAATAAAACTTTCATTTTAGGTTTATTAAAGTAAAAGAAAATTTATTATTAAAGTTATCTATATTTTAATTATAGATAAAATATAATTTTTAAGTGAGTAATAAACTATTTAATGAAAAATATGTAATTTAGTAGTGAAGTGAACATTTTAAGAGAAATCAAAGTATAAATAAACATAATAATTACGCAAATAAATTCAACTTATTATATATTCATAAATAAAAATTATATTTATAAAATGTAAATTTTTAATAGATAAATATAGTTATCATAAAAACAACAAATAATTAAGGTTGTATAAGCGCGTCTCAATAGAGTCTTTTAATGGTAAACTCTTACTCTTTAAAAATATATAGGTACTTTCTTTCTGTTACAATTTGTTTAAAAAAACTTCTCATTACTTTACCTTTCTTTCAAAAAGAAACAAATGGATGATCTTGCCGAGGTGTATCCTGAGTTGAATGTCTCTGGAAGTGCTCCTAATGATGTGTACTCCCAAGTAATGGGATCAGACGCTCAAGGAATTGTCCAAACTCTAGGAAAAAGAGCATCTCCTAGCTTACTATATGGCCCTGTATATAAACGATCTCAGGCTGAAAAAAGAGATTTTGATACAAGGGTTGAGATGGAAGTTCAAAAAGCTACCTCAGCTATGAAAGTTGAGATGGAAGCGATGGATAAAAAGTTGTTAGAAGCAAAAGAGGAAGCAAAAGAGAATAACGAAGTGATGGAGAGAAAATTATTGGAAGCAAAAATGGATATGGAAGAAATTATAGCGGAAAAAGTGAAGGAAGGAATACAAGCATAGGTACAGTCTTTGGGAATTAGTATTGATGCAAATTTAAAATCAGAGCAGGTGAAACAATTGTGTTGCTCACAAAAAATTACTTTTTTTAGATAAAAACTTAGTTTCTCTTAATTATAATGGTCTTCCTCTTTTGCAATAGGTTCCTGATAACCCACTTGAAGATTGTCAACAACCATCATCTGTTGTTCCAGGTGTTCACACAAGAAAGGTTAGAGAAAATTTCATTAAAATTTTGAATTTTATTTAATTGCGTAAATCCTAACATTTATATGATCACGAGATCAACTAATTCCTCTTTCTTGTTTAATATGGATTAATCGACAAACTGTTAATTGTGCGTCATGTACACATAAACAGTCTTAAGTGATCATCTTTTTCTATTGGTTCTTCTTCTTGTTGTTGTTTTTCAGTTGGTATAGTGAAATTATAAACTGTGTTAATTTATCATATTATTTCTAGTTTGGGACTCATGGGATGTGTTTGGTAGGAGCGTTGGTATCCCAACCAAATGACTTGTCGAATAGGGATTTGGATTTATGTCTCAATAAGCTTTGCAAACAAGTAATTTTCTCTTGGAGATGAAATCACAAGTCCCATAGCTACTGCACATCCTTTTTCCATTCTGGATACTGGTGGTGATGCTATGTTGATTTTGTTGTACGATTGGTTTTGTCTTGATGTTCAACTTAGTGATTCTTCTCCTCGTTTCCCTGAGAGTGTTCCCCCAGCCCCAACTTTCTTCTGAGTTCTGATCGAGTTGGAGTGTTGAACTGCAGTGCTGTCTGCTGATTCTTATTCTGTGTTGTTGATTCTTGTTTTGACTATTAATCATTATTTTGTATTGCTGGACTGCTGGTTTTTGTTTTGTACTGTTGTTGATGTTTAATTCTCTTGTTTTCTTAGATTTTTGTTGCATCTTGAACTTGAAGTGTCACTTTGTAAAAAAAAATAAATTGAATAGTAAATTAGTGATTTGTGTTTCATTGTCCATGTATGTGTTGATGATATACAAGTTATTTGTATTTGTTTCTTGTGTTTGTTACAGTTAATGGATGATATGTGTAAAAATGTTTTTCTTGTGCTTGCTTGGGAATCCACAATTGATACCTTAGTGTCGTAGATACAATTTTGATAATTTATACTCACGATTTCCAGCTTGAGGGCCAAGCGATGTAAGGAAAAATTGTGTAAAGTATCCTTGAATACTGAAAATTTGACTCAAGCCATATTTGAATTTTTTCCCTTATTGTGGTTGTTGGCTTCATGTATTACTATGAAAGTTTGAAATTTTCATTCTTTTAGGATTTGTGTTGAGTTCTAGAATGAAACGGGTTGACGGGTATGGGTGTAACTGTCTCAATTGTTTGAGGCTGATGGGTTGCTTTTTTTTTTTTTTTTTTTTTGGTTGTTCTTGTGATTATTGGCTTCATGTATTGGTATGGAAGTTCAATTTTTGCATTCATTTGTCTTGACTTCTCGAAAAATTGACACACTTATGTATTCAATGAAATGTTAAGTTTTGTATTTCGTAAAGTATCAAACTAATGAATTTAATGTTTTTTTTCTCAGGCTAACATGATCAAGAAGACTGGAACCACCGTAGTTGGCACAAATAAAAAGAAGTGGGTATGTTTGAAAAAACTATAAGATCTTTCTTTTCTTTCAAAAGGAGGAAAATTTCATGTATATAATTACTGCTTTTGCATCAATTCCTTAATATGTTTGTTTTTAGAAAAATTCAATTAGTCATTTTTGATATCCCAATTTATTCTAGTTAATGGGGATCTAACTTCTATTATTATATAGGTACAAATTTTCTTATGTGCATTTCTTGTGCAGAATTTTTAAGGAAATTGAGGTCAAGTATCAACTTCAACATACTCGACTTTTGGATTGATGATTTCATAAAGATTTATTGCAAATTTATTGGAGATTTTAATTCCATTTGAATTAGGAGTTAATTAGTTGGTTTTATGTTGAGGTTATTATATTTAGTTAGATCTCAATTTTACTTGAGATAGAAAAGATAATTTGTTTTGACATTGTTTATTTTTACAGAAAACTTATTATATTGCTATTTTGTTCTTTGATTATAATATTAGAAAATATTTGCTTAATATAATATTTCTTGCTTATCATGAAGAAGATAGTTTTGAATGCACGGATTGTTTGTATGTATTTGTGTCTTGAGAAAAACTATATATAGATTTTTCTGGGATGTTTAAAGAAATTTGGTAGCAACATTAGAATATTAATGACATTTAGCAAAATATAAAATAATGTCACCAATTTTTATGACATTCAATAATAGCATTTGTTGACATTAACTAAAGTGTCAGAAATTACAATGTGTCATTTTATAAATGTCACAAGTAAGTGTCTTGAAATTTGTTTTCTCAACATTTAATCTAAATGTCAGAAAGTTTAAGTGACATTTCATAAATGTCGAAAAAATAAATGTCATATATCTCATATCGACATTTACTTAAATGTCATAAATAAATGTCATATATCTCATACCGACATTTACCTAATTATCAAAAATAAATGTCATATATATCTCATACCGACATTTACCTAATTATCAAAAATAAATGTCATATATATCTCACACCGACATTTACCTAAATGTCGAAAATAAATGTCATATATCTCATACTGACATTTACCTAAATGTCGAAAATAAATGTCATATATCTCATATTGACATTCACCTAAATGTCAAAAATAAATGTCATATATTTCTTATTGACATTCACATAAATGTCAAAAAATAAATGTCGTAATAATCTTACCAACATTTACATATATGTTGCAAAGTAAATGCCGCAAACTTTTTTCCACATTTACCTAAATGTCACAAAATAAATGTCACAAATTCTTTCCGACAATTACCTAAATGTCGGAAAAATTCCCGACACTAAAATTTATGACATTTGGTCCAAATGTAAAATAAATGTCGATAAACAAATTTGTGACATTTAAACATCATAATACGACATTTAGAAAATGTCGTTGTATCTCCACTTTCTTGTAATGTGAGTAAATGTTGTTAAATGGTTTCCTGAGTGAAGGTTGATGAATTTAGGGGTTAAACGTCAAGACACGACTATAACGTCCCGAAACTAGTAAGTTGAACTAGTGTTATAGTATCTTGTAGTGGAGTTTTGGAGTGTTGTATGAGGGTTAAAATTAAGATGAATTTCTCCCGTACTTAGAATTACATGTTTAGGATTTAAAAATCTGGGTACGAATCCCCAAGGACCACCCAAGGTGTCCTTGAGGAGGACCACAACACTGCCCAAAAAGTTGTCAAAACAGCTTGGTTCACGAACCCAAACCACGCCCCATAAATAAACCTACACCACGTAGGTAATGGTTGTGGGTTAGGAATTAGTCTAGGAAGGCTTGGCCTTCATTTTTGAGCTTGAGCCCTAAACCACGGAACCAAAGGACGGTCAGTAGACCCATCCACGGTCCGTGGATAGGTGGGCGTAGGTGCTGCCATGTTTTGACTTTTTAGTTTTAAGTTATGTGTTTGAGATTTAGTTAGTTAATTAATTAAGGGCTTATGGGGTATATTAGTTAGTTAATTAATCAGCTATATAAGTCTAATAAGGCGCTAAACTAAGTTACTAATTGATTATAACCCAAGACCCCAAAACAAATCCCAACTTCTTTTCCCTTCCAAAAATCTTCGATCTAGACTCCATTGAAGAACATAGGAAGGGATCAAGCTAGAGCATCAAGAAGAAGACTTTTTCATATGAATTTTATGGGATTCTACACCTAAGGTATTGATGCTTTTCATTCTTAGTTAGCTATCACCAAGAAGCCCCTTCTTCCCAAATTATGAACTAGGGTATGACTTGATTGATGATGAAAGCTTAACAAGTTATTGTTTCTACATTGAATTACATTTGTATTGATGATACTACTGATTTTAGATGATTCTAACTTGAATTCCAAAGAATCAATGAGTTTTCCCCAAACCTAGCTATGGTTGTTCCCTATACAATGAATGTTGTTAGAAGTTGATTCAATTGATTGAGTATGAGTTGATTATGATGTAATTACATGATCTGAGTATGAATCTACCTATATTCTTGATTAACCTAAGATTCTAGGGTTATATCATGAAAATGGCAAATTGAGGGTTAGATGTGAACCTGTAAGATTGATGAACTTCTTAGTGAATTGCCTTAGATTAGATCACTTAGACATGAATTGCTTATGAATGAATCTTGTAGATATGAACTAAGTTGATGAGGTCTTATATGATAGATCATGATTGAAGTAGTATTGTGATCTAGTGTACTTGATGCTATATGTCTATAATTGAGTAAGAATGAAATATGTAGTTAAGTTTACATTAAGACTTAGGTATACATAATTCCAATGTGAGGCATGGCTTGAGTGTAAGGCTCATAATATGAAGATAATTCCTAAGGCTTAAATGGTGAAAGCTAATATGAATAAGTTAAAGATGCTTAGGCTTAAAAAAGGAAGCTATTATGTAGGTTGAAGTTGCATATGGCATTATTGTGCAAAGACTTCACCCACATGACCTATAATATGATCACATGAGTTTATGCATGAAATGAATATATTACTTGAGTCATGGTTGTATCTATGTTATGTATGTTGAATGATAGATGTGTTGACTCAATGTCACTCTTAAATGCAATGTATGTCTATTATGTGTGATTGTGGTATTATGTACATGCTCATGAACACTTAAGAAGGAATTTTCTATGATGATAATGTATCTATGGTGTTGATTGAAAGGTTAGTTCTCATATGCACCTTTACATACTTTTATGAATGAAATATACATGACCGTGTTGATCCACTTGAAAGGTGGAGGTGTTTAGTTATTGTGTATATTGTGGTATTGATGCAAGATCCTTCTTTCCTATGCCCATATACATGTCTATGTGTGATATGTTATGACTATGGTCATATTGTTGTGTTGTATGAAAGGTTATTTCTCATGAACACACTATAAATATAATGTGAAAGGTTTACTCACTTATTGATGGTTCTAATGTGAAAGGATATTCTCACTTAATGAATCTTTGAGCTATTATAATAAATGTTGATTTGAGTGCCTAGTGCATTCTCTTATAACCTTGAACTGAAGTAAAGACTTAATATGACTTTTAAAGGGCACTATACTTAGCATCGAGTGGATATGAATATGAGATGGGTTCCTTCACACTAGTTAGGAGGTTCACACTACGGTGTCTCATGAGATGGAAACCCGTACGTTAGTAGTATAAGGTTTCTAGTAGCAATCTCCATATCCCTTTCTATGTGCCCACATAGGACTTAGCTAGTGGATCCACCTAAAAGCTAGGATGTACGTTCTACCTTAGGCAAGTAGGACACTCTCTTTTTGGTGTGGGAGTAGAACACTGAATTCCATGTCGCTCACATATTCTATGTCGATTGAGGTTAATTTCCCTAAATGAAATGAATACAAGCTATAATAAGATCATGGACTCTAATCATGACTTCTTAAAAGGTACTACTTAAGATGAGTGGGGGTATGGGACTTCACCTGTACATTGCACAAGTGGACTTCAAGAGAGGTTATGGTTATATTCTCTTATATAATGAAGACTTATGAATTATGTATGTATATCGTGAGTGAATGTTAAAGTTAACTTTATGTGTTTCAAGTGATGATGATGAATGTTTCCTTACGTATTCATGATGGTTATGAATGAACTAAATTAAAAGATATGTATGTTGTTAGTGGTCTAAATGTGATACTTGGCATTTGGTAGGGTTATGGGACCTTACCTTTGCCTTGCACTAGTATGAATTTGGGTTGCATATATGTGGTGTGAACTTATGTTATGCATGATCATGGTAGCCTAAAAGTGGGACTTAGTGTAGATAGGATAATGGGATCCTAGCTATGCATTGCACAAGTTTAGCTTAGGGTTGCTCATGTGATAGTTCTATTGTAATGATATGATCTTGGTATATGCTTATAAATGTGAATTGTGTTTGTGAAGATTGTAGTATGCATGATTATTGTGTTGAAAACTATACTTGTAATTATGATGATATCCTCTATGTTATGATGAATTGGGCATGGTTTGTCCTATGAGCTACATTCTCCAACTATTTCAAAGATGATGTTCAGAAATGGCATGAAGCATGGCTTTAAACTGAAGGTCCCTTTTATGCATGTTTTAAGGATTTTCTTGCATGGCTTCCATACTTAGTACATTTTGTGCTAACCCATATTTCTACATTTTTTTATAAGTGTAGTCTTTGGAGATATTGGATTCCATCCTCAGGGATAGGTTCATAGGAGATCAAGGAATAGAATATTGGTGAAGTCCTCATTGTATTCGAGGGCTCAACCACATGTCCGTTATTGTCTTTCTATTATGTTTTAGACTTTGGTTGTAAGGGCTTGTCACTAAGATTGTATTAAAGAGTTTTAATTCTAATGTTATTGATTGTTTGAGACATAGTGTCGTAGATACTCTTTCATTTTATAAAGACTTTGATTGTAAAGAAAAGTTTTAAATTTTCCGTATTTTCCTATGCTTTAATGTTCATGATATGCTAAGGGCTTGTAGAAGACCCCTTCGGGGTCAAGTAGGCTGTGTTACGACTAGGGGGTGCTCTTGGGTCGTGACAATATAACCCTTTTAGATTTAAATCCTTTCAATTAAGTCACTTTTTAAGAAAACCCATATCAAATCAAAAGAGTTCTTCCTCTCAATATTTCTCTCTCTAGAATGTCCCAAAGAAGAAAAAGAAAAAGGGAGCCATTGAAGCTAGGGTTTGTGGATTCAAGGTGTTCTCCCTCAATTTTTGTGGGGAATCTATAGCAAGGTATGGTAGTATTCATCCTTGTCTAACTTTTCAATCAAGGAGCCAATTTAAAGGTGATCTCAAATTATCAAAAACTTAGGGTTTAATTCAATATCATGGGTTCTTTCATCAAACGTTTTCAAATGGTTTCTAATGACAAATTATGATAGTATTAGTGTTTAATTGATGATTTATGATGAAAATACTCTATGAACCCATAAATTTTCTTAATTCCTAAATTGTGACTTTATGTAGTGGGTTTGATGATTATGAAAACTTATGAATGGAATATGTCTAAATTGCTTTGGGTTTTTGAATTGGATCATTATGTATGTCTTAATTATGGTAAATTGAAGGTTTGCTGGTGACTTGTGATCATGGCCTTGAAAGGGCAAGTTATGACTAAATTACATGTTGAAGTAGAATTGTGCTTGAGCTATTGATCCACATGAAAGGTGGAGGTGTTTAATTACTATGTATGATTTATGATATGAAGTATGTGTGTGTGAGATCTAAATGAATGTATTATGATCATGTTTAGTATGAATGATGATGATTATGTGAAAGGCTATTCTCACATACACACACTCATGAATGACTAATAAATGAAGTTTTCTATGATAATGCTAATGATGTTGAGTTAATTGAAAGGCTATTCTCAATTGTACTCTAATGAATGATAATGACTTGTTGTGAAAGGACTTTCACACAATAATGGGATTCTTAGGTGAATGGCTATTCTCATATTTGAATCTATGAGATTTCCAATGAATGAATGAATGTTGGGTTGAGATGGGTGCTCATCCAGGAGTTGAGGCGGGGTACCTAGTAGCAATCTATTGAGATGGATGCTCATCCATGAGTTAAGGTGGGGTATCTAGTAGCAATTTCTTATCCCATAATGAACTAATGTAATGAAGGTAATGTATTTTGTGGGGAATAATGCTAAGCACCGAGTGGATATGACTTGAGATGGGTGCTCATCTGGGAGTTGAGGTGGGGTACCTAATAGAAATCTCTTGAGATGGATGCTCATTTGTGAGTTGAGGCGAGGTATCTAGTTGCAATCTCCATATCCCTTAAACTATATGCCCACATAAGTCTAGCTAGTGGATCCTTATAAGCTAAAAACAATGGTCCTACCTTAGGCAAGTAGGAATCTCTTTATCCGATGAGAGTGACACCGGGATTTCATGAATTGCTCACATAGTCTATGTCGGTTAAGGCTTACCCCCCACAAAAAATGTTAATGAACTATGGCTTTTTAAGGATGCACTACTTAGTGTTGGTGGTTGTATGGGATGCCATTTATGCATTGCATAAGTAGGCTTTGAGAGGGGTCATGGTGTGTTCCTTTATAATGTTAATGAAATGAATGGGCTCTTATGATGTGGTTACTAAAGATGTTGGTCTAATGTCTAATGAATGAAGGTGTTCTTAATGTAATGAAGCTAATGAAGAATGTTGACTAATATGGTTAATGAAATCATGCATGCTATACTTGGATTGTATTATGAGTTACTTCCTTGTTATGAATTGTTGTATGTGAATATACCTTGCCTATGGTGACTTCAAAGGAGTACTTAGTGTGAGTAGTATTATTGGATGCTAATTGAACATTGCAAAAGTATGACTTAGAGTTGGCTTAGGTGATGGTCCTTATGTGTTAACATGACTTATGAAGTGTTATGTCTCTTATGTATGACTATGGTGTGAAGATGGAAAGGTTGGATGGTAAGTTCACTTTGGTGACCTTAAGGTGGTACTTTGTGTAGATAGTGGTATGGAACGCTATCCATACATTGCAGAAAGTATAGCTTGAGGGTTACTTGAGGTGAAGGTTTAATGTGAAGGTAATGGTTTATATGATGATTATGGTTCTAATGTGTATAAGTGACTTGTAAGTTGATTATGTCTTATATTATGCCTCTTATACTTATGTTTATGAAGTTTTATCAAAATGGCATACTAGCATGACTTTCAACTAAAATGTCCATTTTAAGTATGTTTTTGCATGGCTATCATACTTAGTACTTAATTGTGCCAACCCATATTTTCTCTTATTTTTACTACAAGTGTAGGTTCTAGAAAATGATTTGATTCTCCCTAGTTGAAGCTTAGATTAGAGGTCTTCCAAGACATCTTTTGGTATGTCCTCATAGATTGAGGACAAGGACTTTTAATGTTTCTAGTTCTTTCATGTAATAGACTATTTTAGATTTCTATTGTAAGGGGGCCGTGTCCCTACTCTTGCTTAAAGTTTTGTCTAAAATGGCCATGTGAGATATAGACTTCCGCATGATTTTAAACGATATGTCTTTGATTGTTGGATTTATAAAAGAAAAGTTTTAAATCCTGCACTATTTATATATATCGAATGTTATGAATGCTAAAAGGCTTGTACGAGATCCCTTTAGGGTCAAGTACGTCGTGTCGCATCTGAGGCCTGACAGTGCATCGACTACCACCAATTGAACAACATGTCCATAAAGAATAAATATCCCCTTTCGAGAATCGATGACATGTTTGATCAACTCCAAGGGGATAGTGACTTTTCAAAAAATTGACCTTCGTTCAAGCTATCACCAACGTAGGGTGAGAGGGGATGATATACCCAAGAAGTCTTTCTGAACTAGGTATGGGCATTATGAATTCCTTGTGATGTTATTTGGTCTAACTAATGCCCCGGCGGCATTAATGGACCTAATAAATAGGGTGTTTAGGCACTACCTTGATATATTTGTGATTGTGTTTATCGATGATATTTTGATCTATTCAAGGAGTGAGGGTGAACATATGGACCATTTGAGGATTGTATTGCAAGTCCTTAAAGACCACCAATTATATGTGAAGTCTAGTAAATGTGAGTGTTGGTTGAGGTTCGTAGCCTTCCTTGGTCATATTATGTCAAGCAAGGGTATTAAGGTAGATCTAATAAGATGGATGCAGTCAAGAGTTAGCCTAGACCCCTAACTCCTTCCGATATTAGAAGCTTTTTGGGTTTGGCCGGTTACTCTAAGAGGTTTGTTGAGGGTTTTTCCTCCATTACTTCTTCGTTGGCGGTTTTGACTCAAGAGAAAGCTAAGTTTGAGTGGTCGGAGACTTGTGAGAAATGCTTTCAAGAATTGAAAAATAGGCTTACTTCCACTCTGGTGTTGACCTTATTGGAGGGTATGGATGGCTTTGTTGTTTATTGTAACACCTCTAGATTGGGGTAGGGATATGTGCTCCTGCAACATGGTAAGGTGATTGGTTATGCTTCAAAGCAACTCAAAGTACATGAGAAGAATTATCCGACCCATGATCTTGAATTGGCAGTGGTTGTGTTTACTTTGAAAATGTGGAGACACTATTTGTATGCGGTCTAGGTTGATGTTTTCACCAATCACAAAAGTCTTCAATATGTGTTTACCCAAAAAGACTTGAATCTCCGACAAAGAAGGTGGTCTGAACTTTTGAAGGATTCTTACATGAGTGTCCTTTACCACCCCGACAAAGCTAATGTTGTAGCAGATGCACTTAGTAGATTATCTATAGGTAGTGTGGTTCATATAGAAGATGAAAAGAATGAGTTAGTTCGAGATTTTCATAAATTGGCCCAGCTAGGTGTCCAACTAGTGGATTCCACCAAGGTTGGTTTCACGATTCATAATGGCTCTGAACCATCCTTTATGGTGGATCAAAAGCCTAAACAAGACCTTGATACTATATTAATGGGACTGAAAAAAATCGATACTCAAGAAGTCCGTTGAGACTTTCTCCTAAGGGGGAGATGGGGTACTTAGGTACCAAGGTCGATTATGTGTTCTGGATATGGATGGGTTAAGGGATCAAATTTTACAGGAGGCTCATAGCTCTTGGTATTCTATTCATCCGGGAGCCACTAAGATGTACCATGTATTACGGGAATTCTATTGGTGGATTGGTATGAAAAAGGATATTGCGAGATTTGTAGCCAAATGTCCTAATTGTCAACAAGTTAAGGTTGAGCACCAAAGGACGGAAGGTTTGTTGCAAAATATACCAATTCCCGCTTGGAAGTGGGAAGAGGTGAATATGGATTTTATTGTGGGATTGCCTCGTACTCGAAGGCAACATGACTCTATTTGGGTCATTGTGGATAGGATGACAAAATCAGCCCACTTTATTCCTATCAAGGTTTCCCTTTCGGCGAAAGACTATGAAAATTTGTGTATAAGGGAGATAGTGAGGTTACATGGAGTTTCTTTATCAATCATTTCGTATCGGGGTACCCAATTTACTTCACATTTTTGGAAGTCATTCATTGGTACTAAAGTGAGGCTTAACATCGCTTTTCACCCTCAAATGGATGGTCAAGTGGAGTACACCATTCAAGCTTTAGAGGATTTGTTTAGGGCGTGTGTTATATATTTCAAGGGTAATTGGGATGAGCACTTGCCATTAATCGAGTTTGCCTACAATAATAGTCACCACTCAAGCATCGGTATGGCTCCTTTTGAAGCCTTGTATGCTATGAGATGTAGGTCTCTGGTTGGTTGGTTTGAGGTAGGTGATATTGCTCTTATTGGTCCTAAATCAATTTATGAAGCTATTGAGAAAGTTCAGCTCATTAGAGAGATGTTGAGGACGGCTAAAAGTAGGCAAAAAATTTATTTTGATGTGAGCAGAAGGGACCTAGAATTTGAGGTAGGTGATTGGGTCTATTTGAAAATCCCACCCATGAAGGGTGTGATGAGGTTTGGTAAGAAATGGAAACTTAGTCCCCGGTATGTAGGCCAATATCAAATTTTGAAGCGCATTGGGAAAGTTGCCTATGAGTTGGAATTGCCAAATGAGTTGGCCTTGGTCCACCTGGTATTTCATGTTTCCATGCTTAAAATGTGTATTGGGGACCCGGTGTTTTCCATTATTCCTCTATAGGGGTTGGGAGTTAATGAAAGTCTTTCCTATGAAGAGGTACCAGTAGAAATCCTAGACCAACAAGTCAAGAGATTGAGAAATAAGGAAGTAGCTTCCATTAAGGTTTTATGGAGAAATCATCTAGTTGAGGGTGCTACGTAGGAGGCCGAGGCGAATATGAAGTCCCGATACTCTCATCTTTTTCTTTCTACTCCTATTCAAGCTTGAGGTGAGTAGTTCCTCTAGAATTTCCTTGTTTTAGAAGTCACGTGTGAATTCTGTGTTTTTCATAGTTTCTTAAAATATGCATGTTCTTGATGAAATTGTTGTTTAATGAGAAAATCAGTTTTCATGATTTATGTTCATCATGTTGTTGTGCATTTAGTATGAGTTGCCTATTTGACTTTATGAGATGGGTTGATGAACATGCTTTGATATGCTTTGGAGAGAAATCGCATATTGGCTCCATGATGTTGTGTTGAGCATTCTTTTAGTTTGAGAATTTAGTTCCACCTATGATTATGAGAAATATTGAGTTTTATTTATATTTGGGTTGTTAGATGTAGTTCCTAATCCCTTGTGTTGCATTGAATATCTTTTGAGATGGAATTGACGTTTCCGCCTATGAATTGTGAATTATTTTGATGTTACCTGCATGATGGGCTGCTAGTCTTGA
Organism: Solanum pinnatisectum; assembly: GCA_035578085.1. Taxonomy (NCBI): domain Eukaryota; kingdom Viridiplantae; phylum Streptophyta; class Magnoliopsida; order Solanales; family Solanaceae; genus Solanum; species Solanum pinnatisectum. Next base: position 1,347,682 of record JAWPEI010000013.1, on the reverse strand, counting down.
GTCTTTAGATCCATAAGGTGTCCTAAATCATCATTCGAGGATGAATGTTCCCAAGGGGGAGATATTGTAACATTCCGGAAATTTTTAAACTAAACTAGAGTCTAACATAAAACTAAAAGGGCTTAAATAAAGCTTGATGTTAGGGTTAGAGCCTTGAACATACCTCTCCATACGTTAAAATTCATGTTTTACTGTTGGGATGTCAAGGCCTAAACCCCAAGGACCAACCATGGGTCCTTGAGGAAAATACCTAGAAGGCTACCAGGCAGTGACCTACGGATGGCACCCACATCTAGTGGGTCAGCCCACGCCTCATAGATTGGAGTCGTGGGTGAGACCTGCTAAGTGTGCTTCTAGGCCCAGACCATTGACCAACGGCATACCAGCATGGGCCGTGGTTCGACCTATGGTCTCGTGGGTCATACATGGGAGTTGAGTTTTGGGAGTTAGTTGAGGGGTAGTTTCGGGTTTTCCATTTTTATTAACCATTAAGTGACCTCATTTTGTATTATTTTAGAAAAAGTATATAAGTGTTTTAAGCCCTAAACTTAGTCTTCAAAATCATAACTACCAACTTCCCAAATCAAATCAATTTTCTCCAAAAATCTTCTCTCTAGAATTCCAAAGAAGAAGATGATTAAGTTAGGGCTTGAAGAAGGTGAATTTTTCACATGAATTTGTTGGATTTCTTCACCTAAGGTATGGTAGTCCTTGATTCATGGATAGCTTTCTTCCATGAAGTCCTCAAACTCTCAATTTCCAAAGTTAGAAATGCTCTAAAACCTAGGGTTTTCATTCCAAGTCATGGATTCTTTCTAAAAATGTTTTTAATGATTTAATTATCATTCATTATGATTGAATTGCTGTTTTAAGATAAAATCTCCCATGAATCCATGAAATCCCCTTGTACCTAATTTATGACTATGTGATGTGGATGAATTGTAGTAAGGTGAACTCTATTAATTTATACTTGTGGTAATTTAGCTATTTGAATCATGTTATTACCCATGTTTAATGTAGCAATCCTAGATGTGGTTGGGGAGAATGTGATCCTTGATCCAAGAAGGGTAAAACATGGGAATTATGCCTAATTGTGGGCTTCATGTATATACACTTTATGAATATGATTAAAATCTATTTATTGTGTTAATTGAAAGTTCATTCTCATAAACACATAATGAACAAGATGTGAAAGTTCTTCTAACTATATGATGATTCTAAGGTTGAAAGTCCATTTTCACCTATTGAATCTATGAGTGTAACGACCCTAAAAACGAACAAGTGAAACTAGAGCCTAACTTGTGTGTGTTTGAGTTTGGTGTGTGAGGTTTGAGGGTGTTTGATGTTGTCCCGAGTCATTGTTGAAGGGTTTAGGGGTTAAACGTCAAGGTATGAATCCCCAAGGACCACCCAAGGGTCCTTGAGGAGGACCCTTAGGCTAACCCCCAAGACCCTAAAGAACCCTGAAAGCTGCCAAAACATTGATGACCTATGGATGGGGTTCACGACATATATGTCTATCCACTCCCCGTGGATGGCCTCCATAGATAAACACCTCCAAAACCATGCCCCAGCCCCAGACCACGGACCAACAGGATGGTCTGTGAATGGACTTACGGTCCGTGGGTCTAGGGCGTCAATTGAACCTATTTTGTTGTCGAGTCGCGTCCAAGCGTGGGGGTGAATTGGTAAGTTCACCCCAAGTCCTAATAAGTTGGGGGAAGGTTATTTTGGGTTTATTAACATATTTTAAGAGTATTAAAAGTTTTACATCTCATTATTACAAAACCCCAAATACAAACTTCCATTCCCCTCCAAAAGTCTCTCTCCAGAAACCTCCACAGAAGGTGAAGACTGAGCTTCCAAGGTCGAATTATTCAAGGTTTTCAAAGGGATTTTCAGGGTAATTTCATGGGAATCAATAGAAAGGTATGGTCGTCTTGATCCTTGTCTAATTTTCCATTCAAGGTGCCAATTCAAAGGTTATTTCAAAGCATGAAAATTCTAGGGTTTTACTCAATCTCCTGGGTTCTTTCATCAAACATTTTAAAATGGTTTCTAATGTCAAATTATGATTGTGTTGGTGTTTAATTGATGATTTATGATGAAAATACTCTATGAACCCATGATTTCTCCTAATTCCTAAATTATGCCTTGTGAAGTGGGTTTGTTGATCATGAATGTTGATGGAATATGCATAAATTGATTTAGATTGTTGAATTGTATCATTATACATTCCTTAATTGTAGTAAATTGTTGGTGTGTTTGTGATTTTTGATCATGGCATTAAAAGGGCAAGATATGACCTAATTACTTGATGAAGTTGAATTGTACTTGAACTATTGATCCACTTGAAATGTGGAGGTGTTTACTTAGCATGTATATTGATCCACTTGAAACGTAGAGGTGTTTACTTACTATGTATAATTTGATCATAGCCTTGAAAGGCATAGAATGATTTATTAATGTATGATGAGATGTGATGTAAAGAAGTATTTTATTTAAATGAATGAATGATGATCATGTTTAGAAGCTAATGGTGTTAGGATTGAATATTATCTCTCTATCAACACTTGTGAACGATGGTGATTATGTGAAAGGCGATTCTTACATACACACACACACACTTGAATGAAGAATGAATGAAGTTCAATGATAATGCTAATGAATGTTGAGTCTATTGAAAGGCTATTCTCAATTGTACTCTAATGAATGTTAATGACTTGTTGTGAAAGGACTTTCTCACAATAAGGGGGTTCTTAGGTGAAAGGCTATTCTCATCTTTGAATCTATGAGCTTTCCAACGAATGAATGTTGGGTTTGGGATGGATGCCCTCACATGAGTTAAGACAGGGTATCTAGTAGAAATCTCTTATCCCATAATAATGATCGAACATAATGAATTTCAAATACTCCATAGGGAATAATGCTACGTGGATATTGGTTGAGATGGATACTCATACGTGAGTTGAGGCGGGGTATCTAGTAACAATCTCTTGGGATGGATACTCATACGAGAGTTGAGGTGGCGCATCTAGTAGCAATCTCCCTATCCCTTAAACTATGTTCCCACATAGGTCTAGATAGTGGATCCACTTAAAGCTAAACAAACGATGGTCCTACCTTAGTCAAGTAGGATTTCCTTTATCCAGTGAGGGTGCCACCGGGATTCCATGTCAAGCTCACTTGGTCTATGTCTGTTAAGGCTTACCCCCACAAAGAATGTTAATGAACTATGGCTTCTTAAAGATGTACTACTTAGTGTGGGTGGTGCAATGGGACTCCATTTATGCATTGCACAGTTAGGCATTTGAGGGAGTTCATGGTGTGTTCCTTTATAATGTTAATGAATTAATGGGCTTTTTTGATGACATTCATTATAATATTGATCTAATGTCTAATTAATTAAAGTAGTCTTAATAGAATGAAGCTAATGAAGAATGTTGACTCTTATATGCTTAAATGTGAAGATCCATGCTATAGTTGGATTGTATTATGATTTACTTCCTTGTCATGAATTATTGTATATGAATGTGCCTTGTCTATGGTGACTTCAAAGGAGTACTTAGTTTGAGTTGTAGTATGGGATGCTACTTGCACATTGCACAAGTATGACTTAGAGTTGTCCTAGATGTTGGTCTTAAGGTGATGATGTCATGTGATTCATGTGATGTTATGTTTCTTCTATGCTTTATTGTGTAAAGGTGGAAGGGATGAATGGTAAGTTCACTTTTGGTTACCTTAATGTGGTACCTTGGTGTGGAAGGTAGTATGGGACGCTATCTTTACATTGCACAAGGTATAGCATGAGGGTTACTTGAGGTGAAGGTTTAAAGTAAAGGTAATGGGTTATATGGTTGATCATGTTCTAATGTGGATAAATGAATTACATGTTGATTGTGACTTATATTATGCCTCTTTTATCAATGTTCATGAAGTTTTACCAAAATGGCATGTATCATGACTTTCAAAGAAAATGTCTGTTTTAAGCATGTTTTTGCATGGCTTCCATACATAGTACATCTAATGTGCTAGCCAATATTTCTTCATCTTTTTACCAAAGTTTAGGGTTTGGTGATTGGATATCTTTACTCAAAAGATGGGTTTCTAAGGAGCTTGGAGATGAGGACTTGGTGAGGCCTCATAGTTTCGAGGACAAAATCCACTATGTTCCCTCTATGTCTTTTAGTTTATGTTAAAGCTTTTGTATTGGCTAAGTCCCAATGTTGTATTCAAAGTATTAGATGGTTTGAGACATAGTATATAATGTCAATAAAGTTTTCCGCTTGCTTTTTAATGAAAGATGTTTTCGATTGTAAAGAAAGCTTTAAATTCTTCTCTATTTTTCCTATCTTCTTATGTTCAAGAATGCTATGAGGCTTGTATGAGACTCTTTTGAGGTCGAGTAGGCTGTGTTAAATCTGGGGTATACCCCCGAGTTGTGAAAAATATGCTATGAGAGCACAAGATTTTGGAATGGTCTTAGAATGTCTTAAACCACATCTAGTAGAGTATTGTTCATAATGTGAAGCGCACCACATTTTTAATAGGAGGCTATTGGGTGTTAAGAAAGTTTCATTTCTTCATCCTTCAAGTCGTTCCATAGAGTTTAGCTCTATAATGTCTCTCTCTTGTTCCTTATCCAATGGTCCTTACTGTTTGACCACTTGGAAGGAATATGTTAGAAGGTGTGAGGGAGGAAGGTTGGTTATGATGCCAACTACGGCTATGTGACTTGGAATATATGAGATGAAAGATTTTGATGTTGACTTTAGTATGAATGGATTGCTTTATGGTTATGTGTGTTGTTGGTAGAAGGTTATGATGAGTTTTGAGGTATGTTGAAAGAGTTGATGAATAGTGGTGTTTAAGTGATGCCTTGAAGGGTTGAGAGAGTAGACTCCTCTAAGAGGGGTAGAAGTGTAATTCACCTTGGTGTAGAATCACCTTGGGTGATGAGTATGAAGGTTTAGTGATGTTTTGCTCCGACCATAGAATTGAAAGAGGTGAAGTTTAAAAGAACTAGTATAAGCTTTCTCCCAAGTTGGGGATAATGTTCCAAGATGGTAAGATCTTTGAGTGTCCTTGATGTTCATGAGTTAGGCTTGATTGAATTTCTCACCTTATGTGGTGTAGTGAGTTTGAGAAGTTTAAACCCAGTGTGGTGGACTCATATGAGACCTTGAGTGGTGTTGGTAAGGTTGTTTGTAAGCAAGAGTTACTTAATGAGGACCTTCCTAGTGTAAAAGCGTTAGTATGTTGATGGTTCCTTATGGTTGTGAATGTCTTGTTAAGGTTCCTTTGTTGGGTTCATGATAAGCCTTAGTTGGGTTTACTCCTAAGTGGGGGATAGTATGTTGGTTAGTAAGGTTGTTGAGAGTTTGGATATCCTTACCTCTTTCTTTATATGCCTATTCAAGCCTAAGACAAAGAGTTCCTTATTGGCTTGTTTCATGTTTTGGAGTCTTGTGTGGATATGTATTTCCATAGTCTCCTTATGATATGCATGTTGTTGATGAATTCTTGATTGAACGAGAAAATGGGTTTCCAATGAATTATGTTCCTCATGTTGATTTGCATTTAGTATGAGTTATCTATATACTTCATAAGGAGGAATTGTTGAACATGCCTAAATGTGTTTTTTATGAAAATGCTGTATAATTTGCTCTTAAGAGTAATTGCTTAAATGTGATTAATGATATGGTGATGAGTATGAGGTGAGTTGGAGAAGGCGATGCCTCCAATGTAATGAGAAATTTTGAAGTATTCATGCATATTGAGTTTGTAGATATAGCCCCTACCTTCTTGTTTGCATTGAGCCTTTTTTATGTGGAGTGATATTCCTCCTATGGTTTATGCATTATATTGGTGTGTCATGATTGTGGGCTTCTAGTCTTGAGTCGTTAACCACTAAATGTGTTTAAAGTATTATTCGAGGACGAATGTTTTTAAGTTAGGGATAATGTAACGACCCTAAAACGACCAAGTGAAACTAGAGCCTAACTTGTGTGTGTTTGAATTTGGTGTGAGGTTTGAGGGTTTTTGATGTTGTCCAGAGTCATGGTTGAAGGGTTTATGGGTTGAACGTTGAGGCCAACACCCTAAGGGTCCTTCAAGAGGACCCTTAGTCTAACCCCCAAGACCCCAAAGAACCTTGAAAGCTTCCAAAAATTTGATGACCTACAGATGGAGTTCACGACCCGTAGGTCCATCCACGCCCCGTTGATGGCCTCTGTAGGTCAACATCTCCATAACCATGCCCCACCCCCTGACCATGGACCAACAAGATGGTCCGTGAATGGACTGACGGTCCGTAGGTCTAGGGTGTCAATTGAACCTATTTTGCTATCAAGCCGCGGCCAAGTGTGGGGGGGGGGGGGGGGGAATTGGTAAATGCACCTCAAGTATGAATAAGTTGGGGGATGGTTATTTTGGGTTGATTAACATATTTTAAGAGTATTAAAAGTTTTAAACTCTATTTTACATCTCATTATTACAAAACCCCAAATACAAACTTCCCTTCCTATCCAAAAGTCTCTCTCTAGAAACCTCCATAGAAGGTGAAGACTTCAAGCTTCCAAGGTCAAATTCTTCAAGGTTTTCAAAGGTATTTTCAGGGGAATTTCATAGGAATCAATAGCAAGGTATGGTAGTCTTGATCCTTGTCTAATTTTCCATTCAAGGAGCATATTGGAAGGTGATTTCAAAGTATGAAAATTCTAGGGTTTTACTCAATTTCATGGGTTCTTTCATCAAACATTTTTAAATTGGTTCTAATGTCAAATTATGATTGTGTTGGTGTTTAATTAATGATTTATGATGAAAATACTCTATGAACACATGATTTCTCTCTATTCCAACATTGTGCCTTATGAAGTGGGTTTGTTGATCATGAATGAATGTTGATGGATTATGCCTAAATTGATTTAGATTGTTGAATTGTATCATTCTACATGCCTTAATTGTAGTAAATGTTGGTGTGTTTGTGATTTTTGATTATGGCCTTGAAAGGGCAAGATATGACCTAATTACTTGATGAAGCAGAATTGTGCTTGAACTATTAATCCACTTGAAAGGTGGAGGTGTTTACTTACGATGTATATTGATCCACTTGAAAAGTGGAGGTGTTTACTTTCTATGTATAATGTGATCATGGCCATGGAAGGCATAGTATGATTGATTAATGTATGATGAGATGTGATGTAAAGATGTGTGTGATCTAAATATATGAATGATGATCATGTTTCAGAGCTAATTGTGTTAGGATTGAATATTATCTCTCTATCAACACTTATGAATGATGGTGATTATGTGAAAGGGTATTCTGATATACACACACGCACTTGAATGAAGGATGAATGAAGTTCAATGATAATGTTAATGAATGTTGAGTTTATTGAAAGGCTATTCTCAATTGTACTTTTATGAATGTTAATGACTTGTTGTGAAAGGACTTTCTCACAATATGGGGTTCTTAGGTGAAAGGCTATTCTCATCCTTGAATCTATGAGCTTTCCAATGAATGAATGTTGGGTTTGGGATGGATGCCCTCACGTGAGTTGAGGAGGGGTATCGAGTAGCAATCTATTATCCCATAATAATTATCGAATGTAATGAATGTCAAATACTCTATGGGGAATAATGCTAAGCAATGAGTGGATATTGGTTGAGATGGATACTCATACATAAGTTGATGCAGGGTATCTAGTAACAATCTCTTGAGATGGATGCTCATACGAGAGTTGAGGTAGGGCATCGAGTAGCAATCTTCGTATCCCTTAAACTATATGCCTACATACATCTAGCTAGTGGATCCACTTAAAGTTAAACAAACTATGGTCCTACCTTAGCTAAGTAGGAATCCCTTTATCTGGCGAGGGTGACTATGGGAATCCATGTCAAGCTCACATGGTCTTTGTCGGTTAAGGCTTACTCCCACAAAGAATGTTAATGAACTGTGGCTTCTTAAAGATGTACTACTTAGTGAGGGTGGTGGAATGGGACGCCATCTATACATTGCACAAGTAGGCATTTGAGGGAGGTCATGGTGTGTTCCTTTATAATGTTATTGAATGAATGGGCTCTTATGATGACATTCATGAGAATATTGATCTAATGTCTAATGAATAAAGGTGCACTTAATGTAATGAACTAATGATGAATGTTGACTCTTATATGCTTAAATGTGAAGATGCATGCTATACTTATATTGTATTATGAGTTACTTCCTTGTCATGACTTATTGTATATGAATGTGCCTTGTCTATGGTGACTTCAAAGGAATACTTAGTGTGAGTAGTAGTATGAAGTTTTACCAAAATGGCATATATCATGACTTTCAAAGAAAATGTTTGTTTTAAGAATGTTTTTACATGGCTTCCATACTTAGTAAATCTAATGTGCTAACCCATATTTCTTCATCTTTTTACTAAAGTGTAGGGTTTGGTGATTGGATGTCTTTACTTGGACCATAGGTTTCTAAGGAGCTAGGAGTTGAAGACTTGGTGAGTCCTTATAGTTTCGAGGTGAAAATCCACTATGTTCCCTTTATGTCTTTTAGTTTATGTTAAAGCTTTTGTATGGGCTAAGTCCCCATGTTGTATTCAAAGTATTATATGGTTTGAGACATAGTATATAAAGTCTATAAAGTCTTCTGCTTGTATTTAATGAAAGATGTTTTCGATTGTCAAGAAAGTTTTAAATTATTCTCTATTTTTCCTATGTTCTTATGTTCAAGAATACTATGAGGCTTGTATGTGACCCCTGCGGGGTCGAGTACGCCGTGTTACATCCGAGGTGTACCCCCGGGTCGTGACAATGAGCTATTTTGTGAGTTGTGTTGGATGGAAGGTAAGACACTCCTTCATGCATTCAAATTCAATTCAATACTAAATATGTAATTGTGGGATGTAATGCTTAGCACCAATGACATATTAAATATGAGATGGAAGCTTCCCCGCTAGAAAGGGTGGGTTTCTAGAAAGTATCTCATGAGATGGAAGCTCCCCCACTAGAAAGGGAGGGTTTCTAGTAACAATCTCCTTATCCCATAACTATGTTTCCTCATAGGTCTTTTGCTAGTGGATCCACCTAAAAGCTAATACATTTTGTTCTACCTTATGCAAGTAGGACACCTCTTTTCGGTACAGGGTATGACACCAGATTCCATCTTAAGCTTACATGGTCTATGTCGGTTAAGGTTTATTCCCAAAGTAATTAAAAGATGAATTATTAACTATGATTGCTCAAGCAGCTTTACTTAGAATGGGTAGGATTATGGGATCTTACTTATGCATGGCACATGTATGCTTTGATGGTATTTCTATTATGATGTTATGATTTATATATTGAATATGCTCATGGCTTATGCTTTTACACTAATTTACATGATGATTCTCAAACATGATAAACTGCATGCTCTTTAATTAAATTGTCCCTTTTTAGCATATTTTCATGGTTTTTTTGCATGACTATCATACTTAGCGCATCTTTGTACTAAACCATATTTATTCTACATTTTCCACAAAGTATAGGTTCCGATGTTTGAGGTGTTCTTCCTTCGATACAAGCTTGGAATGACTATTCTCCTAGCTTGTGGTGAGTCCTCATGGATCCGAGGACGAGTGATATATTGTTGTTCCTTTCTTTTCATTGTATTAGAGTTTCGGATTTCCATCATAAGGGTTGTGACCCAATTTGAGACATTGATTGTATAAGATGGGTAAATGAGACAAGTTGGACTTCTACTTTCCTTTTATAAAGACTTTTGGACTTAAATGTGTTTTACTCTTTATTATTCTAGTACTTTATGTCATGATATGCTAAGTGGCTTACATGGAGCCTTTCGGGGTTCTATGTGCCTTGTTACATCTAGGGGGTACCCTTAGGTCGTGAAAATAATCTGGGTATTGTAATCCAACTCTTTACAATGATCCAAAATGCTCAAAATCAAAAACCCACTTTCAAATCTCTTTCAAAACTCCTTTAACAAGGATCTACAATCGAGAGAAATACTCAGGAAAATGTTGGAGCTAAAACGATTCTTTCAAAAAGATGCATAACTCCTTTTTTTCTTTTTGAAATTTAATTTGGATTTTCTCAACTTTGTCATGCAGGGCCATTAAGCGAGGTTGATCCATTCCATCATTGGTGCTCCGTGGTTCATTATCCTCAGGATTTTGTGACTTTAGGCGATCCTTGTTAGTATGGATGATTCTTTCGGCGGTTCGCTGAATGTCCAAATCCATCACTCATTTCGCTTCTCCCCATGGCTGGCTGGAACTTTAGGTGAGCTGAAGTGCCACTCGGTGAGTCACCGCGTGGTTTTGGCGATTCTTAGCTTTTGCTATCTTCAACCTTTTTCAAGTTTTACAACTCCTTTTCGCCTGGTAATGTCCTTACCTTGCTCGTTTTGCCTTCTTTGCTGCAAATCAATATTTAACATTAGTTCGGAGCATAAAAAGGCATTTGAGGAAAATAAACTATCTAAACAAAGTCCTAAATGAGTCGAAATCTCGGACTCATCAACACCCCCAACTTAAACTTTTACTTGTCCTCAAGTAAAACTCAAGGTCAATCAGTTCGACAAGGATGTCTACAAACAGTGCTACTCAACAATCAACATGCATGCACATAAGAGGTTCAAACTGCACATGCAATGTTCAATTGTGCACTCTAAGTTTCAATTTGTGATGTCATCAAATGGACTCAAGCTCCCAATGCTTGCTTCAAATGCAAGTTTAAGCTCAAGAAAAACATCTGAATGCCCTCACAACAAAAACGATCCCATCTTCACACAAAGATCATCAATTTTTTTAGAATGTAGGAATCACAAGCAACTCTAACCCTCTTAAAAACAAACACATGCATGATCATTTCCCATAGGCTTACCTGTATTTTCAAGTCAACATGATAATAAGCTTGTTCAAGATCACAAAGGTCTTTTAAGGCTTGCAACGGGGCTGAGGGTAATGGTATGATCATTTAGGCTTAGTGACTTTTATCTTCATGAAGCATGGGCCCATTTCAATCTTTCACCTTCTCTATAACACTTTTTAATTCTCAAAATCCACACCCTATTATTTCAATAAAACTTCATTGGATACCCCATTTAATTTTCTCATTGCTCACACTTTATTTCAAGAATTCTTTTCTTTTTCGAGCCTTTTCTTCTTTTCATTTCTATTTTTTTATGGAGGGGTTCCATTTTTCTCAACACACTATTTCACAAAAAGGTGAGGGGGGGGGGCTGGAATTTCTCGAACTTCTTGATTTGCCTCCTTTTTCACCACATCCCCAACTTAGGTTTTTGGGTAAGTTAGCTATTCAAAACAACCAATGCTCCATGAAGATTATAGGCAGGAAAGAAAAGGGGTTAGATGTGTTCAAGTTCTTTTCCAAATAAAAGGGGTAGGCTCAAGTGGTGTCCGGATAGGTTCACACTGTCACAAGGAGGCCACAAAGAGTATAATGGCAAAATTGGCTCACTCTTCACAAATTGCATAAGATCATTTATATCGTTCGCTCACACTAGCCAATTAGACCAACGGGGCAAGTTTTAGATATAATCATGCATGAATTTAAAGTCAACCTCACCCCACACGACATTCAACACAATCATCAAACAAGACTTTACCATTTTCGCAAGCCTGCAACGATCACCACAAGAGTCCCACTCAAGAAATAGCATAGTCAAAATGAGATGCTAGGAGTTCACATATGAATTATGCAGCTCAATTCGCATCATCGGATTTGCATACATATGATAACTCTTCAAGTCATTGGTATTGATCACAATCGACATTCAAAATTGCAAGAGAACAACCACTTTCACAGACATGAAGAGGTGGCAATTTTAAAAATTGGTTTGAAGCCATTTGCACATTAAAAATAATGGACCAATATGGATAAAAAAAGACATATACATATATATATATATATATATATATATATATATATATATATATGAAAATAAAATCAGATCCAACATTCACAAAATAAAAACAACAATATCCACAAAAACAACCCAAAAGTTGGCTATTCAAAACAACGAATGCTCCATGAAGATAATAGGCTGGAAAGAAAAGGGGTTTAGATAAGTCCAAGTTTTTTCCAAAGAAAAGGGGAAGGCACAAGTGATTTCAGGCTAGGTTCACACTGCCACAAGGAGGCCACAAAGAGTATAATGGCAAAATTGACTCACTCTTCACAAATTGCATAAGACCATTTATATTCTTCGCTCACACTAGCCAATTAGATCAACGGGGCATGTTCTCAGTATAATCAAGCATGCACTTAAAGTAAGCCTCACCCCACACAGAATTCAACAAGATCATTAAACAAGAATTTACCATTTTCGCAAGCGTGCAACAATCACCACAAGAGTCCTACTCAACAAATCTTATAGTCAAAATGAGATGCTAGGAGTTCACATATGACTTATGCAACTCAATTTGCCTTATCGAATTCACACATCCTGTCGTTCACCCAAGAGAACTATTCAAGTCATCAATATTGATCACAATCGACACTTAAAATTGCAAGAGAACAACCACTTCCACAGACATCAAGAGGTGGCAATTTTTAAAATTGGTTCAAAACCATTTGCACATTAAAAATAATGGACCAATCTAGATAAAAAAAAAAGATATATATATATATGAACAGAAAATCAGATCCAACATTCACAAAATAAAAACAACAATATCCACCAAAACAACCCAAAAGTTGGCTATTCAAAACAACCAATGCTCTATAAAGACAATAGGCGGGAAAGAAAAGGGGTTAGATATGTTCAAGTTTTTTCTAAAGAAAAGGGGCTTAGTGGTGTCATGCTCGGATGACACTGTCACAAGGAGGCCACAAAGAGTACAATGGCAAAATTGGCCCACTCATCACAAATTGCATAAGATCATTTATATCGTTCGCTCACACTAGGAAATTAGACCAACAAGGCATGTTCTAGGTATAATCAAGCATGCATTTAAAGTCAACCTCACCCCACACGAATTTCAACACAATCATCAAACAAAACTTTACCATTTTCGCAAGTGTGCAATGATCACCACAAGAGTCCCACTTAACAAATCACATAGTCAAAATGAGATGCTAGAAGTTCACATATGACTTATGCAACTAAATTTTCCTCATCGAATTTGCACATTCATTTCATTCACACAAGAGAACTATTCAAGTCATTGGTATTGATCACAATCGACATTGAAAATTGCAAGAGAACAACCACTTTCACAGACATCAAAAGGTGGCCATTTTTAAAATTGGTTTGAAACCATTTGCACATTAAAAATAATGGACCAATCTGGATAACAAAAACATCTATATATATATATATATATATATATATATAAACATAAAATCAGATCCAACATTCACAAAACACCTCAACCAACCTTCTGTAGTAACCAGCCAAACCCAAGAAGCTTCTCATATCCGAATGGGATAGAGGTCTACGCTAACTCTTAACCGCATCTATCTTCTTATGATATACCTCAATACCGTTGCTTGAAACAATATGACCTAGAAAAGACACGGACCTTAGCCAAAACTCACATTTGCAAAACTTTGCAAAAAGTTGTTGGTCCTTGCAAATTTGCATAACAATCCTCAAATGATCAATATGTTCACCTCTCTTCTCGAATAGATTAATATACAATCAATGAATACAATCACAAAAATGTCAAGGTATTGTCTAAACACCCTATTCATCAAATCCATAAATACCGTTGAAGCATTAGTGAAGCCAAACGACATTACAAAAAACTCATAATGACCATACCCAGTTCAAAAAGTCATCTTTGGAATGTTATCTTCTTTCCGCCTTAGTTGGTGATAACACGACTGAAAGTCAATCTTGGAAAAGTAACTTGCTCCTTAAAGTTGGTCATACAAGTCATCTATCCTTGGATGGGGATACTTATTCTCAACGGTAGCCTTGTTCAACTGACGATAATTAATGCACATAGAAAGTGAACGATCTTTCTTTCTTAAGGAAGAAAATTGGAGGACCCCATGGAGAGATACTTGGTCGGATGAAACTTGTATCCAACAAATCTTACAATTGATCTTTCAACTCCATTAAATTTGCCGGAGACATTCTGTAAGGAGAAATAGAGCTAGGTTGCGTATCAAGGAGTAGGTCAATACCAAAGTCTATTTCCCTTTTGGGAGGAATACCGCGTAAATTATCTGGGAACACTTTTAGAAACTCATTAACCACGGGGACCGACTCAAGATTAAGGGTTTCAAAATCTACATTCCTCACCCTAACTAGATGGTATAGGCAACCATTAGCAATCACCTTTCTAGCTTTAAGACAAGAGACAAACTGACCCTAAGGCATAAAATTTCCCCATTTCCATTCTAGGATAGGCTCATTTGGAAACTGAAACTTGACTACACGAGTTCTACAATCAATAGAACCATAACATGAGTGCAGCCAGTAAATACCAAGGACAACATCAAAAGCTAGCATATCAATATCTACCAGGTCAACAAGAATAACTCTATGGGGCAAGAAGATAGGACAGTTTCTATAAACCCTCTTAGCCATAATAGAATCACCTACAAGAGTAAAGAGCGAAAAGGGATCTTTCGAGAATCTATGGATAAAATAAATATGATAAAAACCAATATGAATATTATAAAGAAAATAAAAAAATTGTTCAACAGAATCTAAGAAATGATCAAAATAGAAATGATTTACGAATTTGATTCTATAAAAATTCCAATTTCATTTTTGAATGAAGTTAGACCGCTTATCGAGGAATAGAAAGGAAGGACCTGGGGCTAGCACTTGTTGGGTTAAATATTTTTTGGTTCCTAAATGTTACGGCCTAAATGCTGAACTATTGAGCCTACTTGTTAGGATGGGTGTTCACCCCAAACTGTTCCGGGACTGCATGCATACATCAAAATGAGACTGCAGTTATTACCCGAATCTAAGGTAAAAACCACTGACTTTTTCTTTTTAGTACAAGTTTGACTTAAAAATACAGTTATTGAGCTTTCCCTGCCTACGAGAAGGGGTCTCCCCCTATCAACATTTTTTGATTTCCCGTTCATCGTATCGACCGACCCATACCCTGTACCTAATAGATCCGAAAGAATATCAAACCTCATAGTCACATATGGAGTCCACTAACTAAAACACCTAACAATCTATGATCATCTCGAAGCAACTCTTTCTTCTCTTCTTTAATATGAGCCACACTACCCATAGATAATCAACTAAGAGCATCCGCCACCACATTCGCTTTACCAGGGTGATAGAGAACTTTATATCTTAATCTTTCAATAAATCAAGCCACCTTCTTTGGTAATGATTTAGATCCTTCTTTTTAAACACATATTGAAAACTTTTATGATTGGTGAAAACATCGACATGAACACCATACAAATAGTGCCTCCAAATTTTTAAGACAAACACAACCGCCGCTAGTTCAAGGTCATGGGTAGGATAATTCCTTTCATGAACTTTAACTTGCCTTCAAGCATGGGCAATAACCTTCCCATTTTGCATAAGTACACATCCTAAAAAAATTTTGATGCATCATAATATCAACAAAACCATCAATCCTTCTGAAAAAGTCAACACCGGAGTGGAAGTAAATTTATCCATCAATTCCTGAAAACTTTTCTCACATGCTTCGGACCATATGGACCTAGCATTCTTTTGAGTGAATGATTTTAATGGAGAGGCAATCGAAGAAAACCCCTCAACAAACCTTTTATAATAACCAGCTAAACTAAAGAGACTTCTTATATCTAAAAGGGATAAAGGTCTAGGCCAACCGTTGCATACATCAGTCTTCTTAGGATCTATCTCAATATCCTTACTTGAAATAATATGGCTAAGAAAAGCCACAGACCTTAGCGAAAACTCACATTTTCTAAACTTTTCAAAGAGTTGTTGGTGCTTGAGAATTTGCAACACAATCCTCAAATGATTGATGTCATCATTCTCAGTTCTCAAATAAATTAATATATCATCAATGAACACAATCAAGAACATATTAAGATATTTTCTAAACACCCTATTCATCAAATCCATAAAGGCGGCTGGAGTATTAGTCATACACAAAGACATTACCAAAATCTTAAAATGACCATACTGGGTTCTATAAGTTGTTTTCAGAATATCTTCTTCTTGCACTCTCAATTGGTGATAACCCGACCTAACGTCAATCTTTGAGAGCTAACTCGCTCCTTGAAGTTGGTCAAAACGATCATCTATCCTTGGGAGATGATACATTCTTAATGGTCACTTTGTTCAATTGTTGGTAGTCAATACATATAAGAAGTGAACCATCATTATTTTTAAACAAACAAAGCTGGAGCACCCAGGGATAGATAATCGGTCGAATAAAACTCTTATCGAAAAAATATTTCAATTGCTCCTTTAATTCCTCAGTTCTACATAAGCCATCCTGTATGGAGCAATAGAGATAGGCTACGTATCTCTAAGAAGGTCAATACAAAAGTCTATTTCCCTCTCTTGAGGGATACCAAGTAGATCTTCTAGTAACACTTTTGGAAACTCATTAACAACGAGAACCGACTCAAGAGTAGGGGTTTTAGAATCCATATTCCTTACCCTAACAAGATGCTACATGCAACTCTTACAGATCATCTTCCTAGCATTGAGATAGGAAACAAACAGACCCTTAGGCATAGAATTTCCCCCCTTCAACTCTAGGATAGGCTCATTCGGAAAATGAAACTTGACTATGCTGGTTTTATAGTCAATAGAAGCATAACAACAGTGCAACCAATCCATACCAAGGATAACATCAAAATCTAGAATATCAAGTTCTACAAAATAACCAAGAGTAACTCTATGGGATAAGGAGACGGGACACTTTCTATAGACCCTCTTAGCCACTATAGAATCACCAATAGGACCAGAGAAAAAAAAAGGATCAAACAACACATCTGGAACCACATCAAGCCTCAGCCATATATGGCGTCACAAAGGACAAAGTAGTACCCGAATTAAGTAAAGCATAAACATCAGATTAAAAGACTTTCAACATACCGATAACCACATCGGGAGAACCCTCTTGTTCACCACGAGTCTGAAGTGCATAAAATTGGTTTTTCTATGGGGACATTTGAACCCGAACTACTATGACCAGATGAAGGATTAGGTTGAGACCTTCGACGATTACCCCTTCATTCTTAAGAATTTAAGGACATTCTCTTTACTTATGGTCTATCTTACCGCAACCAATAAGCATTGGAATCCGGTACACACTTACCCTCATGCTTTCTTCCACACTTAGTACAAGTAGGAAATAAAGACCCACTACCATTTCCTCCTTGAGGTTTAGGTTTAGACACCCTATCTTTGTTGAACCTAGAAGGAGAATTTGAGGACCTTGACCGGAAAACCTTTGTTGAAACATAGGACGACCATGTCCAACAAACCTTGTATGAGTGAAATTACCATCACCGATTTTAGCCCTCTTTGTCTCCTTAGAATTTTCCTTAAGTTTCTCCTGTTTGATATGATGAGCATGAACCATGAAATGAGAAATGTCCATGACATTAACGAGTATGGCGGTATGACATTCTTTAACTACCATTTCGGATACACCCGAAACAAACTTACTCATCTTTGCCTTAGGATCGACAACCATTATGGTAGCATATTGAGACAATTGTGTAAACTTCAAAGCATACTCCTTCACACTCATACTCGCTTGACAAAGTTGATGAACTCAAACACATTTGCCTCTCTTATCTGAAGGGTAAAGAACCTATCAAAGAAAGCAACTTTGAACTTTTCCCAATCAAGAATACCAGCATCTTCTGATCTCCTTTCTTTCCATTGGTTAAACCATATTTGAGCAACACCCTTAAGTTGATAAGCAGCCAACTCTGCCTTTTCCACCGGTGCCACTCCCATAATCATCAACACCTTGTAAACCTCGTCAATGTTACTGAACTACTAACGAAAGTGTAAGCAACAATGGCGATCAACAAGAGCAAATAGCGAATCACTGAACCCTTCAGCGACCCCGACATAGATCGCCTAATTTTACACTCTAAAAGTGGTGAGAACTCAAGTTAAAACAGTGATTGATAGAGGCATTTGGCGAGTCGCCGACCTGCTTTGTGACAGGCGACTTACCTCGTTGAAAGACCCCGAAGGCTAAATTTTGGAAGTGTATAAATTGATTTTAAAAAATAGAATAGGGCATCCTATCATTGTTGGACTCATAGTTTTGAACAAAAACATTGTTCTTGCTTATTTTTCAATTGTTTTTCTAGTAGTTTTTGAATTGGGTTTGGGAATTGAAGTTAAATCAAAGCATTGTAAAGACTCAGAGATTAATACCTAGGTATGGAGAATGTAATCGGTATTGATTTCTTACTTTTTATGATGTGTGGCTAAAACCTCCTTTTTCTGGGGGGTGTGATTATGTGATTAATTGTCTTAATTAACTTATGGGTGTTAGTAATTATTGACTTTATTGTTTATTTGAAGTGGGTTCGATTTATAGTTGAGGTTCAATTTATGAATTTTAGTGGAAATTGCAATTCTAATTTAGTATTATATGCTTTCTACAGAAAGAGGTGTATAGTCAAGGTTATAAATTGGCGTTTGTTGTAATTGGGTTGTTATAGGTTTAGCTCAAGTTTTACTTATCTAGCTTGAGAGAGTAGATAAAGTGAGGTATTGGGATGCTTAGAGTAATATGCCTATCGAGATTTGAGAGAACTCGCTTGAATCCTAATAGTTGTTCGAGAGAAAGCTATTGCATTTATAGTCTAGCCTACCTACTATGATTCAAAAAACTTAAGTAATTATTAATTACCCATTTAACGAATTTGGCAATTAATCGATCACATCCCCAAGTATCCCTCATCTACTTGATTACTCCTCTGTTTTTCTAATTTGGTATCGTTTTTAATTGACAAACATAGTCCTCCCCATCTGACATTCAATGTCAACCCCTTTTGATTTACCTAAATGTTTTTTATAATCTATATTCCTACAATTGATTAGACCACATTTATAAATTCATAACTGAATTTTAACTTGTATCACTCCTTATGGGATAGGCCCCAACTCTTTGTTGGGTTTATACTAGATTGCGACAGCCTACACCTAGTTTCGAATGAGGTGTAGATGAGTGATAGTAGTAGCCCGTACATCAATGCTCAAAACTCAAAATGAAAAGATCATAAGGAAAGTAGTGTCCAAATCCTCGGATAAATGAGACTCACCAATCTCCAACTCTTCTTCTACTATGTATCCTATCCACGGGGGTGAGAATCAGGAGCGTCGAACCCTACATTTGGATAAGAAATGTAGTCAAGAGTATGCGCTAGTACAAGGATGTACTAACTATGATGGCATGCATAAACATAACTTGTAAGGAGTACTTCTTGAAGTATCCTCATTACATCATTATTCAAGACATGGGTAACCACCTATAGCCTTACTTATCATGGAAGGAAAACTCAAGAAACAATCTAAGCTCATCATTTATCATAACATATCATTGCTTATCGTTTAAGGACATAGGGAATCGCCTCTTGTCTTTTCATAAAGGATCATGGGTAATAGCCTCTGGTCCTTTTGGTTTGGGATCATGGGTAATCACCTCTAGCCCTGTTGATTAGGATCATGGGTAATCGCCTCTGGTCTTATTCTAAGGAATATGTGTAATCATTTTGTATCTTTCTCATTTAGGAGTCATAGGTATTCGCTACTAGCCCTAATCATTCATAGTTTCTTAACTTAGATACACTTTAGGTTAGAAGTCCTTTCAATCGAGAAGCATTCAATGTGAGAAAGCCTTTCACATTCATACACAAGAAATCATGTGGGAAAATCCCTTCCATAGCAATCACATCAACAATCAACAATTAATAACATATGCTCCCCTCTCAAGGCAATTCATATAATAAATCATCACATATGCTTCAATATCAAAGCAATGCACATCATATCTTATTAATCCTATAAGAATACACATAAATCCATAATTTCTCCCTACATAGAGAAAAACACATTTTCTATCAATTTCTCCTTAGAAGCATGGGTTAAGCATGGGTACATGGAATTTTATCATAAAGCATGCAATCCTCTCAATTCATTCAATATCAATCATATTTTAATCCATTGAATCAACATTCATAAAGACCCATAACTTAAAAGAAAACCCTCATTCAAATTGGGGGAATTTCTACTTTTCAATTTTGGATAACTTGGGGGCTCAATGGATGCAAAGACTCCATGGTTGAAAAGCTATAATACCTTGCTATAAAAGTCTAAAAGCAATTGAAGAATGGAGGCTTGACCTTGATCCTCGCTTGAATCCTCTTCTTCAAACTTCTGGGGAGAGAAATATCCTTGGAAGAGAAAGACTCAACATATTTTGGTCAATTTGATGAGAATGAAGTGAATGAATTAAACTGGGGTTAAATTCACTTATATAGGGGCCGAGGCATGGGAAAACGACATAGTATAGTTTTAAAGAAACTTTGAAAAGACCCAGAAGCCCATGAACTTACAGTTGATGAAGCCCCCACATGGTACTCTTTACGAGCCATCAAGGACCACACGTCCTGTAGTGGTACCAGTGGTCCTTGACCATTAGACTGAAAACCTGCCAAAAAATCCTTCTTGCCTCATGAACCACTCCATGAGCCATCTAGTGGTTCATATGGAGGGCCATCCCTAAGGGGGCTACTGCCTCCCCTTTCACGGTCATCACTACACTCTGTGGTGCTCATCATGAGCCATCTAGGTGCTTATGGGAGTGGAACCCTCTTTCGCCCAAGACTGTGAGCCTCCACGTGCCACACCACGCCGTCATGATGGGGTTCCCAGGCTCAGTCTTTGGCTTATGACCTCTCACTTGGTCCCTTACTTAGATTCCAAGTTGTTACAGGGTAACAGCTCGCATAAAATAGAATTTGCGAAATCAGCATACCAAGGAATAAAGGGTGTACAAATTACCATTACTGATTCATCTTTGAAGGCATCATCAATGTCTTTTTCTTCAGCCAATCTAGCATCCACTTCCAACCTTGAAAGATAGTCATCTACTTGGTTTTCAAAACCCTTCCTATATTTACCTAAAATTCAAATGTTGAAGCAGTAACATGCATTAGATTAGCCTTTGCTTAGCCTCTTTATTATCCATTAGGTACCTTTAAGTTGTGTGACCAGTGTGCACAACCACTTTGGTACCCAATAAATATGCTCAAAACTTCTCAAACCCATTTACCACAATGAACAATTCTTGTTCCGTTATAGTGTAATTCTTTTAAGCATAATTAAGCATTTTCCAATAATAATAGATAGGATGAACAAACTTTTATGTATTTCCCATGAAAAGCTCGTACAGCCAAACCACTAGCATCACACAACATTTCAAAAGGGATGTTTCTATTGGATTCAATAGTTATAGGAGCGGAGACATGTTTTTCCTAGAGAATTTTGAAAGGTTGATAAGTATAAAAAAAACAAATGTGCTCTTTTTCTTGAGAGATTTACACAATGGAATTGCAATGTTCGATAAATCATTAATGAACCTCCTAAAGAACTCGGCTTGACCAAGAAAAGTACTCACACCTTCTGTCAAAACTAGTGGAGGTAGTTTTTCACTTTCTTGAATTTTGGTGTGATTAACTTCATTAGCATCCCCAGATATTTTGTGCATAAGAACAATTATCTCTTTCACCATAAAGTGACACTTATCGTTGTTAAGGACCATGTTTGAATCCTCG
Organism: Solanum pinnatisectum; assembly: GCA_035578085.1. NCBI lineage: Eukaryota > Viridiplantae > Streptophyta > Magnoliopsida > Solanales > Solanaceae > Solanum > Solanum pinnatisectum. The sequence goes on along the minus strand of JAWPEI010000013.1, from coordinate 1,325,917 downwards.
CACCTTTTCAACACCATCTCCTCAAGCCTCAAACATTCATCAAAAGAATCCCCAACAAAGGATAAATCATCCATGAACACTTCCATGAAGTCCTTTACCATATTTGTGAATATTGAGAGCATACATCATTGAAAGGTAGCTGGGGCATTACATAGCCCAAAGGACATTCGCTTGAATGTGAAGGTTCCTTAAGAGCATGTAAACATTTTGTTCTCTTGATCCTCAGGTGTGATGGAGATTTGATTCTACCCAAAATATCCATCAAGAAAAAAAACCACCCCTTTCCGGCAAGCCTATCAAGCATCTGATCAATAAAGGGCTTGGGGAAATGATCATTGTTGGTCAATGAATTAAACTTCTGATAGTCCATCTACACCCGCCACCCACTAACGGGTCTTGTAGTGACTAACTAAGATTTTTGATTGGGAACTACCATGATACTACCCTTTTCAGAACATATTGCACCAGACTTACCCATTGGCTATCTGCAATTGGAATTATAATCCCCACATATAATATTTTATAATATTTTTCTTCACCACTTCTTGGATTTGAGGATTTAATCTTCATGGATGTTCAATACTTTATTGGAATCTTCCACCAAATATATTTTGTCAGTGCACACGCCCGGCGTAATGCACACAATATTGGCAATTGACCACCCCAAGGCTTTAATATGCCTCTTCTACACTATGATTAACAACTCCACTTTTCATTGCTTGAGATCACTTGCAATAATTACCAGAATTATGCTGTTGGGCCCCAAAAAACCATATTTAAGATGAGATGGAAGTTCATTCAACACTAATTTTTGTGTTTCAATGATAGATGGTTTGGCCGGTGAGGCTTCTCAACTAGACAAATCGAGGTCGAATCTATCTTGGAAAGAATTATATGAGCCCATGTATATAAGAGCAGCCACAACCTCATCATAGTTGCTACATTCATCTTGATCATAGTTAAGTAGCACTTGAGCCAAAGGTTCCCTACAATATGTTGCACTTCCACTACTTGCTACGGCTTCGTAATTTGATCCAAGTTAGACACAACATGCATATAACTTGGGTACTTCATTGATTTGTGAATATTGAAGTTAAGTACTTCGTCGTTGACTCAAAACTTCAACTCCACATTTCACATCAACCAAAGATTTTTCCGTGTCCAATATTAGTCTACCAAAAATAATAGGCATTTCAACATCCATTCCACAATCAAGCACCAAAAAATCAGCTGAGATCACAAATTTGTCAACTTTCACTAGCACTTCATAGACCACACCCACTAGTTTCTTTATTGAATGATCAACCATTAGATTTCTCATATTTGTTGGTTTTGGTTAATAAATCCCAAGCTGCAAAAACTGGATTAAAAAAAGTAGAAAATTTCATCTTTTGGTGGACCTGCTACAAGTACCAACAGAGCCACCACAGCTGAGCATGTATTGCCCGTAGGTGGACCCACGGATTGTACATGGATCTGTTGTTGGGAGTCAAAAAGTCTTGATCTCTTAACTCACCAACGACCAACCAGGATGTTTCGTGGTCTGACCAAAGGACCGAAGGTTCGGCCGTTGGTGAGCTCAGCAGTTATTTTTAAGAGGGGCTTTTGGGTCTTTTCCTAATTGTTCTAGCATAATACTATGTCATTTTACCCTCTATTAGAAACCATATATAAATATTTTTAACACCAAAATCTCCTAATTCAATTCATTCTCACAAATTCTCAAAAGAAGATCAAGTCATCCTCTCAAATATTTTACTCTAGAAGCTTGAAGAAGAAGGATAGGGTTTCAAATCAAGTCTCCAATTCCACCATTGATAGTAAACATTTGGCATTAAGGTGTGATAGTACTTACCGATGGACTCCTTTCCTCCATAGGGTTCCTAAATTCTTTAATTTTGTAAAGTTAGATTCCCCAATTGAGTTAGGGTTTTATTCACTTGACATGGGTTCTTTTCAATTATGATATTACTGATTGATTTATATCATTTTATGGACAAATTGACGAAATTTCATGTTTCAAAGTTGAATCCCCTATCAACCCATGTGAAATCCACGTTTTCTAGAATTGATGAAGTTTTAGGATAATGAAAGATGAGTTTATGAAGATTTGCATATTCTTTTGAAATTGATGAAAATAATTTAGTTTACTTTGAGAGTAAAGCATACATGTTGTTGTTTTGTTGTTTTTGTGGTGGTGTTGTGAAAGGGTTTCTCATATATACATGAAAGAGTAATTGTGAAAGTTTTCTCACTTAAAGGATTCTTAGGGTTGAAAGGTTTTGTAAACTAAACTTTCAATCAAGATTTAAGAAGCTATTCTAATGAAACCTAGCTTGAATTGGTTGCTTAATTGTACCTTTCCATAGATAATGATATGACTCTTTCTGAGATTGGCTACTTGATGTGCCCTTCCATGGAAAATAAGACAAGTTAATAATAATGACTATACCATGGGATTTACAGTTAGCACCAAAAGGACATTGACATAGAATCTCTCCCATTAGTAGAGCTCAGGTTTCTAGTAGCGATCTCTTTATCCCATAACCATGTGCCAACATAGGATGTTGTCTTAAATAGACATTAACTAGTGGATCCACATAAGCTAGAAGATCATTATCTTACCTTGGCAAGTAGGACACCCGTTTTTGGAGTGGGGTAGACACCGATTTCCATGTTTAGATCTCACATGGTTTCTATATTGGTTAAAGGTAAATCTCCCACAATAATGAAATAATATTATTTCTAGAAGTATCTCGCCAGTAATTTAAAGATATTAGCTTGCATTGACCATGTTTTATGACTTATGTTTTCGAACTTTTGATCTTATGATTTAGCTTGGTCATTGCATATTATGAAAAGGTCCCTTTTTGCATGATTTTGTATTTTATGCATTGCTATCATACTTGGTATATTCCATGTACTAATACATACTCTTGCCTGTATTGTATCATTTTGTAGGGTTTGGCTCTCCTGATTTTCATTTACGTGGCTAGGGATAACTTATCAGATATTGAATATTTGTGAGTCCTCATGTTTAAAGGAACGAACATTTATTTCCTATTTTATTTACTTTTCAGATTGTACATGATGTACTGGATATGTCCTGATCACTCTTGATATATTAAATGGCTTTGAGACTATGTTAGATTTTCGCTACATTTTATACACTCTTATGTTTTTAAGTTGTCATTCAAAAATTTCTTTATTTTCTATTATTTTGTATGATGCATGCTAAGTGGCACTACAACATTTTAGGCATAAGTCCATATTAAATCTGGACAACGCTTTAAATTGTTGCCTAAAATATTTGTAGCTATGCTTTTAAAGCATAGCCTTAGTTTTTGCCTTTTGACTACGGTAATATTGGCAAGACTTATAAAGTGTACTGTTTAACGGAATAGGCTACACTTGACAAGTATGGCCTTATAATTATCTTAAAATTTTCACAGAAATATTGTATTTACCTCTCATATATTCAACTCTCCTTCCAATATCTAATTGGCCAAAAAAAAATACTAAATACAAACATAAAAATGCTTTCCCCAAACAAAAATTTGTGCTGCTCTTTGCCTAAACGCTAAACCCTAGTTTCTCTCTTTCTAAATTTCACCCAAAAATTCTAACCTTATCAATGGCATATGGTGACTTCCCTAATCCTTCTTCACCTTTGTCCTAGAGACGGGAGAAACAATTCAAAGAATTTCGAATTTAGAGTAATCGGAGAATCTACGAGTAGTGGCGATGAAGATAGATTCAGTCAGACGGTGAATATGTCAGCCTTCTTCTCGTTCTTTGTTATCACTCTATTGGATATCGCATTTTGCTAAAATTTAGCATGAACATAGGTTATTGTAAACTATGTTCTTTATTCTTTCTGTTTGTTGGTCCTGGTGTTACAAATATAAATCGGTGAGTATGTAAGCATTCTACTTCTGAAGTTCTTGAATATGTACTTCGTTTTCATCATACTTATCAAGTTCTTGAATTTGTACTTTGTTTTCTTTTTGGGTGCTCTTAATCGTAATTTCTTTTATTAGTTTTGAGGAATTTGATTATTTGATCAGATGCCTTTTATGAGAATAATTCATTGGCGCAGGTTCTTTTTCATGTAACTGATACGCATAGGAATACTTTTTATGTGCACTGTAATGCAGTCAAGTTGTTTGATGATATGCTTGAAGAGTTGAAGTAACTGAATTTATTTTTATTGCTTCTCTTTGTTTTCTTCACAAGAATTCTAGCACTTACACATGAACTTGATTATGTTTGGTGAACATATAGTCGTATACATCCTGAAAACAATCTATACAGTTATATATGTTCTTATATATCAGTTGTAGTAGTAAATATGTGAAGAGACGTGTTTCTACATAACCTATACCAATAAGTTTTCTAGTCCAAGATTCTAGGACTAAATGTGGTGAACAATTAGGCCATGAACTAGCAAAAACATCTCCTTCCCAAAAGTTAACAAATGTACAAAGTAGTTGGCGCACTGCTCTATGAGGCTGCTCTCCTATGAGTATCATTCAAATACCTGTATAGTCTATTTTTCTCATACTTGTCGCACATATATGTATTATTATGTAAGCTTTAGAATTTACAGATTGACTTAAATTTGCTAATTCAGTGTTTGCCACTACATTGACTATTCCTCTTCTTTTATTTTCCTTCTTTGAGTCTAGGACAAAAAGAACCTCTCAATGGAATTTATCAATGTCCCTCAGTTGTGAAGTCGTAATTCATCTTTTTCTATAAGTTGAAGGGGGGAAAGAAACAAATAGGATGACTTGATTGTTGCTAGAAAATAAGGAGAGTCCAAAAGACATTTGGCAGTAGGCCTCCCAATTAAAGCAAAAAAGAACAGTTAGTTTTGGATGGTTCCTTCTCTTCTGCAGATATCGACACTAAGTATAGGAAGTAGCATAAATGCAAGCTTTAAAAATATTGAAAAGTGAATACAAATCTATACCTCTTCCAATCCTTTTGGATGCAGGATTCAACAACAACTTGAGTGTCAGGGGGAAGATGTTGTACGAAAGAAGGTAAGACACCACTCTCTAAGAACACAACCAAAGAGGTTGGATCAAAAAGTTACCTCCTCAAGTGGAGTTCTACTAAGATGTAGCCAACTGCAAAGATATCATTAGCAACATCTTTAAAATAAATATGTGAATGGGAACATTTTTGCTTCCAAAGCAATAGTTCTTGATATACCACAGATACATCATCACCCACTTCAATATTCTTGATAAGGTAATTAACATCCATACCAGATGGCATGATAGAATTGGTGCTAGAGCTAGTTTTTCTGGACATAATATTCTCTAATGTCTTAGTTGATAGGCTTTTCCCAGGTGAGTCAAGCTCTTCATGAACATTTGGATGCAAGTTGTAGATAGGATCTAAATGAGGTGCATGCTTAGAAAATGCAGCTGGTTCTTCCAATTCATGTAAGAATGAATTTTCATACTGTAATTATAAGCTTTTACATTGGTGATATATTAACATTTATGGTTGTCTTTTTATTTGAGTAGAAAGATTGAGTAGCTTGAATTGAAGAAGAAGCAACAAGAAACCAAAGCTATTTAAACTTCAAGAAAAGCTATTCCATCAATGGTATTTATTTCCAAAAGCCAAAAGTTTGTCATTTGAGTGGTTTCCAAATTAATAATTAACCCTTTTGGTAACTATACTTCATGTTCTGTTTCTGTGGTAGGAAAAGTGCAAGAAACAATTAATGATTGCCAATTCAGATTTCATGGCAAAAGTGAAAGTATTCTAATTAATCAACCTATATGTATATTATTGCCTTGCATGTGGAGTTAGATGCAACTCACACTTCCATAATTTCATATTATGTTGTAACTTACATTTGAGATACCCAACTCAATCATTTCTGATGTCTCTAATCTAATCCATCAAAAATGCACTATTTCCCCTCTATGGTTCTCTGAGTTTTTATTTCTGGATAGGGTGAAGGGGAAAGGGAGAGGTGGGGCTTAATTATGTTTGATTAGTAGGAAGTAGAGAGATTCATTGTATTGTAGGATATTCTTACTGTAGGAGTCGTTATATTTTTAGTACTAGTAATTTCTATCGACTGTTAAATGTTAATTGGGTGATGAATACAGGAAAAGTTTTTGAAACTTTGTGTCTAAACAGGAAGAAAAAGACAAGGCTATCACAACATTTATGTTGTCGGCTGAACAATTTGCTGAAGTTAAGAGAAAGGAAATGGAACAAGGAAGTGAGAAACAGGGAGTGCAAGTAGTAGATGTAGCAACAGAGAGATCAAATGATCAGAGCAAGGAGCTAACAACAATTACACTAATAATTGTGGTCCAAACACCACCCTTAGTCTCTTCTTCTACTGCCATAGCTCCTCCTTCATTGCTGCCTTACACTAATAATTTTCATAACAAAAACCTAGAATTCCCTGTTAAGCCTGTCCCTGAAAGATAAGCCGTCACTATTATTGTCTCCACCATATCTAGTGAAACTTGCTATGAAGCTGGGGATAACATGATGAACTACTCAATTGGAAACAAGACAATTGCTCTCATTGACTTAAATGATGTCCCTCATAACGTTGGTGAAGGATTTCTCCAACCTCCAACATCAAGACAAACTATAACCAAAACAACTACCGTCAGACCTCATGTGAGTATCATGTATCCTATCTCCATATCTCTCTCAGTCTATACTTAATCTAATTAACTATTTATGTTCTTGATAATTGAATGCCACTTTAATTCTCTGTGTGTATGTTACTCAAGACATCCTCCTCTCCGGTGAAGGGAGTCAAGTTGAGTAAAGCATGGCAAGTTTCAGGTGATGACAGGGCTAGCCAGGTTAGGATCAGCAGGAAGGAGTACGGTTATCAACAAGCAAGCAAATGTTGTTCTTCTTCTGCCACATCCTTGCCCCAGGGAGCTGCAAGTTGGTTAGTTTTGGCTACTCTAATAAACACTACCTCAGATGAGTCCATCATTTAGGGGAACTAAATAGAATACTAGTAGTAGTAACTAAGACTATTAGGTCCTTGTTTCTAAGCATAAGTTGATGATGCTATTTTTCTTGCCTCAATCGAATTGCTTTTCCAGTGAATGTTTGCTTACCTTCTAATGGTATCGATAGGAATCTATATCACATGATAAATGTATGTTTAATTCTTAGTATATTCGTTTTCCCTATCCCACGTAATAGAAAATGTGATCTGATGTTTTTTCTTTACATAGTTGAATTATATGACTAATTTTCTCATCTTGGTATCTTTTTATTTAGACCTATTTTCAAGACTGAAATCCAGAGGCTTGAGGTTACTAAAACTGATTTGCAATTTCAAATTGTTGAGCAGGTACATTTTTTGAGATCCTTATTCTTATACGTGTTCCTTTTGGTGTTGATATCACACATTTCTTCTTTGTAGGCAAAGGGGAACACCCTTCTACAAGAAAGTTTGGGGAATCAGAAAAATGCTTTGTATGAGTGTCATCTATCACTTGAGAAGGATGTATGCACCTAGCCATCCCTATATAGTAGCTACTGTAATTGCTTGGTCAAATTGTGTACAAAAGTAGTAGGCTTTCCCTTTACAAGAGTGATTTGGTGATGCTTACATACTATTGTTGTTTATGCAGATTATCATAAACTATGGTTGCTGCTTAGCCAATAGTATTGAGCCTATGGAAACTCATTTTTGTTGTTGTACTCCTTGTGATAAAACTTATGGATTGAGAACATTTGTAGGATGCGTAGAACATACTGCAGCTACCATAAGCAGGTAACAAATTTTTTGAATATTAAGTCTGCTTGGTTGCTTGCTCCACCCTCTCTATGTTCTCTTTAATTGATACTTGATTTACTAGAGAAAGAAAATAATAAACTGATTGTGTTTCTGTGCGTGTCTATTGATTTGTGATTGGTAAACTGCATACACTAAGTCGGTCTATTTGTCTAAAAATATGTACATATTTGATGGTAATTCCACATACGTACGTAGAGCAACTATATAGAGATAACATCGACTTACAAAATTAGATTTTGCAAATGTGTGAAATATTTCATGAATTTCTATTAACATTTTACATCAGTTTGAAAATTAAAATAAAGAAAAAAATGAAAGCACAAATGAAAGAAATGAACCAACTAGGATTTCAAATATATTACGATGAATTACTATAGTTATGGGTATCATTTTTTTCAAAACAATTGATTTAATGATATAATTGAACCCATTATTCAAATTTTTAAATAAAATTGAAAGTTTAATTTTATATAAATTTATAATTGTACTGAATAATTTTTAAAATTTATAAAAAAAAAATGACAGAATCATACTTAATATATTTAAATATATTTTTAAAAATATAAAGTTTAATTAAAATATAATCTACATTTGCATGAATTGTGGGTAGTAAATTTCTGCATTTGTGTATGTGTATAAATAATCATATAATTATTATTTCTACAGAAGTTAAATTTGAAAGAAGTGAATGAAGTTAAGAATAAAATAAAAATGAGAGACAAGAAAGAGTTGATCGGATAGTAAGCACTCCTCATTTTCAACCTTAACGTTGTGAGTTCAAATCCCCAAGAAAGCATAATATGGGAGCTCTTGGGGAGGGGTTTAAAAAATTGAGATGGGAGATAATAGGAAAATTAATATTTTTTTATATTAATAAATTTGTCACTAATTAATACATTTAAGAACAAAATGATTTTTTGTATATAAAATAGACATTAGTGACGAAATTAGATTTTGTTTAACTACGAAATACTTATAATTTTAGAGACAATAGATGTCATCACTGATCGAAGTAAAATAATTAGCGACGATATAATTTTGTCGGTAGTAAAAACCTTTTTAGTGACAAAGCATACTATTAACTACAAAAAAGATATACTTTACGACAAATAATTTGTCATAAATGTTTAAGCATTTAGGGATGATTTTTCTTTTTATAGTTAATGTAATACATTTAGCGACAAAGCACTAAATTATTGTTGTATACATTTAGCGACACATATTTAGTGACGACAGATTGACGAATTATTTTTCGTCTCACAAGCTTTTTAGTGACAAAATATGATTTATAAATGATGAAATTATTTGTCCCTTATAATCAAATTTGTTGTAGTGGCGGCCTCTACCCAGGAGGCAAGCACATCAGCAAATTGGGCCAGATGGCCCATCTTATACAACATGGCCTGGGTGATAGGGGGTCGGGCGGCAGCAGCAACAGTTATACAAGAAGAGGGAGGGGCTGCAGCAGTAAAATTAGGAGTGTCAAAAGTCAAGGGACCAGATGTACCTGTAGGCCCACTGGCCTAAGAGGGCTTGATTGACTCAGTCGGCAATATATCAACATCAACCTCCAGGGATGTATCCACCGGTGTAGACCTCCTCCTGTCGGCCTCATCCCCTTAAGTACTTGGCCTCTATTTTTCAGATGTCAGTAGAAGATGTGGGTGTCACCTCCAGATCCATCTTCTCAACTCTGGGAACCCGGGCTCGTATATAAAGCTCGGTGATCAGTACCGGAAATGGGAGGGAGGTCTGACTCTGCTTGGCCCTCATGGCCATCTCTTGCTCAATGAGTAGTCCTAGAATTAACCTCTGGCAATCCATAATCGACCCTAGACAGGCCACCTTCAGATGGCGGAGAATGGATCATTTTGTGAGAGCATAATAGTGTTATTAATGAACCTGGACCAGTATGTGGCAACAACGTTGAGGTCCTTCTTTTCGATTAGTGCACCTGCCTCGATCAACCTAGGAGTAACATCAGAGAGAAGGGGTGCCAGCCAACCCTTTAGATCCTCAAGGGTCTTCTTCCTGACCAAATCAAGGTAGTCATGCATAAAATCTTGAGAACACCCAAGTACCACATTTATATTTGAGCTTCTGCACTTCACCTTTCGGTATCGAACCATCACCTCATCAACTGGCTTAAACATGTTTGCCTTCTTCTTTCCCTTAGGGACCAGCTCTACATAAGCAGAGTAAAACTCCTGGACCTACGTAGGGATATAAGGGCCTTGGGGTTTTGTAAACACCTCAAATTTGTGGAACTTCAAGGTGTTCCATACCTCAGGATATTTGTCCACCACACCGTCAGTGGATAACCGCTTCACCTCCAAAATGGTCCTTGAACCCTCGTCCTTTAATCTATTGAGTGACCGGGGAAGAGAACCCTGAACTGGTAGGGCCTTTCTAGAGCTGGACCTAGATGAGGCATAGGAGGCACCGAGATCCCAGACGGATCATCCATCGCTTTAGAGTGTAGCTCCACTCTCCTAGCATGTAGGAGTTGGTCATCTTCCGTCTTAGAAATGGATGTCAGAGAACTATCCTCAAGTTGACCCTTACTATCGGAGGGAGTGAGGTATGTAGAATAGATACCCTCATAGTCAGAGCTCTCTTCTGCAGGTGTTGGCCTCACATGGCCCTTTCCCTTGCCCTATACCCATCTTGGAGGAAGTTTAGTCGTCGGGGCCCTGGAAGCAGCAATTTCCTCATCTATAATTATTCCTCGTGCCCGCTTCCGAGGCGGTTGGTTTTTACCAGCAACTTTGGGTCAAGCAATACCTTCAAAACAATGTGGAAAATGTTAGATGTAGTTAAGCAAAATTTTAGTGTAACAGTTGTCAGAAGACTCGCCAAACCGATCAGCAAGTCGCCGAACACCTTTGGCGAACCAAGTCTGGCTTGCCGAAGGTTCCAGAATGAAATTTGCAAAAATATAGGACAAGTCGGTGATGTCCAGAGCCATTCGATGGATCGCCCACACCTTTCGACAAACTAGAAGTAGCTCGTCGAAAATTACAGAACAATTTTAGAAATAAGGGGTACAGATGGGCGATCAGAAGTTACTTTCGGCAAGCTCAGGCATATCACCAAAAGTTACAGAACTCAGACTCACAAACTAGAGAATTAAAAGGCAGTCTAGGGAATGTTAGGTGAACCGTCGAAACACTCGGCGAGCTCGACACAGCTCACCGAATAGCCTAACCTGCCAGTTTTGTACCCCCAACTTCAAAATCTAACCAGCAGCCCATGAAAACAAAATTGAACACTCATATCATGCAATTTAATTAAGACCCATGCCCCCAGGGTACTCAGACTTCCCCCATTTTGGGCAAAATTGGCCAATTGACGTCTCTTGCCCTTAACAATGATGTCAACTGCTCTATCATTGGGCAAAATTCGACAATTAGCACAATTCGGGGTTACTCAGACTTCACCCCGCTAGACCCACAACAATTTCAACACAACCCAATAATTTTAACAATCAACGACACGTGAATTTACTATTTAAAGCCAAATAATCATAATTTAAACTAAATACAGGCAAACAAACTACAACACGATACACAAAACAATACCAAGTACACATAACAACTATAAAACAATAATGCATTTAATTACAACCAAATATAAAGTGGGGATCAAAAAACCAACCTTTTATGCCAAATATTTGAAAAGCTAGGCAGTAAAGAATCTAAAAATCCTCCCTGAGTCATAAATCACACACAAAGAAGTAATAAAATTGCACTACGGAATCAAGTAAAACCGGTTGTGAAAGTTTAGAAGTCAAAAAGTATGAAAATGAAGAGATTTTGAATCTAAATCTGTTTGGCCTTTAAAACTTTTCAGTTTGTGCGCCAGTTGGGGACAACAACTTAAGTCGTCGACCCACTCAGTGATGCATCGAGTGGTACTTTAGTTCACTTAGTTTTATAGAACTCCTAGCAAACAAGGTGGTCCCAACGAAAATCCAAGTCAAGCTCGCCAACCTATTCGGTGAGTCACCGACTGGATCTTTGGCTCACCTAACTGTTATTTTCCCAAAATTTTAACTTTTTAACCTACACATTCAACACATGTTATTTAGAACACAACATTAAAGACTTAAACACTTGGGTTTCCTCCCAAGAAAAGCTTTATTTAACATCGTGGAAACACTTTTCAAGGTTCATTTTTCGGATTTGCCAAGGTATCACTTGGCCCCTTTTAGCCTTGGGTTCAAATGAGATGAGATTTGATCCATTTGCATTTCCAATTGTTTGATGGTCACTGAGTGAGAGGTGGTTGTCTAATTGAGTGTGGAGACGTCCTCTTTCATTTCTTTCAAAACTTTGGCCGACCCTTCCACCTTATTAAGAATGTGTGCAAGCATGCCTTCCGTGCAAAAATTCTCTGGGTCAGCCGTTTGCTCCTTTGGGTTTTGACGTTCATGGGGTGGAACGTATCTTTCCTTGTCACTATCATGTTCCTTCCAATTAACCCCACAATCACGCCATTCTCTGTCACAGTATCTCCATCCATCATCCCTTTCTCTATTCCAACCTGGATTCTCGCCCAGCCTTGGATAGCTCGGACGGAAACCTCCTCCTTAATTTGCAAGGAATTTCAGTTCTACACTATATAGAGCCTCAAAGTGTGCTTCCTCAGGGTTTACTAACACCAACATCATTTACACGTTTCAACCCACTACCCATCATATTTTTTGACAAAATATCTAGTTGGGTCATCATTTTGGCCATATTTTGGTGTCGCTCATTGTCCTTCTCAATCTACTCTTTTTCATCCTAAAGGTTAGAGGAGACACATGTTCCTCTCGAGTATACCATGCTTAGTTAATTTTGGTCATCCCATCGAGGAGATTAGATGCTATTTCGAAAGGCTGTTGTATTATACCCCGTGGAACAAGTTGATCAGCAATACCTTTGTTCACCGAGTCAAGACTCCTATAGAAGTGGTTGTAATAACATGTTGTTTGGAAGCCCGTGAGTCATACATTGAAGTAACAACTTCTGAAATCTCAGCCATGTCTTATGGATTGGTTCACCCTTCAAACGTTTGAAGCCCTGAATATTATCTGTTAATGCCATTATCCTTGAAGGAGGAAAGAACATTACAAAGAATGCCACACTAAGTTCATCCCAAGTGGTAATGGAGTTCCTTGGTAGATCAACTAACCACTTGGTAGCTTCCCCATCAAAGAAAAAGGGAACAACCGGAGACAGACTGATTCTTGAGAGATGTTTTTGACTAAGAATGGACCACATACGTCTACAAAATTTTGAATATGCTCATGGGAATCCTCATGAGCTAGCCCTCCATATAATCCTTTCATTTGCAAGAGTTGCAACATTGTGCTAGTCACGTGGAAGACATCATTCTCCTCAACTGAAGGTAAACGTATAGCACCAACACCACCCAATTGAATTGGGTCATTAGCATCATTCAGATTTTTGATGTCATTTTGGTATCCAAGATGTCTACCGTTACTTCCATTCACACTCATCTCGTCCTTTGTTCAAACACAGCCAACAACAAACACAAAACAAGGTAAGTCGATTCAACTACAACACAAGACGATCACAACTGAAACTTTGTGTCAAA